>CAJQUW010010582.1:600000-945000 GCA_907163375.1 Prostheceraeus crozeri
TATTTTTAATTGTGATAACAAAGGATATATTCTCGAAGTTCCTTCCATTCTCGTCGTCGTCGCAATCGAAGTTCCTTCCATTTTTGAGGTTTCGTCCACTTTTGAGGTTTCCATTTTTTAATAAATATTTTGAATACAATCTTCTGGTTTATTGAGACTACGTGAAATTCTTAGACTACCTAAATTTTCGACTACGTGAAATTTTGAGACAACTTAAATTTTCGATCACGTGATATTTTCGTCTGCCTAAATTTTCGAAATTCATAGACTACGTACATTTTTGAAATCTCGCAAGGTGTGACATCCGGTGCGAGCGAAGCGATGCGCCGGATGTCATACCCTATACTACTTGGCACAAGTGAATATTAACCGTTAGTGTATAGTACATTTATTAACTTAACCATTTGTGAATGACATTATTCCTAACTTTACAATCATCAACTTTATTTCTAATTTTACAAACGTCAACTTTATTTCTAACTTTACAAACAGTGAAATGATTCTGAGTTCATTTTATATTTCACCTATCTTACAAACAGTGATATGGTTGAAACTTTATTTCTAGCTTTACAATCATCAATTTTATTTCCAACTTTACAAACGGTGAAGTGATTCTGACTTCATTTATATTTCATCTATCTTACAAGCTCTCACATGGTTATGACTTATTTTATACTTTGCCTGTCTTTCAAACAGTGAAATGATTCTAACATTAATTCAAACTTTACAATCATCAACTTTATTTCTAACTTTACAATAATCAACTTTATTTCTAACCCTACCCATCTTACAAAATGTTCAAAACTTTTACCTCTATCTATTGAGTGAGAATCCCATCTTTATGTAGATTTATTTTAGAATCCCTTCAGTATGTACATGATATGTTATTCATCATCACAGCCGATTTTCATAGCACCGCACATAGGTCATACTGATGGTAGCAGAAAACAAAGTTTTTATGCCTCACATCACCGGAGAAAACAAAGTCATTCATGTACAGGGAGAAAACAAAGTCACTCATGTGCAGGGAGAAAACAAAGTCAGGAAAACCAGTTGATATGCAAGTCATGATATGAAGTGATCAGGAGTTGGACGCATGTTACAAGGCACTCACTCACAACACCCCATAGAAAACGCCATGGAGTGAAAAAGCAAAACATCAACCACAACAGAGAGGAAGCATTCATCATCATACATCGCCGGACGGAGGAGGAGAAAGTTTCTGTCTCTTGGGTGGAGGTAGATGAGTGTCTGGATGGCCGTACGGTAATGAGCGGTTATGACTCATCCAGCATCGCTTGTCTTCCCAAGCTGAGAGACCTCGTTTCCTAAACGTCGTTGTTCTGACCTGATGCGACTGTGATTTTAAAATGGTCATTTCTACTTTTTTAATTTCAAGTGAATCTAGGGCATCTTGATAGTCCCTATGTGTCATTTTTCTAACGATTGACTTCGAGATGCCTTTCGCCCGTTTTATAGATAGCTCTGAGGATTTTAGCTTCATGGAGTACATCTTGGGGCGAAGCAAGATCATCTCCTCTATCTGTTTGCCGGCACACTCATCCTTGTAGCAGCCAAGCTTCGCTTTATTTGTGGTAGAGTAAAGCGGATGGTCAGTGGGATAGTTGGAGCTATCAAACTTGGGTGCTAGATATTTTAAAATGTCTTCCTGCTTGACTTGGCTAGTGGTTGTCAAAGCTAGGAAAAGGCTGTCTGTATCGCCTCCTACTAATTCCATATGTTGGATCAATGGACAAGTTTTAAAAGTGTGGTAAAATAACTTGTACATTTCTAACTTGGAGTGATCCAAGACAGCTTGACCGACATAAATGGGCTTGCAAAGTTCTACTTTAGATTTTAGCATTTTAAAACCAGTGATGTCTTCGGAAATGACATCATGGTGGCAAAACAACGGCGAGCGACATAACTTGATACTCGTTTCCGGATCAGTTACGATACGATACTCCATACGCTTTCTTACATCCTCCATGGTTTTACCAAAGCGGGCATTATTATTAAATTTAAAGAAGTCCTTTTCGAAAGGATTCTTGGATTCAGCCCGTTTCTTGCTATTAAATTCTATATGCGGTTTTAGAAAGGGCTTCTGCCTAAACTGGATAGTGCGATTGACTTTGTCAAGTTGCATCCCCATACCTAGATAGAATTTGAGGATGGAATAGTGCACGATGTAATGCTGCTTGTTCAATTGGGTGAGCAACAACTTCTCAGTGGCTTTATACTTTAAGTCATTTTCCGCCTCATATTGCTTATTGTGTTCTTCCATAAAGGGAGAGAACATATCTGGACTGACTATGCCAGATTCGGGTGCGAGAGGAAAATCAACGGTTCTATTCTTAATACAGTCTGGATAGATGAGGTCGACTTCAAATAAATAACCTATGTCGGCCTCATCTCCCAGTGCCATGATGTGTGCTGGATTGGAGAAGTATTCAATGTCATGGGGCTCTACCCATTGGAAGTCAGACTGTGGCAAAGGCTTGGATAATGCACTCCCATATAAATTATTTTGTTCTATGTACATTAAATGTGTGGTCGATCCTATGTCTTGGGTGCTGTTGACAACATGTTTGTTGACAAATGCTAAGACACCCCTAATACCACGTTCAAATAACGTGTACATTTCTGCATCTTGCAGTAAATGTATTCTCTATTTCGTCATCTTGAAGGCTGACTGATAGGACAAACCCGGCAGACTAACAAAATGGACGGGGTCTAAGGCGTCCTGTTCTAATGTGACTTTCCTAAAAGTCTCAAACACGTCAGCCAACAGATGGACGTCTAATTTTAAGTAGGCAAGCATGTAGTCACCAAAATGTGACACCTAAACTCTAACCATGCTTGCCGTGCATGCCTATAATCATCCAGCGAACAGTCCTCACCCGTCAAATCATTTTTAAATTTATCGATGGACTGAAGGGATGTTTCTTTCAATGTATCCATTGAACTAAAGTAACTACAAGGAAACAGTCCTTTCCGTCGCATCAGACTGTCACTTATGTTGGGATAGCCTTTCTTTAAATGTTGAGTGAGGGAAGTGTTTCTAAATTATTAGCCAACGCGGCTAAGGAAGAAGACATAAATTGAAAGCTATCTAGAAACTTTATGTCATAGAAGACAGGCTTCCCATCCTTCGTCTTATCGACTTGGACTTTAGCAGTGATGCACACAAATTTTTCCTTTGTGGAATCAGTTTGGATGACCAGGATTTCATTTTACCGAATCCATGGCGAATGATGATGTGGGCATCATAACATTTAAAGTTATGAAAGATGACGGGGAGCGTTCGCCGTTTGAGCCTAAGTTTCACATTACATTTACTGCATAAGGCAGACCTAACTTTACCACTGAGATGGCAATGGTCCCTCACTTTTTTATGTTGCTGATCATCAAAGGATGAACAGAAGCGGGGACATTCCGTGGTCTTATCAAATTTGATTTTATCGGCTTCTGTGAAGCACATGGGTTTCCTAGTCAGCTCCGTTTCATACCGTTGATGAAAACGGGCTTTCCTATCTAAAAAGTTGAGGAAGTTTTCAACGCACTCCTCGCCTTACCACACATGCATTTCATTTTGATTCCTATAATATGGATGCCAAACTTCATAACAGGCAATGGCTGCTGGTTCATGACTTAGATCTTCTTGTTCAATATAACATTCAATGTCCGCATAGATGGTACATATGGGACTGAGCTCATTGCCGTTTTCCTCATACCTATAAAATTTATCTTTGGGCATGACTTCCATTTGAAGTTTACCCCGAGAGCACCACTCGCAATGCTGTTCAAAATATGGTTTAGATGTGAAACGCCGTGTGCAGCGATCACAGTAATAATGTTTGTCATCATAACTTTGTTGGTGGCGATACAATCTAGAAATTTTAGGAATGCCACAATAATGCCATTCTGGGTGGTTGTCGCTATAGACTAGGAGAAGATTGACAACCCAGTCGAAGTTACTTTGGCGGTTGTTATACCTAACGCCCTTCAGACCTTTTTCCCAGAGATGGACGACGATCTTAATGTTATTAAGCTTTTCAAATTGGGCGATGCCTTTATAATCTAGTGTGTTGACATCTAACCCGTCAAACTTAAGATCATCCTCTCATTCACAATAGTGAGTGACTCTTTGACGATTCCTATCTATATCATTATAGTGAAGAATGGAGAGGACGGCATACTTGAAACACTGGGACTGACACTCTAAATTGATGACAGCCTTTTTGTCAGCCGATGCTTTGGGGAGGGTGAAACAACCGCTCCCTTGCAAATTTTCTAAAAGATTGATTTTAATGTCTGCTTTCTCTATCCCATCAAAGACCGGTCCGCTGTCTCTTTCATTAAATTTATTTAAGTTGCTTACGAGATAGGTCGCATGTCTCTCTATCCACTCGTTTACATCACCTATGAGATCAGCAGCACAGGAGGCTATCCTAATGGTCACAGTGGACTCTACTTCTCCCGTGCTACTGTGTACCTTATTGAAACGAGCAGTGAGATAGAACATGCCTTTGAGTAAAAATCTATCTAAGCTCGCCAACATTTGATGAATCAAGCCTATATTATTCATCAAGAAAGGATGAATATCTTGTACAGCTTCAGAGCTTTCTAACTCATAGTCGCGAACGAGCCTCTCAAGGGAAAACTTGCTCAGCCTTAGAGTGACGTTGTTATCAGTGTAAAGCTCAGTGGAATGAGTGTGACAGAGTGTGTGCGAAGAAAGAACAAACTCTGTAGGAAAGGTCTTCTGACACGAAGAACAGGAAAAGCCGACGTGCGATGGAGGATGCTTCCTACCTGTTGTTGTCGGTGGTTGCCTCACACTGCCACAGGAACCGCCTTCGATGTGGACTCGCAAGTTGGTACTGTTGAAGAACGTGCGTCCACAGCCTTCACACTTGGGTCGTTGAGGGATCGGTCGGTGCGCCTTCTCCAGATCTGCTTTTGCTTTTGGGCAGCGAGAATGCCGGTGTCGTCGAAGGCAGAATGGCCTCAGGAAGACCTGCCCACGGTCTGTACAGCTGAGCTGTCGAGCCGTAAGTCCTTTTCTCTTCCTGACACCTTCCTCCTCGATTGCAATCTCCTCTCCCACTATCTCCAACTCCTCCTGCTCCAACAGTCTCTCTACCAACTGAACGGAGAGAAGAGGGAGTTCGGCCGCTGCAGGTGGTGGTGGCGATGTTTGGATGATGATGGGACGGGAGGGAACGTCGCCGTCCAGGAGATAGGCCGCCAGATCTGTTGAGAAAAAGAGAAAAGAGATTAGTAACATGATCATAATTTCAAGTTTGAAGTCTTATCTCCTATTTCCCAATCATGAATACTTACCATCTAAGGACTGTAACTCCGGCAACACCGATGGACGCGGAGGAGGCAGGAGAGGGACACGAGCCGAGAGTGGAAGAGTCCTGGGCTTCGCTGTTGGAGGGACGTGGTGACGAGGAGCAGGGACTGGAGCAGGGACGGGTGCAGGTACCGGAGCTGGAGGTGGAGGTGCGGAGATGATGATGCCCGAGAGAGGGGTCGCACCTTGGGCGGAGGTAGATGGGCGGGAAGGTAGGGCCGAAAATTCCTCACGGTATTTCCGCCTCGCGGCTTCCTCCCACTTCTTCATCTTTGCCATATCTGTAGAGAGGAAAGAGAGATTAGATTAGAGGTTGCGGAGATAATAACGATAGAGAGTAAGCTGTACGGATACAGAAGTGCTAAAACATGACATTCCAACTCTCAGTCCTCATAGGTGAGGATATTTACACTTGCCAAGCCGCTCATAGGCTTCCCCGATTACTCCTTGGGGGACGGGGTCCCCATTACGAATACATTCATGCACTGAAAAAGAATGACAGCAAAGATATGCAGAGGTAAATTTGGATTCGGTTTAAATATGAGCAAAATAAGGGAAGGGCTCTTGATCTTAATGAGGATGTCTCCCTTAATGATGTTAGTAATAGAGTCAACCTTGATACAAATACTTACATTCCTCGATGGTGGCCTTTTCCATCTCAGCAGCAATGCGATAATTTTCAACTTTGTTGAATTCCATTTTTGAACGATTGCAGATGATTAATTGTAAAACTTCAATCACTGAAAAGGAAAGATGAGAATCGTTTAATTTGCCTAGTCAACGTTTGGGAACAATCATTTAAGTGACATCTAATGAATTACATTTCACTCTACTCCATATCATAAAGACTAACCTTTGTCGAATGGCTGAAGTACTCTGACCTGGCGAGAGAAAGCGTCACGTTGAGTATGAAGTCGAACGCCCAACATGAGCAACGGCTCAGAGGTTTCGGTCTAACAAACGACGAACAACCCGTGCAACGCAATCCCTCTACGGCAGTACCCGCCGTCCCGAAGGAACGCTCGAGCAAAGGAGGTATTACAGCGATGATATGTTTTATGAGCAGAAGTGAATCTCTTGATAGCAAGAGACTATTCAACTTGATAGCAAGTCAAAACAACCTAATAGCAGGAGCTCACCGACACTCACCTTATGAAAGATAAATGTGAAAAACAGACTTGGTGCACTGCCTTTTATAAGATTTTCCTAAGCGGTGAATGGATGAGACCTCTCGTCCAATCACAGACGAGTAGAGTTCCCGATGTGCGCACACACATTTGTAACAAGTTATTGAAATCGTCCTAGGCAAACACTGAAGCAAACTCTGAAGTCAATACATTGAAACATGATGATTGCACGATTCGTTTTCATCAAGAGTGCTTCGGAAGCTTAATATATGATTACATCCTTGAGTTTCAAAGGGAGGAGACAGAATTGGAAGCATGTTTAGACTACACACGAGAAATATTTACGGAGTTGATATCTTATTTCAAAGACAGTCTCATCAAGGCTGACTTAATTGCACATGTCAATTACACTCATTCTCCACAAGGTGAAGTAGCGGAAAGTGTTGACTTTCAATTTCGTTCCTACGGACAAGAATATGTTACTGATGTTTCTGAGTTTTATACACGACATCTGCGGAAGATTATTTCTCGGATGGACAACTATCATGGTTATGGCGATCATTTGTTTCTGAATGAAATCAACCATATTGTCATTGCTATTAGTAAAGTGGGTTTCAATGATGTTAAATCAAAGACCAAATAAAGTATTTTTCACAACACTTGTGTTGTGCTAAACTTTCTAGTGCTGTGGTGAACACTGTTTTCATATAACATTCTAAACTCTCAGTCTCACTGCAGTAGAAAACTGCTTTTAGTAAACCTGATGAAGCTAATCTAACAGTCATGGAGTTTGAATTTTCTAATAAGGGAACATTTGGCAAGTGTATCCAATAAAACTTTCCAACACTGTGAAAGTAAGTTACAAGACAATCTACACTGTGCAGTAAAACCTTTACGATAAAACTTTCTAGTGCTGTGGTGAGTTCGGTCAGTCATAAAACTTCAATGATCAAACTTTACTTTTAGAAATGTGCGTGGAGATAGAACTATTTAACTACACTAACTTTGCAAACCATGATACACTTTCTAACGACACTCACGAATAAAACTTCAATGATCAAACTTTACTTTCACAAACGTGTGTCGCGGTAAAAACTATTTGACTACACTAACTTTGCAAACCATGATACACTTTCTGATGACACTCACGAATAAAACTTCGATGATCAAACTTTACTTTCACAAACGGGTGTCGCGGTAAAATCTATTTGACTACACTAGCACTTACATTTTATGACATTTGTGTTTCATGAAACGTCATGATCAAACTTTCTAACTATACATCAACCTGTGTTGCAGTAAAACTTTTGTACAACTTGATATACTTTCTGACTACGTTCACAAGAGCTTGTTCACTAGCGAAGAGAGAAGTATGTGATGTGTTGCATGTGGTGCAAGGGTGGCCTCCCGTTTCATCCCTTCATCATTAAAAGAACTTATGGTTAATTCTCCCATGGTTGGCGAACTGTCGGGAGACAAGTGCAATGGAGATTTTATGAGGTAACCTGTAGCAGATAGCTAAATGTCGCCCTGGCGGTCAGAGTACAACGTTGAGACGAAAGGCAACCACTTGGAAACATGACGCAGAGAGGTTTCACAAGGATTACCATTGCCCACGTCCCGTGCAGTACTCATCGCTACGGACTTCACCGCTGTCTCGAAAGAACGCCCACCAACAGGAAGTATGACACCGAAAATCTCCGTGACTTGCACCGTCCATGACTTGATAGCCAGACATGAAAACCGGTGGAGTTGGTAAGAGGAAACATCCCAAGTCGTTGCTTTGATCAGCTTGATAGCAAGCCGTAGAGAGGGATAGCAAGCCGTGATTCACCAGCGTTTTGCAATGGAGATGTTCAGATGCCACTCATGACAAGATAGCTAAGACTCAACCGATTGGCGTTCAAAGTGCTACGTTGAGAACTGTGTCAAATGCCCAGCATGGGTCGCCCCAGCGGTTTCGGTCTAAAATATGACACACTCCCTTGCCACACTTATCACTACGGCATCATCCGCCGTCCCGAAGGAACACCCTGTCAGTGGAATATTACAGCAAAACTCTCCGTGTCTTGCTCGCTTTCAGTGAAAAGCTGCTTGTATCATGAGAAGACTGGCTCAGACATCGTTACAAATCCTTTCATTGACTTCAGCAGTGCCGAAAACCCCAGAAAACCTCCAAAACTAGTGAATTTTAATTTTTTAACTTTTTTAGCACTACTTATGAAACTTTATAAGTAGTTAATCACTTAGGGCAGGTCAATAGCGACCGAACCTTTTTTGAATCAAGTCAAACGGACTTGTAGAAGCAAAGTTACAAGCCTTTAAAGTTTTGGAGTCTTTTATGGCCTGGAGACGAAGGCCATCTCCTGGCGAACCTCTAAGTCTGACGCCTTAGCTGATATCAGCAATGAAATTTTCTAAGTCGGTTGCTTACTAAAACTCGGTTTTTCAGATTTCCAATGCTATCATCGGAGCTCCGGAGTTCACCTACCCCAACCCAGTCGGGAGGGGAACTGATTTCCACAAGCAGAGTTTCCACTTATATAGTTTGTGACGATCAGCTGATGACGTAATATCCATCATCCAAAAACTTTAAACCCGTCTATCTCCGGTTCTAGTGCTCCGATTGACTTCAAATTTTGAGTGCCATATTTTTTCTCTCTCCCCTTTCCTTTCATTTAAGACATCCCTCGACCCTCTACGATGACCAGGAGCCGAGATGAAAAAAAGTTCCAAAATCTTGTAAAATGTGCAAAAACTCGATTTTCAACAGGCTCTCATTTGGAAACGAAACCTTCCACGCATCTGAAAAGATAGGATCCTAAAGAACATAGTACCGTCTTGCCCGTAAAAGGAACCCGAGCTCTTCATTCACTTCCAATCCTCCGCTATTGACCGCCAAAGGCGGCAACAATTTAACATTTTTAGGAAAAAATCTCATGTGGAGATCAAACTTTTCAACTTTTTCTCTCCGATTGACTTGAAACTCACCCTCTAGTTGCAGAATGGCACGCTGATTCCAAATCTGGTCTCTGTTTTCCCGTCCGAGGCGTCGCTCACCCGCTAGCGATTTTCGTAAAAATTCTAACTCTGTCGTTTTTTCGCCAATGTCCCAATTTTTCAATGACGTCTCACATCTATACAAAGGCAGACAGGAACAAGCCGAGTCTTCCACTGAATTTGTCCTATTCTTAGCTTTCAAATGAGCTATTGCAGGACTCTCTACGATCCCTACAACCAAAGTTGGAAGATCGTTGCCGAGGGGGGTGTCAGAACTTTTTCTCTCCGATTGAGGTGGAAAGATGTTCCTAGACCCAACATTGGCCAAAACTTCCGAAATTGCACTCCATTTTCCCATCCGAGGCCTCCTTCATGTCGAAAAACGACTTTTCTCATCCCAAAACATCCAACACCTGACTTTTCCAACTCTGACGTATTCCTGCCATTTTCCTCCCTAAACCCAGGAAAACAGGACCAAACTGAGCTTTCTACTGCATTTTTCACACTCTTAGCTTTCAAACGAGCTATTGCACGACTTTCTACGATCTCTAGAACCGAAGTTGGAAGATCGTTGCCGAGGAGGGTTGTCAGAACTTTTTCTCTGCGATTGAGGTGGAAAGATGTTCCTAGAACCAACATTGGCCACAACGTCGGAATTTGCACTCCATTTTCCCATCCGAGGCCTCCTTCATGTCGAAAAACGACTTTTCTCATCCCAAAACATCCAACACCTGACTTTTCCAACTCTGACGTGTTCCTGCCATTTTCCTCCCTAAACCCAGGAAAACAGGACCAAACTGAGCTTTCCACTGCATTTTTCACACTCTTAGCTTTCAAATGAGCTATTGCACGACTTTCTACGATCTCTAACACCAAAGTTGGAAGTTTGACAGGAGGGGGGACGTCCTCGAAATTCTTTCTCTCCCATGTCGCTGGAAACATCCTTCCTAACCCAAAGTTTCACGTAGTTTCCGAATCTGGCCTCCGTTTTCCCATCCGAGCACTCATTCATGATGAATTCCGACTTTTCTCATCCCAAAACCATCAACACCCACCCTTTTCCAAGTCTGCCGCTCCACCCCTTGCCTCTCAGGAAAGCTCCTCCCGCCTTCCTTCCCCACCCAAAATTTCATGTAGATTCCAAATCTGACCTCCGTTTTCACATCCAAACCCTCCTTCATGACGATTTCCGACTTTTCTCATCCCAAAACCACCAACACCCACCTTTCCTCACTCTATCCTTCCCACATTCCACCCCTTCTCCCTTTCTACCCTTTGCTGGAAAACTCCTTCCTTCCAGAGGGGGGTAGGGACCGGTTTCTTCCTCTCGGACCCATTCCTTCCATCACATCCTTGGCTTTTTCCCTCACCTTCTTTCCAGAAGGGGGGGCTGAGTCACCATGATGACTCATCGATGACATCGCTGCACCGCACCGTGCGTGCTTGAATTTGGGACGGGCTTACTACTAACGAAGCAAGTTTTTCACGGTCATAATAGATATAGTATTACCATTTCACTAGAAATGAGATTGCACATAAACTACACAATAATAAATTTCCAATGACATTCACAATGGTCTGAAACTACACCTCCACAAAGAATTGTGCTTCATTACTGTTTCCTTCTGGATAGTTATTTCAACGTTAAAGCTTCATTTTGGATTAACTCCACTTGTATAATTTATCATAAGATGCAGATATTGTCTCAACTAACATTTGTTTCTCCATAATAATTCCTTTCTTGGAGTTTGGTGAAATATCTTGGAAAAGATTCTCTCTAAATATTTCATTAATATGAGATGTCTCTTTGATGAACTCTAATTTGTTTCTAAGAAATAATCTTGTCGTGTGCACTGGGAGAAACTTCATTAGGAAGTTTATATTTCAATATATAAATACATGAGATTGAACATGAGTGCACTGTCTAATCAGACAAAAACTACGGACCTTTCTTGATATGAAATATAAAATAGATTAAATTATCCATCTGTACTTTTGATTAAAAATGACTTCAAAGATCTAAATACTAACTTAACGAGATGCAGATTTAAGACCATCAACGAAACATTTTTATGAGATATAAGGCAAGAATACGAATGGATCTTAGATTTTTGTTTTACGTCAAGCAACTTTACTCTCATCATTATGCGACTTCAGAAATTTTGTAAATCATATGATTAAAATTAAGTTTTTTCTTCACAAAGAAATTCAATGCGAATTGAAGAATATCTTTGAGAAGATAAAGATAATGGTTGTAAACGAATCTCCATCTCTTCATTGCCAATTGCTACGTAGTCAAAATTGTGTAGAACTATGTTTGGATAGAAAATCAGATCGAAAGGGATATATCGACGGAAATTTCACGGCTTATTCAACGCTAAAGGTCTATTCACACCAGACGCGGTGCGGAACGTCTCATGCGTCCAGAATTTTCGTTCAGACCTTTAACAAACATATGACTGTTCACACAGAAACATGTGGCACCACACGTCAAGTAATTTCAGAAAAAAGTTATGAAATGGCACGCGGCTTGGTTACGAGATAGGAAAATCCAACCCACCATTGGGTTATGGCTAAGTCAATCCGTGCGTCAATTCTATTTCATGATCTGTCACATGTGCCTTGTTGTCACCCTATGAATGAAAATGTGTAAATAACATATGTGTCCTTAAAGACCATTTTCTTTGCAATCATGAAATATCAAATCATTAATTATCGCAAAATCATGTAGTTTATAGCAATACTCACATGCCGACGATTAATTTGCAATGTCAATCACTGAAAAGAATGCCGTGCTTCATTTCCAATTGGAAAAAAGAACTTCAGCAATGCCGGTCTCTTTCATTTGTCTGCAACTGTTCGTCGATGAAGTCACTAAAACGCTACGTATCGTTATATAATGTAGATCCTAGAACTTTTCACCAAATTCGTTGAAACACACTTCATTTGAAAGGAAATTTCACAAAGAAGATGATGGTTGTGTCTATTTTTCAAATAGCAGTCATTTTTTCTCCTTCAAAATGTCGCTTGTATCTCTCATCGCAGTGCGTGACAACAGTCGATATAGCTTATGCTTGAGTTGGCAACTTGACAAAAGGATAGATTTCACTTGGTTTTTATGAATAGTATTGGCAGTGAAATATCTGATCTGCTATTCCCTCAAATCATACGACAACAACAACTTATAGTTGATACTCAAGAGAATAATTTCTGCAGATTCGGATTTACTTAACGAAAATTAACAGGACGGAATGTCTTTTTGACGCCATATCATACTGAACTCAGTGCTCTTCTCAGATTGAGACTATTTTCTAGACTGTTCGACCAAAACTCATCATAGAACTGCTCTAAGAACTCAGATATTGCTCTAAAATAGACTGTCCCTAGCAACACTTCAATTCATAACGAACTGTTCTCGTCTGATGAAACTTCCAGATCTAAGAACATGATTACATCACACTTTGTTCACGCTCACAAATCTAATGCAAAATGTCTCTGTATTTCCTCGAGAATGTGTCGTTTAGATATCATTTTCGAATCATTATGCTTGAAATGCTGCATCTGATTTCATGTAAATTCTGAAAACTGAATGCGTCATTTAACTATCTCGGGTAAGTGTCATATTGTGGTGTCTTGTTTGGGCTTATTCGAATGCATGTAACACAAGGAATATGAATATGTTAATTATTTAACAATAAGAGGTGTCCATAATGACATGGTATCTGTTGTTACCCCATCTCCATTCCCCTCTCCCGACCCTCGTCACGCAGCTCGGTGAGAACAGGCATCTTTGTTGAACTCGTCCGGTGTGAATCGACCTTACGAAAATTGTGGCAACCACAGGAGTCACAGGAACATAAGTCGTCCCATAAAAAATAGCATTTACGCCGCATGTGTTCTTTCAGTTCTATTGTGTGGTTCCGAAACATGGTCTACTCGCCGCTTCAGAAGCTAAGAGATTAACAGGCTTCGATCATGATGCGCAACATCCAGTCCTAAACGCACGTTGGCAGGACCATGTCACCAATGCGGAATTTCGATGTTTTTCTCACCAGCCTTTCAACCAATGAAAACTCACCTATTGCGGTTGAGATGGCTTGGCTACGCATTTCATATGGCAGAAGATCTTCCCACGAAGTGGGCGTTGGACGAAGAGATCCACCTAGACGACAGAGAGTAAAACAGTTTGATGTCGTCAAGGAAGATGCATGACTAATCAGTCTGATCAGTAAGCCCGTAAACTGCCCAAGATCAAGCAAGTATCCTTGCGCCAAATGGTTTCAAAAGCGACCTCAACACCTTGTCACCACGAGAATTGGACAGGCAGACAGATTTCTCTCTATTCAGCATAAACTGTCTGTTAATGGCTGTATTCATCCTTTAATCTACCATGCAGTTCATAGTCATAGCGAACAGCGGTGTCTTTTGTCATGTTTTGTGGTCTGATGTCGCGTTAGCCCATTTCTGTCGGAATTAATTTAACCCTGCGATAATTATGATTTCTTTGTATATAGGTTAATTAATGCATAGACAACTATCTCGTGATTTTTTGAAATTCATACACCCTTTCATTTCAGTTTTACAGGCTGACCCATATATGGGTCACTAGGCGTTCCTCTGAAACTACCACTTTTTACAGGCTGACCCATTTATGGGTCACCAGGCGTTCCTCTGAAACTACCACTTTTTACAGCCTGACCCTTGTATGGGTCACTAAGCGTTCCCTTAAAGCTACTCGTGTATACGCACGCATAAAAGTAGAAGATAAAAGTTATCCATCTATTATTATTAAAAAAACAGTCATCTTAAACAGCTGCGTGATACTGTTCAAAACAATCCAAGCAAATACCCACGTCGCACTTCGAACATTGCACTTTTGTTTTTGCGGCTTGAGCGCCACGTTTGAGACACTCCGGATTTTGGCACCTTCTTCGGCCGTTATTCGGAACGACTTGAGGCCAGTGGTTCTTCTCGTCAAACCTGGCTCCTTCTCCTCTGGCCGATCTTTGCCTTGTCCTCCCAGCTCCACCTAAAAAAGAATAAAGAGATTATTTAGTGATTAGAAAAATGAGTTTTGATAGGCTACGTTCATACTCACGAGCAGCAATGCCAAAGGATTTGAGATAAAAATTTGCAACCTCTCGCTTGAACTCCAAAAAGTTGCTTTGATTCCCAGTCATTCTGGACAAACGCCAGGCATTGTTAAGAGACACGTCTATCAGCCAAGTGAAGATGCCAAAATAGAACTTTTTCCGTGGATTCCAATCCGATATTTGTTTACTATTTGATTCATTTTGTCGGTACCTCCCATACATCTGTTGTATTCTCTGATGGCATTTGGCCGGTCAACCATTATGTGCTGCGTGAGTTGTTTTGACCACCTTCGAGTTTGGGAGATTGGATGAGAGCCGAAACGGGTAGAAAGAACTGTCACGACCTGGTTGTCCCTCCATCGATTCTTCATTTAATTTGAGGATTTCGCTGATTCAACGTAACCTCTATCCTTTTTCCTCATCTCATCGACGCTTGAAAGGGGGTCATTTTTTATCCTGTTCTTTCGAACTGTGCCAGTACCATCTGCACCTCTTTCTTTCAGAGTTTGGAGGAGGGGCATTGTAGTAAACAGGTTATCCATGAACACGTGAAATATTTTATCACTGCCTCGTCATGAGATAGATTTTGTTGGGGAACATAGAACTTTAGAAAGTTGTTTTGCAACATCGTGACCAAAGGACGGATCTTCCATTATCTATCATTTGCATCAAGCCGTTCGTTTGAATTGAAATGTAAGAATCGCATTATTTCTTCAAATCGGTCTCTTCGCATTGCGTTTGCAACTGCGCTTACTCTCACATCTTCTTTTTGCCAGTACAGCCTCCGACTTGGTAGGGAATTATATCCACTGAGGATGAGGATGGCCAAATACACCTTTAGCTCTTCTTTTTTCATTTGGAAGCGTTCTTTTCCTTTGTAAGCAGCGTAGAGAATTGTCTGGTGAGTGATGTGATCATACAGTGTTTCATCGAAAAAAAGTTCGAACAGCTCGTGCGGCTGGAAGTTTCTATAACGGGCATAGTCTCCGGATGGGAATAAACCACTTGTTGAGTCTGGAGTTGGACCTTTCTTCCAACTAACCACTGTTTCTCGCTGAATGTTATGACCCCGTCGTCTAGTCGTTGATTCTTCCAACATTCTTTCTTCGTCATCATCACTGTCATCCGATTCTTGTCTTTCAATGTGGGCAGGAGCTAGTAGTTGCCTTCGAGGAATGTGGTCCACATCAAGTTCTCCCAGATCTTCTTCGTATCCTGAAAATTCATCCGTTTCTTGTGCAGGATCTGGAGGTTCTATGTATATAGCTGTCTCTCCTTCTGTCTCCTCATCTTCTTGGATAATGTCCAATATTTGATTCAGAGTCAGTCTGCAAAAAAGGGTAATTGCTTCGAATCTGCTTCAAATGACAGGGTAATTGATATTATAAAAGGAAGAATGAGTAGCGTAATGATCCATTTAGAAGCAATTGATGTGTATTATGTATATGTGCATTACAGTCTACAATATAAAATCAAAAGCTTTTACAAAAGCTAAACTGTATAGAGCAGAATAGAATAGAATAGAATACACTGCAAGTGAGGCTTACTTGCGGGGCATTTCTCCAACTGATTCTTCAAGATCTCAATCAAGGAACAGGTTGTGGTGTGATGCAAGGTAGAAAGACAGGCTTGTCGCGAAAACCACCAGGTCGTAAGACGAATAGATTTACTGTGTCTTGCACATTGCGCGCGTTGGCTGATCTAGCGTGTGGCGTGAATCGATCTCACCGCGTCATGCGGAGAACAATGGCAGCTTCGACAACAATAATATCGGTAGCAAAACGAAATGCAGGCCTTGAGGTTGACTCATCTTCCCCTGGATGTCAGTACACATCTGTATGGTATTTCCGAGACTTCGTAGCACCTTCAGTTGTTCTTTCCGACGTGGGTCAACGCCTCGGAAAAAAATTGAAATCAATACTTAGGGTGCGCCTAGTGACCCATATAAGGGTCAGCGTGATATTTACTGTTGCATCATCGATAAACATCAACAATTGGATTGCTATTCATATGGAAAACAAAAAGCAAACATCTGACTAATAAATCATCACAAAAGTTATATTGAAGCGCATCGCTTTCACGAAAAAAAATTATCGAGAAACATCACACACTGTGCTCAATCTGATTTGCATCAGAAGCATTTTGTAAAACACATTTTTGTGAGAATATCAGGAAGCACAAGTAAATCTAACTTATATAGACATAACGAAGGACTACGTATGTGACACCCAATAAAGCTTCAACCCAAAATATATTATTTTTAACTCAAAAATCAGCAATAAAGTGTCAGACCCAGCCTGACCCATATATGGGTCACTAGGCAGAAATGGGTTAAAGCAGATTTCCGTCAGCCAAACTTAGCTGGAAAGGATTCTGAGATAAATAAAGGCAGTCGGATGGAACATCAGTGTTTGGAAAGGCAACTGATAATACGCGATAAAAAATGTTTTTATCGAAAATGGCGTAGGTTGACCGGTTGCATATATACATGTACACAAGAAATATAGACTATGAACATCAGAACGCACATAGGAGCGACGCAAGGAACGGCACACATGAACAACGAGGATAGGATAAGGGCACATGGGTTAGATTGAAAGAACAAACGTTGGACACATTAACATAATGCACTATACGCGACATGCAATTATCTGAATTGAATCTTATTATGGAATTGGAATTGAATTGAACTGTTTCGCCTGGAATTAGAATTGGAATTGAAATTTCTGCTGTGGAATTGGGATTGGGATTGGAATCAAAGAATTTCAGTGGAATTTTTCCAGCTCTGCTTACAGAATACTGTGACATCATCTCGTTTGCAGCCGATGATAATAACTGTTATCAGTGGCTTATTGCATGTATAATCGCAACCAGTGAACCGATTAAGGTGATTCTTTTTGATTACTCACAATTCGCATCATTAAGAAGGTGAAAATCTATTCAAGTCAACAACTGAACTCAACTTCAAAGGCAATCAGTTTGGGTGCATGTGAGCTTGTCAATAACATTTCACAGTTATTTTGAGTGACAGACTGCGTTTCTCACGCGCACTAAATATTTTGTCTTTGAGTTCCAATTGAAGGCATGAATGGATTTCGTCTTATGAATGACGCGAATTGTCAGTATATTCAAGAATGAAGTAATTCGTTCACTGGTTGACTCCCAGTCAAAGACGGAATAATGTTAGTAGTGTCATTGTTAAACAAAAGTAAAATGCTTCATTATAGTAATATTCATAAGTTAAATTTCTGATTAAAGTGCCTCCAATATGCATCCACATTTCTCCATGACGAAAAATTGTCGTTACAGGCCATTCATTTTGATTGCATTCAAGCAATTATCGTTTTCGCATGCAAACATTATATTTTGTGAAAGTTTTCTGTTTCACTGAATCCAATGCTGAAACTTGTGTATTTTGAGATGAGATAACATGAGGTTGGTAGATTCAGTCTACTTTCCATAAATCTTCGGCATAATGATAATAATAATACCTTTTATTGAGGAAAATTAAAATCAAAATACAATCAAAGATACAGTGGTAAGTTGCTGCTGGGTTTGCTGTAACCAGAGTTAAGGAACAAGATAGGAAAGAAAAATGGCTCAAGTCATTTCACAATACGTTGTAGGTTATTGCAGATAATCGTAGAAAAAACAGTGAAACAATTACGACGTCAGTTAGTGCAAGAAAAAGGTACGGGCAATCTGCTTCTGCCTCCAACCACCTGTTGAGAGATGGAATGAAGGGGGTGGTCAGATGAGCCAGCAGCCAAAAGCAGCTTCCTAATTGCTGTTGAACTCTTTGTGAAAAATGGGTATCAATAGTCTACGCAGGCATGTGCGCCTATTCCATGTTAGTTTCGAATTTGATTTGTATGTGAAAGTAATGTGATTCTAGACTCTCTAAACAAATTTATAGCCGAAGTTAATTGTATGTAGTCCTGGTATGAGAGAATAAGTTTACAAAGCCAGCATTGAGAGTCAATCTTCAAAATTCAAGTACTGTGTACCATTTTAACTGTGATCAGCATTATCATTTTTCATGAGTCAAAATAGATTCCTTGATAAGCTTCATGATTATTTTCGACTTTGCATTGCATTTGCTAAAAAGTATCAAACAGCGTGAAATTCCAAGAAATTCATGCAAAAATAAAGAAAAAAGAAAGCTATAATTAACTGTCACAACTACATGTATAGCTTCATCAGGTAAGGTTTGACTGATGAAGTTGAGTCATTGAGTTGTTTCTAATATCTCCCCGATAGGCTCGCCAGGTCAATTTCGAGGGGTCGTGAGGGATAGAAAAGGCACAAAATTGTAAAGGATTGCAAGTGCCATAGGATAGAAAGATGTCCTCAGACTTGATACAAGTTAAATTCATTATCAGCCTTAAACACCATGCAGGTTTGTAGGGTAAAATTTATCGTTCTTGATTGAAAATCGAAAGGTGGCATCTTTTCCATCTGATTCATGGCCATTTTGTTGAATATTAGGCATTTCTGGTAATGTTCAATATTTGAAATATATCATTGTATCTATCATTGGTCAGAAAATGTCAATTTTTTCGGCATTGTGTGTAATTAGCTTCATCACTCTCCAACTAATACGAATATGTTCTGCCAACAAAAGTTCTGCTGTCATTGTTACAAAAGAGCATTATTGGTACAGTTGCTATAATGTGGATATTCTTTGCGTTGCCGATCAGAAATATGCTGAGAACACATGCACATCATAGGAAATTAACTGAAGACACTCCATGTCAAAAATTATGACTCTGGGCTTAGTATTTTTTGTTTAATCAGAGAAGACACAGAAAATTTCATTTTTTTGCCAAAAATTTCACTCTGCGTCCCATTTGATTAACATGTGTATTTCTTGATCATGTGTGACATAAAGAGGACCCAGGTAGAACTCGACAGACGTGCAGATTCGTAGTAGGCATGGGATGTACATCATTCTATGAAAGTTTCATAATGTCGTTCTCGTTCCCTGTAGAAACCCGTTTTGGCTGCCGGACTAGTAGGTAACTTCGAAGCGGGTAGTAGATAACAGGAAGTAGATATTTCGAAGCGGCACAGGCCTGCATTGATATAGTGTTGCGGATATTCAAAGTAATTAAATTGTGAAATCATTATATTTTCTAATATACGAGCAGCCTACTTCATCAAAATTCTCAGTTTATCTTTCAAGTAGAAGAATTTTCATGTGCAGACTTCAGACAGTGACAAGAAGTTTTTCAACTACATAATGTGGGTACTAAGCTGTTAATGCCATTAATTAAAGAATTCAACAGCAATGCATTATTGTTGTGTCGGTCGTTAAAGCGAAATTTCATTGTATACTCTATGATATTAAAAACGATCCACTTGATATAGAAAATCTCAATGGAAGTGGACGACTTTTATTTCATACTGCACTGACCAGGATGTTTATGCATCAAATTTGTCATGCTAATATAAAGCAGCTGTCCATTGTCGATATCTTTCCCTAGTCGCCCGTCCATGGATATTTATGGATGATTTCATGCATGTATCAGAAATTAAACATGCATGGGAATGCATGAATATTATCCATGATTTATCCATTAAGTATCAATTAAGTATCAATGATTTATCAATGTGACATTTGATGTTGCTCAAAAAATCATGCATGATTTTACGATGCACTTGATGAAGTTGACCATGGTCCCCAGGAAGGTGGAATGCGCTTTTAAACAGCACGATCGATACAGAATTGAATTCTCCAACTGAGTGTGGAATAGACCAGTTCGTGTTAGAAATATGCAATGATTCATGGGGTGCTCGTAATCACAAATGGGTTCTTCACATATATTTCTATTCAATTCATTTCTGGATCGATCATGTGGTTCAAAAAATGTATTTCACCAACCTGATGCGCCATTACGTTTTCATCAATTGCATGGTAAATCATATCTGATTTGCATGCTAGAACAACCTGAAATTCACATATTAAGGAAATAATACATAGCTCATTATGGCATGAATAGATTTTATCTATAACAAAAAAACAATTAATCAGTATAAACATGGACGCTAAAAAACATAACCAAAAAATTTCACTTCATATAACGAACTTGTTTGCTAGTCTTTCTCTTTACAAACATTGAGATTCTTCTGAAGTTGGATAATAAAAGCTAAATTAAGTTGCATAAATGAAAAACAGAACAAACCTTCAAAAGAGTAAATTCAAAAAATTATAATTGAATTGTTTTACATACTTTTATCCCAGGCACAGCCGCAGCAGCCAATTCAAGGTTCTGGGGTTTACTCTAACAAAATTTGTAACTTAATTAAAAACAGAAATAAATTCAGTATCCAACAGAAAAATTACATCTAATTCGCCTTTAAGAGACCTGTTAGCTGGCCTCTAGGATTCTATGAACTGGAATTACACACGGAAATGATAGATACGCTAAGACACATGCGTGTACTCGTATTATGAAGTTGATATAGTCTCACTGTATAATTCATGTTATACAGGGTGAGTCAAAATTAGCCGTGAACAAAAAACAAAGGTTTTCTTTCATGCTTAGCAAGTTTTGCATCACTAACAGTTGTAAACAGAGATGAATCATCATTCCCATGACTGCGTGATCGATTCGTATTGAAAGTAAGTCAATCTGTCCAACAATTTTTGATTTCTAATGTAGTGTGATAAGAGATGGAATACACCATTAAAGAGCGAGTTCTGATTACCTCTTGGGTAATTGCTGCAACAGGCAACTGTTCTGTAGAGGACTGTAGGCGACGATTTCGCATTGAATTCAACAAAGAAGCACCACCTCGACAAACCCTGATTGATTGGAAAAACAAACTGTTAGAAACAGGTTCTCTTGTGGATCAGAGACCAGGTCAAGGAAGACCAAAGTCCACAGAAAGTCAGGAAAACGAAGAGCGAGTTTTGGGTGCAGTTCAGAGAGATCCGACAACATCCCCTCGTCGTCTCTCTGAAGAACTAGAATTGTCTCAATCCAACGTCTTTAGAATACTAAAGAAAAATGAATTTCATCCTTATAAGCCACTGTATTGCCAGGAGCTTGTCGATGGAGATGACGACCGAAGGCGCCAGTTTTGCGAAGTAATGCAAAACAAGTTCACCAATGATCCATCGTTTCTGAAAAAGCTGACTTTTTCAGACGAATGTGTTTTTCAACTGAACGGACAAGTTAATAAACATAATGTTCACTTCGGGTCGACGGATAATCCTCACAACAGATTCAGAGATCCAGGGCAAGCACCCTCAGTTACCGTTTGGGCCTGTATTTCCTTCAATGGAATTATTGACACAAACATTGACACTCGCACAATGAATGGGGAAAGATATTGTGAAATTCTCTGTGAAAAAGTTGTTCCTTATTTCAACAGAAACAAGCAGACGATTTACCAACAGGATGGGGCTAGCAGCCATTACTGTGTGAACGCCCGCCAAATTTTGGATCAAGAAATGCCCCAACAGTGGATCGGTAGGTGAGGCTTTATTGAGTGGCCGGCACGGTCACCTGACCTCACGACATGTGACTACTGGTTTTGGTCCTATCTTCGAAGTCGAGTATATCATCCTCAGAATGTGATCTTCCCTTCTGTGATAGAACTGACAAATAGAATCCAAATGGAGATGACGGCAATTCCTCTCAAAATGTTCCGAGACTCTTTCAGAGATTTCCCGAAACGGTTGCAAAAGTGCTTGTCAGCCAATGGTAGTTTATTTGAAGGCTAAAGATTGTTATAATTATTTGCTAGTTGAAAAATTATTTCATGTATATAGAAAGAGAGATCTTCGCTTCGCTTTGCTTCGCTTCGCTTGCGCCGGATGTCACACTTTTGCGGGTTTTTTCAAAAAATCAAAATTTCAAAAATTTCAAAAATTTAGGTAGACTTCAAATTTCACGTGGCCGAAGGCCGAAGGGCGAAAATTTAAGCGTTTTTAAAAATACCCAATTTTTCAAATTTTTCAAAATCTCAAAATTTGAGAATTACAATTTTCACCCTTAAAATCATGACCGTTCCAGGACACCGAAAATCATAAAAGTTAAGAATCTCAAAATTTGAGAATAACAATTTTCTCGCTTAAATCATGACCGTTCCAGGACACCGAAAATCATAAAAGTTAAGAATTTCAAATTCATGAATTTTATCCATCTTTCAGGTTTTCAAAATATATCATGTGACTAAAAATATTTCTTTAAAAATGGAAGAAACAAAAGTGGATGAAACCGCAAGAATATATCCTTCGTTATCTCAATTAAAAACAGGTGAAATTGTTCTCAATTATTATTAAGATTAGAGCATTATGATAAATTAAGAAGACGCAATTATTACTTAGTCATTCTTCGTTATTGTATGCTCAACATTATTTAAAGTACTAATTGTGTGAACTAGAAGATCATTGTAACTCATAAACTCAAAATTATTCAATGAACCCGTACACTGGCTGATAATTGAAGAGAGAGAAACATCTAGCAGCTTTCCCCTAAAATTATCGTGCTATCTCTTGTCATTTCAATTTACTCATCGGTAAACTTTTGGCATTTCAACTTACGCGTGCGTAAAGTTTTGACATTTCAATTTACCCCTACGTAAATTATTTTCAGAATCTGTTTTCAAAATCTATTTTCAAAATCCATTTGCAAAGTCTGTTTTCAAAATTCATTTAGCGTTTGCCAAACACATACGGGTAGTAAAGTACTTCCCATTGTGAAGACATGAATAGATTAAGCACATAAGAGTGCATTGACAATAAAAGCAAATGACAATAAAATTCTTCTTGTGAACACAGAACGCATAAACGCCGATATGCGGGTTAGTTGTTATGGCAATTTTAAACAATCATTTTAACGATGAAACATATTTTACAAATGAAGTTCATGAAGAAAATGGAAATATATAAAACAATATAGATTAGAATAATTATAGTATAATCATTTCAAAATCTAATAAGTAGTAAGGAAAGACATCATTAGAGAACAGTTTTAAATCAATACCCCCTCCCTTCTGACTTCTAGGGGTCCCTTAAGAAATTTTTTTATTATAAAATGAGCAACATAAATGAGTTTTTGAAATTATATGGAACACAAACGACAACGAATTTCGACCTAAAGAAAATCGCAAATCAATTAGGAATAAAGAATTTTCATGTTCTAATGAGAGACGAATTACAATTCCTAAAAAATAGGCCAACAGGAACCTTCAGTTCCCGGAACAAAGTTCAAACTGTAAATTTCATAACAAATCTTCATACGTCAGATGAAAAAGGTGTACATTGGTCAGCAGGACAAAGAAATATAAACTGTTCTAATTATTATTTTGACTCATACGGACTTCCACCTACAAACGAAGTCAAAAAATTACTTGGCAATGGAATTTATAATACATTTCAAATTCAAAAACCAGGAACTACATAATGCGGTCAATTATGTCTTTATGTTTTATTTAAATTACAAAAAGGAGTATCATTTCTTGAAATTATGTTAGAATTGAATAATAAAAATAATAATAATAATAATGATAATTAAAAATCAGTTCGTTGTAATTCATTTTGATAAAAACGGCCTCTGATATCCTCATTATCTAAATCTTTAATTTCATAAGTAAAAGGATAAGTTTGATTTATTTTACAAATTTCAAATATTTCTTTAGTCCAATAGCCAACAAAGCCTTTTTCAAATTTATTCTTATATTTAAATATTCTAACTCTATTTCCAATTTTAAATTTCGGCTTAAGATTCTGCAAATTCGGATTACTCTCATTCAAATTATTATTCTCGAATATTTTCTTTCGTATCAAATCAGGGTCGTCAGAAGCATTCTTTGGAGTTTCTTCAATACCAGAATGAACTTTATTATTGTACTCTTCTACAACTCCTGGTAATATCTTCAACCATTTCTGATTTCTTTGCTCAGTAAATTTCTTGAATAATTTATTTTTTAACGTCCGATTGAATCTTTCTATCACTACAGCTTTTCCTGCGTTTTCAGTTGAATAAACAGTTTCAAATAGTGGCTGAACGTTTCTGTTATAAAATTCCGATCCTTTATCAACAAACAATTTCCTTAGCTTTCCATTACTTTCTTTAAAGATTTCTTCAAACGCATATTTAACTGATAGACCACTTTTATTTTTTAAAGGCTTTACCCAAGCGGATCGTGTATATAAATCTATAACGGTCAATGCGTATTTATAATCTTTTTCATTCGGCATATGAATAAGATCAGCACTCCAAATATCATCTTTATTAAATACTTTTACTTTCAATAAATATTTAGGCTTTCTGTATTCCCTATGAATTTCGGACGCGTAGGTTCGAGCGTTGCTCTCAGACAGCTTTGCTGTCGTTTCATTTAAACCCTGACCGAATAATATTTTAGCTTGTAAAGCTTTCTTAACAAACATTCTTTCAATTTTTTCTCTAAATGTAGGATTTTGAATACTATCTAATTCTTGAATCATCTTCTTATCAGCTGCATGTCGAGAACTTAGATCATGATTTCGATAAGCTAAATCATGCCTGTAAGCGGCGGCATCTACTCTATTTATTGGTTCTTCACCTGGTTTTGGATTATTATTCTCATCTAGTCTTATATCTAATCGAGTTCCTGGACCGGTATATGAATGACCAGGAAGATGTTTTTCTTTCGAATATTTACTCTAAATAAATCCAGGAAAGTTTTCTAATGCTTTTTGTATGTCACCTCCAATATGCTGACAATTTGAGTTTTTATTTTTGTTTAATAGATAATTTAATAAATCTAAATTAGAAATTTTTAATTTAATAAAATTTTCGGAATTTGTAGAATTCATTTTAAAAGATCAAAAAATTTAAAAGATAAAATAAATGTTTTACCTAATAGAACTTTGTTCAGAGGCTTTAGCCGATCGGACCAAAGGTCCTGAGGTTATTACCGAATCATACTAGGACTTAGATATATTCCAGAACCATCTTTAGTTTCTTTAATTTCAATTAAATCATCAACATTGTGGAGAATATTTTTAAGAACTCGTTTTCCTTCATCAACTAATTTTAATTTACTAATAAAATTATCTACTACTCCTTCACCCCTAGCAACTTTCTCTAACTCTCTATTATGTCGTTTTTGTTCTTCTAATGCTGCCTTCTCTGATTTATTTTTATTTACTGCTTGGACAATACCAGCTGTCCCACCTGCAACACTTCCTGCTGCAGCTATGCCACCTATTATTAGTGGAATTAATGGGAGAATCCCGCCATTCTTTTCTTCTTGTAATTGAATATTCTCTATCATTGGTTTACTTATGTAATACTTTTTTTTGTTAATCGTAATAGTTTTAGGGGTGTTTTTGTCAACAATATTACGTAATTTTAATTCAACAGTTTTATTATTATTACCTTTCGCTTGCGACATTTTTAATAAAAAAATTTAAAGTTACCAAAAAATTTTAATCTATTCTAGTTATTAAAAAATTTCAAGTTACCAAAAAATTTTAAGTTACCAAAAAATTTTAATCTATTCTAGTTATTAAAAAATTTCAAGTTACTAAAAAATTTTAAGTTACCAAAAATTTTTAATCTATTCTAGTTATGAAAAATTTTAAGTTAAGAATTTTTAATCTATTCTAGTTATGAAAAAATTTTAATTAACTTATCCTTACCATCTTTCCATTAAGAATTTCAATAGAATATTTTACATCTTCTAGCATTTAACCATAAGCCATCAATGAAGTTGTGGAATCTTTTTTTTCAATATTAATTGTTACATCACAGCCAGTCTTGATAATATCTTCAGATTGTGCACTTAAATCGAAACAGAAAACAGGATATAAATGTCTCCAATCTCCAGGAGTTAATTGTGGTTCAACTCCAAATTCTATACAAAGATTTCGATAAGAATCATATCCTTCCATAAATTGATTATTGGTATCATCGAATCTTAATGGATCAATTGGATAACGGGTTTGATTTAATGAAACTTGTAAACTTCGAATTGTATTAATATGGAAGATATTATTGTTCTTATCAAAACTTGGAGAATTATTTCTTTGAAATGTTAGTAATAAATATCTTGGGGTATTCGCAGTTCTAGTAAAATGCCAGTTAAATCTTTGTTCGGAAAAAGTTACTGAACTAGCAGTTCTCTTTAGAAAATTTACTGGAATTGGTTTGTTAGTATTTAATCTTTTTGCAATAGCTGTTTCAATCTCTAAACTAGGAGTAATATGCTTAATCCACCATTCAAGTCTATCAATTTTTAAATATGCTTTTTTTCCAGTCTTACCAAAAAAGATTAATTCATTATTTGCTGTACGATGAATTATTAATTTAAATTTTAATTGATATGATATTTTATCATAATCTAAATATCCGAATAATGGAGACAATGACCAATTTACTGTCTGTTTACTTTTTTTGTTAAATTCACGTCTTTCTTTATATGCATCATTATTTGTTTTATTTAAATGTTTTGCAATATTTTCTACATCTTTCGCAATTCCTGCGGCATCTGTTCCAGCGTGAGTTAAATCATCAACAATTATACCATCATTAGTATCAGGAAACCAACCTTCGATTTCATACTTTTTATTATTTTCACCAATTGTTACAAATCTAAGCATTGTATCAATTACACCTGGAGAATCACTTATTGTTTCTATATTTTGAGTTGCAACATCTAAACGCATTTGTGTAAATAATCTTGGAAAGAAATTATTCTCTAGTGCAATATTATCGGTTTCTGGTAATGATGTTGTAAAATTGGCATCACTATATAAAGAATATTCACAATGTAAAAACGAATCAGGTAAATATATATAACTCTGCTGATTATCAACTTCAAAAATTAAATCACCTCCAGTATTTACTCTACTGGAAGATCCGGGATTCATAGCAATTCTTATATAGTCATTCTTTTTTTGATTATTACTGACGAACGGAGGATCGTCTAATCTAAATTTATTTTTGATAGGCGAAGACATTTTTATAAAAAATAATTTGACTTTTTGTTTTTCTCACAGACAGAAAAAAATTTTACTAAAAAATTCCTAAAAAATTTTACTAAAATATAATTTTAGAATTTTGCTCGACCAGCTCCGCTATTAATGCCATTACCTCTTATTTCTTCAATTGTTTTTTCATTATGTTTACTATCAGACGGAGCTCCGCTCCTCAAGGTTTCCCCAACAGCAATGTTAGCAATTTTATTTTTTGTTTCCTCTGAAAGTTTTTTTAAATTTTTTAGTTCTTCAGAATCATTCCTAAGTTTACGAATAGCTTCTAGTTGTTTTAATTCGTTTTGAGACTTGACAGCATTTGATATTGCACTAGCTGTACTACCTATAGCAGCTGCTCCTTTTGCAGCAGATGTAATCAAATCTTTATTATTTTTAATTAAGTTAACGATACTTCCAATACCAGAGAAGATACCAGCCCCTTCTTTTTGAACGGCACCTGCGGTGCCTAGGAACTTTTGTGTTCCGATTGTTTCTACATTGTTATAATGGTAAACAGATTTCATAGATGGTTCATGAGCAATTTTTTGATTTGAAGCAAAATGTTTAAGATTGTGTTTATAAATTATAGGCATTTTTTAGGATTAAATTTGACTTTTGGGAAAAATATCTACGTGTTAAGATTTACGTTTGTGAATGGACAACAACTTCGAGATAACTTTATTAATTGACTGTTGCACTTTATCTATTCCGTCAAGCAGCGTGTGATGTACTTTAATTTCTTTTCTATTAACTTGCATTTGCTCCTGATTCATCTTCAACGCCATTTTAAGTGCATTTAACTTAATTTTAAGAACATCTAATTGTCTTTTAACGGAATCTAACTGTTCTTTATTTTCTTTAGAGTTTTCTTGTAAATTTTTCTTTAATTCATTTTCTAAATTGATTTTAAGAGTTTTCATTTTATCAACTTTTTCATTAAGTGAGTTTACTTCATTTATTATTCTATTCATCTTTTTCATTTGTTGAGTAATTTTAGAACTTAATTCATCAACACTTTTTTGGAATGTAGTTTGTAACTGCTTTAAATTTTTTTTAATTCTTTCAGGTAGTTTTTCTATTTCATCTTCTAATTGTTCTTTTAACATTTTTATCTGATGTTTATTTTTAATGACTGCAGATTTTAACTTTATAGAAAGTAATATTAAAATTTTTGATTGTTCTGAAATCTTTTTAAATAGTTTTGCTATATCTGCTTCTAGCTCTCTATCCTTTTTATCAAGTTTTAATAATTTTTCGTTTAATGATTTGTCATTAAGTTTTGGCAACTTTAATTCGTTCATCAGTGGAACCAAAACATCGTTTATATATTTTTCCTTTAAGTCATTGATTTGTGTATCAACATATTGTTTATTTGTTAACTCTGTATTTTGTTGCGGAAGAATAGAAAGATGCAATGGACCAGATAAAACGTCTCCAGTTTTCATGATATAATTTTCTATCTCTATTTCTAATTCACGATTATTCGGGATATATGCACCTCCACCAACATTTGGTAACATCATTTTTTAACAATAAAAAAATAAAATTTTTTCTAATAAAAATAAAAAAATAAAATTTTTTCTAATAAAAATAAAAAAATGGAAAAACCAAATTTAAAAAAATTATATTCGCCCGCATCATCCTGTTCTTCTTATTCGACGAGATCAACGGGATTTGAAAATAAATGTTTTGATAATAATAATAATAATAATACTATTACAAATCCATGTATAGATGTTAATATTTTATTTCAATTACAAGCCGAAATATTTAGAGAACAGACTAAAGGTTTACCTTCTATAGAAACTAATTATTGTTTATTTCCAGGTGATCCATTTATAAAATTTATGGAGATTGTAAGTAAATATAATGATGTAGCTTATGTTGAATTAAATAAAGAAAATATGGTTATAATAGGTCATAATAACGTTTATGGTTTTATTAGAGCAGTGTTACCAATTAGTAATACTGAATGGATAGAAAATAAAATTATTAATTATGTCAATATTAAAGAATTAGTTAAAAAATTAAAATCTTTTTCCAAAGAAAAACTAAGATTATTTGTTGACGATCAAAATCAATATAACATTCACATAGAGAGTAAAAAACATAATGAAGAATTATTATGTCAAGTATATTATAGAGATACAATTTATAAACAAGAAACATTAGAAATGCCGCAAAGATATGATGATGATACATATATAGGATTGTATTCCAATTTAAATATTAATTTATTAAAATCTTACATAAATGGTTTAGCTCAACAAGAAAAAATTTATATGTGGACAACACCTTATACTATTAACAATGTCCATAATCATAATCATAATAAACGAACTGAAGGTTTTAGGGCTTTGCCCGATCTTAAAGAATCTTATGATAATAATGATGATAATAATATAGATGATAATAATATAGATGATAATATAGATGATGATTCAGAAACATCTGAAAATGGTGTAAATGGTAAAAAAGATTATAAAAATATTAGTAATTATAAAAATTTGTCTAAAATTCATTTTCTTACAATTGAAAATAATAATGACGGTATAGTTGAAGATACTGTTAGACAACTATGTGTCGGGTCTACAAAATTTAAATTAGGATTTACATCTAATCAATTTAAAATTTTATCATCTTTAATAAAAACTAAAAGTGATTCAGATTATGGTGGTGTTATTAAATTTTCCAAAAGAGATCAAAGACCAATATTTTTCTCTATTATATTATTATCAGATAAAAGATGTAATTTAGAGTTAGATATTCCAATAAGAGAATGGTATCCTATCAGGGAATGGCATCCTATACCAAAAAGTGTAATTTATGATGATGATGAAGAATCAATTGATGATGATGATGAAGAATCAATAGTTAGTGAAAATAAATTTAAATTATCTTTTGATAAAACATTATATGATGAAACTTAATATGATAAAACTTAATAGAAAATACCAAAATATTCGATAAATATATTTTCATATGTAATAAAATTTTTAGATGTAATAAGTTTTTAGATGTAATAAATTTTTTAGATGTTATAAATTTTTTAGATGTTATAAATATTTTAGATGTGTTATAAATTTTTTAGATGTTATAAATTTTTTAGATGTTATAAAATTTTTAGATGTAATAAAAAAATTATTATTCCCACGTGTCATCATCATCACTTAAATTACTCTCACAGATTATTGTTTGAAATATTTCAGCTTGAATATCTTCTCCGTTATAAGGTAACATAATTTCATTTTCATCAGGTGCTTGACGTTTAAGAATATTTATTTGACCAGAAAATTTTTTTTCTTCAGTATTATTATTTTTATCAGGAATACTAATTCCAGTTTCTAAAGGTCGTTTCCATGGTTTATTAACTGTAGTCGATAATGTTTTCCCCGAATATAATTTTAGAAAATCTTCTACTTTTACTTTGTTTTGTGAATAACCTTTGAATGTTTTCTTTTCACTAAGTCTCCCTTGTTCATCTACAGTAATACAGTATTTTACTTTAGGTGCAATAAACATTGCAAAAATAATTCCACCATTTCCATAATCATTTTTCCCTTGACACAATTCTCCTCCAACATATCCAGCAGCGTCTAATTTATTAAAGAGCTCATTGGAAATATATATTGAATCAGTATCTGTATAATGAATGTATTTTTCTTTGAAACCATTAATTTCTAAAATAAAGTTATTCATGATTCTTCTAGAGTGAGAAAGAATAAAAGAACTTAAGTATGATGGCATGAATGACGTCTTCCCATCTTTTACAATATTAGCTTTAAGAAATTCATCATCTTCCATTTCTACTTTCGCTAAATATTGTTCATCATTTAATTTTTCATAATCTTTTACTTCTTGAGTGAAATTTTTTCTCAATGTATTCTCATTCCATAAATGATATTTAGTGGTTATGTCTTTTTGCACGGTTTTTCCATATATTGAATTCATTAATAATTTAATTAAATCATCGCGCCTACAGTATTTCCTTCTGTTTTATATCTTTTTCTCAAATTAAAAAGTTTTTCAATATAATTTCGAAATGGTGAAACTTGATAATTTTTTTCATAAATTATACCATCAGTAATATGTAAGATTTTCCCCCCACATCTAACAATTTCTTGTATGTCTACAAAAGTTAATACATCATAACATATACCATTTCTAAACCTGATTACTTTTACATGAGAATTATTATTTTGATTTTTAACTTTATCTTTTATAGGAACTGGTTGGAAAAACATATCATTCGGATATTGAAACACAACAGAGAATATTCCAGTTTTAGGTCTAAATGTTTGAGTATTAAATTTATATACTATTTCCCGCTCTTCTTCTTGACGAAATTTTCTAGCTGATTCAGCTTTAGGGTATTCTGAATTTTCATCATACATAGCTGATGGATATAAAGATGTTGCATCAAAAGCCATTAGAAATTCATTTTTTTGTTCAAGTAGTTGATTTGAAATTTTCTTACAAATTTCAGTTTTATCTCCTAAATCTCGATACTGTTTCATTAAATCTATTAAATTATTTCCAGGGGACAAAGCCCCACCAGCGTAGCGACCAGGTAAATACTGTTTTAATATTGGTAACAAGATGCTACAAAATGGCGATATGTATTTTCTTATATTTGCTGAAACTCTTCCACCTTTAACAGATTTTCTAATATAATTTCTAGCCCATAAATCTATATGAGAATGAATATTTGTATTGTCATTTTGTACGCTTTTCATCCAACCGTTAAATGTTAAAGCAGAGGATGTCAAATTAGTAGTTATATCTTCACCAACTAAATCTTGCATAACATTATTATATTTGTAGATACAAAAAGCTAAAGAAAGAATATCGTTAACTAAATATGGTCTCCATTCAATTTCTTTTTCTTTATAATTTTCATGTGTTATGTCCCCAATTTCATAATTTAATTTGCACACATTCGTAGGAATTTTAAAATTCTCACACCATTTAGAAAGACTTGTTTTTACATGTTGATAACTACATTTCATTATAATAGTTTGAAGTGCTAATTTACCTGAAGGTGAATCTTTTTTCATATTGTTTTTAAATCTAAAAGATTTTTGGATGTATCTACTAACACATTCAGTTGTATAAGGATTTTGTAATGAAGCAGTCAATATTCCTCTTGAAGTTTTAAGAGGCGGTTTAGATAATTTAAAATTAGCTTTTATCGGAAAATAGGAATCAAAACCTGATGAATTGTGAGCTATTAAAGTTACTCTCGAATAATTAAATTTTCCAAGAGTTTTAAAAAATTGATGGATCGGACATACATCCTCTGGGTTTCCCCCGATCGAACATTCATCATCCTCAGTTCTCGTAAATATTTTCACACAATTTTGAAGTTTATTAAATTCTAATTCAGTTAAATTATTATACTCATTAATCTGTTTTTTAAGTTTTTTAATTTCATCTTCATCTTTTGATCGTTTAATTTTAATCATATCACTTAACAAACGTGTTTCTAATTCTTTCAATCTTTGTTTCGGTAAACAACATATAAATTTATTAAAATTAATAGCTCCTACAGCATAAGGAATAGGATGAGCTGTTGAACAGTTAGGATCAGGAAAAGTTTCGAGATCCCAAATATATGTTGAACCATAGTCAATTTTTTTCTTTGTTATGATTTTATATGGACGCGTTGTTAGATTTTCATCAGTAACTGTTTTATATATGGGTTTGAAATTATTTTCAATTTCTCTAATAGCTTTTAATTTATGAGATTTATTAATTAAACAATAGTGACCAATTGTTGAACCTGCGTGAAAATAATTGTAATAAACATAATTATGAAACGTTTCAATTCCTCTAGGATTTAAATGACGATTGGCAGGACTATAATATTGAACACATTCTCCAAAATATTTATTGAATTGAGAAAATTTGCAGTTTGACATTACTCCTGTTCTAGATGTGGCTTTCTCTTTATATAAAAAGTTATTAAACATTTCTTTCATCATTTCTCCTTGTTCTTCATTAAAACCTCGTAAAACATAATAACATTTAATAAAACAAAAATCTTCAGAAGGAATATAACAATATTCACCGAAATATTCTTTGATTCTATATTTCATATTAATCCCTGCCCCTCTATGCGATCTTTGTACTAACTTCATTCCAAAATCTTCATATTTAATATTACCTGTAAAAATCCATTCGTTAGCATCGGATTTCTCATCCAGATTCGAAAACCATGTTTCAAATGATTTTTTATTATAGAAGGTTACGTAAAAATTTTGAATTATATTTTCCTGATCTTTAACAACTTTTCCAAGTAAATTAATAATTTTACCATTTGCTAAAAGTTTCCGCATATCATTTACTACATTAATAAAAGATACATTTTCATATTTAATTTCATTTGGATTAAATAAATTACATAAATCATCACCAAGTTCATCCTTAAATCTATCATCAAAAAAGATATCACTAATAGGAGTTTCTAATATTTCTTTTGTTCCACGTTTCTGTTTTTTAGTATTACGTCTAATACTACGCCTAGTACGTTTCTGTTTTTTAATACGTTTACTATGTTTAATTTGCGCATCAAACTCAGCAGTTTGTTTCTTGATTAATTCATCAATCCTAGACGTTTGTCCGAGAGACATTTCACGATTCATATTTTTTAAAAGAAAAAATGAATTTTTACATAGAACCTCGGTTCCGTTTTTGCATATACACAGGAATATGTAATTGATGTAATGTTTCTAATTCATGTGCTGTTAAATGTTCTTTCTTAACCAACCACCATAAATTATTATACGCCAAAAATACTCGGAAACTTCTTAAACAAAGTGGAAAGTCTTTTGTTTTAACACACGGTTTAATACCATGTTTTGTTTTATAATCTGTAACGAGCGCTACGTATTTATGATGATAATAAAATCTAACTTCTTTCTTCGAATTTACAGGATTTGTAGGATGACGATAATCTTTTAAAACTGGTACATGCTCTATCTTATAATCATTCAACATATTTTTTTTTAATTTTTATTAACAAAAAATTTATAAGAAAAAATTATTCGGCCACTCCGTTCGGTCACTCCGTTCGATCACTCCTCGAAAATATTTTCTATAACTCTTTCATGAATTTTTTTATCAATATTAATTGTGATAAATCCATAATCTTTTGACCAAGCATTGTTACACGATTGTTTAAATTCATCTTTATTTCTTACACATAAATCTCTTAACAAATCACTTAAGTTTCTTGCATTTATTTCAAATAGTATAAATATATTTGCATTCTTTCTAATAACACTTCCGTCTAATGAATACATACTTTGTGTTAAATAAAAAACACTACAGTTATTATGTCTACCTCTTGTGAAATAATTTCTCTGAACTGACTGATTTCTATCATTAACACAATCATCAAAAATTACACAATGTTTCATTGTTTTATCTAGTTTACTAGGATCTTGCATATTACCACTATCATCTATTAATTGTATTTTTATATGCTTATTTTTATTAGATTCTACTAACTGATTATTTTTTGTTGCTTCTTCACACCACGAACTTATTTCTTCTTCATCTTCAGATTTTTCATATTCTTTGAATAATGAAGCAATTGCTGTTTTTTAAGATTATTTTCAAATCCATATTTTAAAAATTGATAGACGGGTTGTTCTGCTGTTGTTGTATAAATTATAAGATTGTTATAATCCAAAAAATTTGGAGTCGTTAAAATTTTAAATAATAGATACGTTTTTCCACAACCTGATCTTCCACAAATAACTGACAAAACTTTATCAGATAAATTTGGATGATGATTAAATTTAAGTTTTTTTTTATTTAATGGAGGTAGTTCACTCATTTTTTAATAAAAAAATTTATTTTTATTTTTTTTTATTTTTTGTTTCTAAAGAAGAAGAAAATTAAACTTCTCTAGCTTCGCGTGGGAGTTTATACCTCTCGAACCAAAAGATCTATCATAATCTCTTCACCTCCAAAATTTATTTCTTGTCCTTTTTCATCAGTGATTCTAATGCCAATGTTGTTAATAGTTTTTCTTGTAATAGGAAAATATATTAATGTTTGTGGAATTACATTTAATCTATAACCAATTGGTACAGTAAAAGCTGGAAAACTGAATATTAAATTTGATAATTTACCATTTATATATCCTCCTTCAATAATGTCACAATGTACAACAATTGAATTTATTTCGGTTATTTTTGGAATCTTCTCACCTAAATGATAACCTTGACTATAGGTTTGTTTATTAAATCCTAATAGCTTTGACAATGATCTATCATGATTAAAATCAACTTGATGATTTTCGTCTAAAGTAAGAGAAAATTTATTAACTGCCGGTTCAACTGCAAAATGTAATTGTTTCTTATCTTTAAATGGTATACCTAAATGTCTCTTAATTTCATTTGATATTGATTCAACTTCGTAAGAACCAGGAAGAAAAGTTAGTATTTTCCATGTTTTGCCTTTATCAGTAGAATATCTAAATTGATCATTCACATCTTTGATAACGTTTTGAATAGTGTTAAATGTAGAGAAACTAGTCAATGCAATTTGATAATTTTTATTTTGTTCCAAATGTAGAATGGGTTCTAAATTACAAGTGTGTGATGAAGTAGTTGTTATAATTTTTAACGTCGTACTAAATTTTGATGAACCCAAAATCTCTGTTAGATTTTCTAAATGATTATTAATTTTGTCTAAATCTGCTGAACACATTTTTTAGTTAAAATTTTAAATAAATATTTTTTATAAAAAAATTAAAAACAACAACATATTTCAGCTACACTTTTATAATCCTCTTCATTTAGAATCTTCTTTTCTAACAGTCTTTTCAATATAGCATGAATTTCATTGAAACTAGAATTATGTCCTTCTTTTATTGCAGATATTAAAATATTTAATCTATTTAGTAATTCTTGTGGATCATCTGGTAAAAATACAATTGTTTCAGTTTTCTGTTTTCAGATAAACCTTTTCCTACTTTAACCCCCGTTGATAATAAATTTTCTAATTGTTTATAACGTCTTAGAGATTTTACTGCACCAACTCTATCTAACATAGCTTTATATTTTGTGAGATCTTCTACAGCATAATTATTTAAATCTGCTCCTCTTAAAAGATCAACAAAATTTCTATCTAAACTAAAAGGAGATTTATCTGGTGAAAAAATTAAACCTCGAAAAGGTTGTGGAAATATTTCTTTTTGACCGAGATAAAATCTAGGTATTGTTTTTCCATCTATAAATGAAATAGAATGTTCAAATTGCATAGATTTTGGTAATTTCTTATTAATGTTTGATTCTAGTAATCCATAGTCATCTAATATAGTTTTGTGCTCTGGATCTGTTATATCAATATGTTTATCATTATTTGTACTTTCTTTTTCAAGAGTTTTAAATGGTTTCATAGTTTTCTCAAAATCAGTTTTTACTTGCTCGGTTTGCTGCATTTTTTCAAACATATCAGATTGAATACCAGCTTTTATCATTCTATGTTGAAGATGATTTTCTTTCATAATATTGCTTTGTTTTATTAACTCTTCTAATTGTTTTATTCTTTTAAAATTATCAGCTCTAATTTTATCCATTTTTAAAATATAATATTTGAATTTTGTGGTAACATTGGAATACAGCAAAAACATTTTACTGAACAAATTATTTTTTTATTGCTTTGTTGTTTGACATCTTTTCGTTTAAAGTTTTCTCGTTTTAAGTTTTGTTTAATAAAGTTGTGCTTAAATTTTCGCTTAAAGTTTTTAGCTCTTCTAAAAAAATTTTGTCATTTTCTTCATTAGAAATTTTACCATCACTAGAAATTTTGCCATCCTGTTTATTCTTATCATCAACTTTTTCTGTCTGTGATTGAAATGATATTTGATTTACTTCATTAGCTATTTGATCAAATTTTTCAATCTCATCTAACGTAATAACATTATCATCACATACTCTTTGAAAGTAGTAATGTAGTTTATCATAGACTTCTTTAATATGTAAATGCTTAGTTTTTAATGATTTTCGTTTCTTAGTTATTAAAGATTTATCTAACATTGTAACAAGTGAAGTTGCAAAAACACCCGTACCTGTTAAAGCTGTAGCAACTACTGGAATTACTAAAACACCTGAAGATATAACAATTGTTAAAGCACCTAAACTTATTGTTAAGAATATGCCAATTCCTTGTGTTACATTCTTAACTTTACTCCATCTCTTTCTTAATTTTTTATAATGCTCTAATCTTAATAATAATTGAGATTCCTTATCTTTCATATAACGTACTCTAATCTTTGTGTTTTTCTTTGTTCATTTTTTCAATGTTAATCTTTTCAATGTCCATTAAAGTAGAACTACGTTCATATGATAACGAAGGATATATTCTTGAGGTTCCTTCCATTTCTGAAGTTCCTTCCACTTTTGTTTCTTCCATTTTTAAAGAAATATTATTAGTCACATGATATATTTTAAAAACCTGAAAGATGGATAAAATTCATGAATTTGAAATTCTCAACTTTTATGATTTTCGGTGTCCTGGAACGGTCATGATTTAAGCGAGAAAATTGTATTTCTCAAATTTGAGATTCTTAACTTTTATGATTTTTCGGTGTCCTGGAACGGTCATGATTTTAAGGGTGAAAATTGTAATTCTCAAATTTTGAGATTTTGAAAAATTTGAAAAATTGGGTATTTTTAAAAACGCTTAAATTTTCGCCCTTCGGCCTTCGGCCACGTGAAATTTGAAGTCTACCTAAATTTTTGAAATTTTTGAAATTTTGATTTTTTGAAAAAACCCGCAAAAGTGTGACATCCGGCGCAAGCGAAGCGAAGCAAAGCGAAGCGAAGCGTCGCGCCGGATGTCACACTATATACTACTCTACACAGATTTTTCAAATAAGAAAGTTTTATGAATATAGAGACCAGTTGAACAATAATAAAGTTGTTATTATCATTCACGGCTAATTTTGACTCACCCTGTACTGGGTCTAATATACATGTATATGAAATGCAATACATTCATAGACGACAAATTCCCGAAGCATTCACGATAATCATGGTGACATAACGTTAGGACATTGCAAGTCTCGAAAAATGCATACACGATAGATGTAATGATTATCAGTAAGTCATCGGTATAATTTGGCGTCATAAACAGAAGTGTGTTGCATTAAGTCATTGTGAAAAGAAACACGTTGTTGCACTTCTACTGATCAAAAGACAATGATATCAAGTTAATAAGGCAAGTCAATCGACCGCGCTTCGAGCCACTGACACTTCAAGGGGCCATATACGTGTATGTATAGTAATGAAACGATAACCACGTTTGATGTCGAAGATTCTGATACACAAGCATAAACTCAATGGATTCCAAAAAACAAAGATTATTTCGCAGTATTCATTCCATACAATTCGCACGAAATATTGAAAGATCAACCACAGATAATCAATCCAATTGCATACATTGACACAGTGATCAGCAACGAGTGCCGAAAGTTATCGAGGACAAAGGAAGTAAAGCATCAAATGTGGAGATCACCACGAGCATTAACCACCTGCAACGAAACAAAAATTATGTTATTTTAAAACCATTGTAGGGCTGTTTGAAATTGACGTCAAATAGGAGGGGGAGGGACTTACTCAAAGTTGACATTTGATGGTTGACTTTTACTGATTAAGTCACCTTTTATGAATACATGCTAGCAACTATTATACCAGATTTTCCAAAAATTCACACTTGTCTCTTTCAAATTTCGGGACACGCGCGGATCATTAGACAGATTCTTTATTGATTTAAGATGACCAAATTGTAGCTGAATAGAATATCATTTTCAAATAATCATTTAATTGTTCCTCATAAACAGTTTTAAAAAATCGAAAATAGCCGATGCTGTTTGTGTTGAAAATATATTCTCAAATTTTCGTCGTCCCCTGACGCGGTCTGAGACAGACGAAAGTTTGGGAATATATTTTCAACAGCATCGGCAATCTTCGATTACTTAAAGTGATCATTTATTTCCATTCTTATTTCTAGTTCATTACATAATCACTTGCCTTATATCTATCAATATTCGATAAACTCCTTTTACATCATCTACATCGTACAATAAATTATGAAAGTCATGTAACGACTTAGAATTTATGAGCTGCAGAGAAAAGAGAATGATCTAGTCCCATTCTCAAACAGCCACAAATTTTGAAAATGATTCCTCTTTTAAAGTACATAGGCCTACTTCAATATACAAGTAGAGAATGAGCTGCCAAACTCAGAAGCACCAATTATAACTTTCAATGGAATTGGAAAAACATGTGTATCCGGGAAAACGACCACCTTCAACGTCAATCTACACAAAAATGCCTGTTAAATGATCATAATGATTGCAACTTACCAGAAATAACGAGACCACTTTAAATGAGCTGCAGAAAAGCCCAAAATATCCAATGGAATTAGAGAATACGTGTAATGGGAAAACAATTCTATCTACAAAGAAGGGATTAAGTACAGACTGATCAATATAATAGCTTTACATTTACAGAAAGACTATTACACAATTAAATCAAAAATTCCAATGAAAAAAATACATGCACCTAAGTTTTTTACTTTTATCTATAGATCTGCCATTTAATATTACGTGCAATTATATACAAATTTAGATAGTTCTATATATAACGAAATTATCAACCCAACTTTTGATATAGCATATTTGAATTAGTTACCATTGCTCAGTTAATATCATTTGATATTAACCGGGCTGTTCAAGGTCAATGACATACGGTAGTCTAGTCATGTCAAGTTTTGATAATGCCATGAATTTGGAATACATGCACATGTACTCACTACGCAAATATATTTTGGTTTGATCAGTCTGAAATTGACAGATATTCTCATCTGGTACAGAAGGAAGGCACAAATGTAAAAAGAAGAACTAGGCCTACAGGTAAATAATATCAGGATATCTGTTGAAAACTGTAAAACATGCGTGTGTATTTAACGAAAATCAGAAAACAATTAAAAAAATAAATCTACTGGTGCAAAAAGTCTAAACATAACAACTCCTTAATTACATCTCTACACAAATTTGCATAATCTTCTTACTTAATATGGGCCTACATAAATATAAAAGCAATGAGTAGACTTTTGAACAAGATGCCAACACGACGGCCCCAATCGTTACAACAATCCTTCACTCGTTCACAATCAGGTCAATGTCATCATCTATAGAGCTAACTGAACTGCTACAATCTTCACAACACGGGGTGTGAAAGACGGTTTCTCATTTTTGTGTGTGTCGGTGCGTATAAGCTGAATACTCGCTCCGTACCAGCGCTGGATGGAGGGCAACTGTGGACAGCAGCTGCAAGCTCTGCAAATTTCAACAAAGACGTTTTCAGTAGTATAGGGTATCACATCCGTTGCATCGCTTCGCTGGCACCGGATGTCACACCTTGCGAGATTTCAAAAATTTAGTTAGTGACAATTTTTCAAAAATTTAGGTAGTGACAAATTTTCGAAAAATCAAATTTTCAAAAATTTACGTAGTCTATAAATTTCAAAAATTTAGGTAGTCTCCAAAATTCAAAAATTTAGGTAGTGACAAATTTTCGAAAAGTCAAATTTTCAAAAATTTCACGTGGTCGAAAATTTAAGTTGTCTCAAAATATCACGTGGTCGAAAAATATCAAAAATTTAGGTAGTCCAAAATATATGACGTGCTCGAAAAATATCACGTGGTCTAAGAATTTCACGTAGACGAAAATTTCACGTAGTCGAAGATTTAGGTAGTCTAAGAATTTCACGTAGTCTCAATATACCAGAAGATTGTATTCAAAATATTTATTAAAAAAATGGAAGCCTCAAAAATGGAAGGAACGTCGACGTCGACAAGAATATGTCCTTCGTTATCACAATTAAAAATAACTGAATTGAATAAAGAAAAACACAAAGATAGAGTTAGGTATATGAAATGTAAGGAATCTCAATTATTATTAAGATTAGAGCATCATAAAAAATTAAGAGGACGCAATTATTACTTAGACATTCTTCGTTATTGTACTCTCAACATTGTTTAAAGTGCTTATTGTGTGAAGTAGAAGATCATTGCAACTCATAAGCTCAAAATTATTCAATGAACCCGTACGTTGACTGATGATTGAAGAGAGGGAGAGATTTATTGTTCCATCAACGGAAAACATCTAACAGCTTTACCCTAAAATTATAGTGGAATCTCTTGTCATTTTAATTTACGCATCGGTAAAATTTTGACAGTTCAATTTACGCGTCGGTAAAATTTTGACAGTTCAATTTACCCCTACGTAAATTATTTTCAGAATCATTTTTGCAAATAGATCTGTAAAACTCACATGCATTCACAAAATTCATTTAACGTTTCCTCTCTCCGCATCTATTCATTAAAAATGCCTCCTATTGTGAATTCATGGATTGAGAACACATAAGGGTGCGGTGACAATAAAAGCAATTCTTCTTCTGAAATCAGAACACATAAGGGTAACGCCGATATACAAGATAGTTGTTACAGCAAGTTTAAACAATCACTTTAACGATGAAACACATTAACGAATGAAGTTCTTCTCTCTAGGAATATTTAGATAGTTTATTTTAATTGATCTCATTCACTTCTATCATCCATGATGAGTAAGAATTTGGGTGGTCGTATTCTAACGACAAAAGGACAAATCGCAACAAAGGTGTGCCTGATCAACGAATTTGTAAAGAAGAATCATTTCATAAATACTGTGGATCTACAAAAAAGTTTGGAAAACTTTAGTGATATTGATTTTGATGATTTCTTGACGTCGTGTGAAATATCACAGCGAATTTTAAACGAAGTTAAAGGCGCTGCTGCATTAGAGCGTAAGCGAAGAACTTTACAAAAGCAATATATTGTGAAGCGTGAAACGGCGAGAATGAAACGTTCTCTTGATGAGCGATTTGAAACGGATTATTATAATAAGACAATGAAAACAAGTCAAATTGCTTTAAATCTACAACCAGGAACATCATCAACTCAAGATGAAGAGACATCACAATTGCAAGCCATTCAAGACAAATGATTTTGTGGACAACTACATCTGAAAAGCAAGCAAGCAAGCAGTGATTCAAGAACTGTCTAAAATTCAATTTTTTTCTAATTCATTTTGAGAAGTTCATGAAAAAAGGAAATCTGTTAAACAATGTAACTTTTTAATTTAGATTAAATTAAATCATTTCAAAATCGAATAAGTAGTAAGGAAAGTCATCATTATGCGACAGTTTTGTAACTCAATCCCCCTCTTCTGACGTCTAGGGGTCCCTAAAAATTTTTTTTATTATAAAATGTCTAGCATAACCGAGTTCTTAATATTACATGGGAAGCAAACAACTACGAATTTTGATCTAAAGAAAATTGCTAATCAATTGGGAATAAAAAATTTTCACGTATTGATGAGAAATGAATTACTATTGATAAAAGATGTAATTGAAGTGAATTTTGTAACAAATCTTCACACATCAGATCAAAAAGGAGTACATTGGTCTGCGGAGCAAAGAAATAAAAACGGTTCTAATTTTTATTTTGATCGCGCGGAGGCTGAGAACTATTGGTTCCATTCATGCGGACTTCCCCTACAAATGAAGTAAAATAATTACTTGAAAATAGAACATACAATAATTTTCAACTTCAAAAACCAGAAACTACTTATTGCGGTCAGTTATGTCTTTATGTTTTACTTAAATTACAGGAAGGAGTACCATTTCTATATATTATATTAGAATTGAATAAGGTAATTTAATTCCCGAAAAACGTTAGTTCTAATGGCTAAAAAATCAGTTTTCTGTAATTCATTTTCATAGAATCTACCTGTGATTACCTCATTATCTAAATCTTTAATTTCATAAGTAATCGGATAAGTTTGATTTATTTTACAAACTTCAAATATCTTTTAGTTCAATAACCAACAAAGCATTTTTCAAATTTATTCTTATACTTAAATATTCGTACCCTATCTCCAATCTTAAATTTCGGCTTCCGTTTCTGTAAATTCGGATTTCTCTCATTCGAAGAATTATTTTCGAATATTTTCTCTCGTATTAAATCAGGATCGTCAGAAGTATTCTTTGGAGTTTCTTCAATACTTGAATGAATATTATTGTTATACTCTTCTACAATTCCTGGTAATATTTTTAACCATTTCTGATTTCCTTGTTCTGTAAATTTCTTAAATAATTTACCTTTTAAAGTCCTATCAAATCTTTCTATTACTACGGCTTTTCGAGCATTTTCAATGGAATAAACTGAGCCTTGGCGATGATTTTCGTCTGTTTCATATAATGGCTTAATATTTCTATTGTAAAACTGAGATCCTTTATCAACAAACAATTTTTTTGGTTTTCTATTACTTTCCTTGAATATTTCTTCAAACGCATATTTAACTGATAAACCAGTTTTATTCTTTAATGGCTTCACCCAAGCGTACCTAGTATACAAATCTACAACAGTTAATGCGCATTTAAAATCAGACTCATTCGGCATGTGAATAAGATCAGCACTCCAAATATCATCTTTATTAAATACTTTTACTTTCAATAGATATCTAGGCTTTCTATATTCCTTGTGAATTTCGGAGGCATAAGTTCCACTATGCTGACCTACGTCATTCGACATTTCGGACGCGTTGGTTTCAGTGTTATGAGTTTTGTCTAAACCCTGACCGAATAATATTCTAGCTTGTAAAGCTTTCTTAACAAACATTCTTTCAATTTTTTCTCTAGATGTAGGATTTTGAATACTATCTAATTTCTGAATCATTTCCTTATCTGCTTCATGACGAAATTTTAGGTCATGATTTGGATAAGCTAAATCGTGTCTATAAGCTACTGCATCAACTTTGTTTATTGGTTCTTCACCTGGTTTTGGATTATTATTCTCATCTAGTCTTATATCTAATCGAGTTTCTGGACCGGTATATGAATGACCAGGAAGATGTTTTTCTTTTGAATATTTACTCCAAATACATCCAGGAAAGTTTTCTAATGTTTTTTGTATGTCACCTCCGGTGTGCAACGAAGTTGAATCACCACCGGTGTGCTGACAATTTGAGGTTTTATGTATGTCTTATGTATGTAATTCAATAAATCTAAATTAGACGTTTTTAACTTAAATAAATTTTCGGAATTTGTAGAACTTGTAGAATTTCTAGAATTTGCAGAACTTGCAGTATTTGTAGAATACATTTTAAAGATAAAAAATATTTATAACTTCATAATAATATATTCATAACATTATAACAATATATTTATCACAAATGTTTGTCAACCAATCGGACCAAAGGTCCTGAGGTTATTACCGAATCATACTAGGACTTAGATATATTCCAGAACCATCATTAGTTTCTTTTATTTCTATTAAATCATCAACATTATGTAGAATGTTTTTGAGAACTCGTTTTCCTTCATGAACTAAATTTAATTTACTAACAAAATTATCTGCTATTCCTTGCCCCCTAGCAACTTTCTGCAACTCTCTATTATGACGTTTTTGTTCTTCTAATGCTGCTTTCTCTGACATATTTTTATTTACTGCTTGGACAATAACAGCTGTCACACCTGCAACACTTCCTGCTGCTGCTATGCCACCTATTATTAGAGGAATTAATGGGAGAATTCCACCATTCTTTTCTTCTTGTAATTTAATATTCTCTATCATTGGTTTACTTATGTAATATTTCTTTTTGTAAATCGTAGTAGTTTTAGGCGTATTTTTGTCAACAATGTTACGTAATTTAAAATTTAACAGTTTTATTGTTATTATTATTACTTTTCGCTTGCGACATTTTTAATAAAAAATTTTAAGTAAAGAATCTTTAATGAAAAAAAATTTTAATCCATTCTAGTTATGAAAAAATTTTAAGTTAAGAATTTTTAATGAGAAAAAATTAATCTATTCTAGTTATGAAAACATTTTAACTTAAGAACAAATTTTAAGTTACCAAAAATTTAATTAACCGATCCTAGCCATCTTTCCATCAAGAATTTCTATAGAATATTTTACATCTTCTAGCATTTAACCATAAGCCATCAATGAAGTTGTGGAATATTTCTTTTCAATATTAATTGTTACATCACATATAGTCTTGATAATATCTTCAGATTGTGCACTTAAATCGAAACAGAAAACAGGATATAAATGTCTCCAATCTCCAGGAGTTAATTGTGCTTCAACTCCAAATTCTATACAAAGATTTCTGTAAGCATCATGTCCTTCCATAAATTGATTATTAGTATCATCAAATCTTAATGGATCAATTGGATATCGGGTTTGATTTAATGAAACTTGTAAACTTTGAATTGTATTGATATGGAAAAGATTGTTGTTCTTATCAAAACTTGGAGAATTATTTCTTTGAAATGTTAGTAATAAATATCTTGGAGCATTTGAAGTTCTAGTAAAATGCCAGTTAAATCTTCGTTCAGAAAAAGTTACAGAACTAGCAGTAAGCTTTAGAAAATTTACTGGAATTGGTTTGTTAGTATTTAATCTTTTTGCAATAGTTAATTCAACCTCTAAACTAGGAGTAATGTGCTTTATCCATCATTCAAGTCTATCAATTTTTAAATATGCTTTTTTCCAGTCTTACCATAAAAGATTAATTCATTATTTGCTGTACGATGAATTATTAATTTTAATTTTAATTGACATGATATTTTATCATAATCTAAATATCCGAATAATGGAGACAATAACCAATTGACTGTCTGTTTACTTTTCTTGTTAAATTCACGTCCTTCTTTCTATGCACTATTGTTTGTTTTATCTAAATGATTTGCAATATTTTCTACATCTTTCGCAATTCCTGCTGCATCTTTTCCAGCGTGAGTTAAATCATCAACAATTGTACCATCATTAGTATCAGGAAACAAACCTTCGATTTCATACTTTCTCTTGTTTTCACCAATTGTTACAAATCTAAGCATTGTATCAATAACACCTGGAGAATCACTTATTGTTTCTATATTTTGAGTTGCAACATCTAAACGCATTTGTGTAAATAATCTTGGAAAGAAATTATTCTCTAATGCAATATTATCGCTATCTTGTAATGGCGTTGTAAAATTAGCATCACTATATAAAGAATATTCACAGTGTAAAAAGGAATCAGGTAAATATAAATAACTTTGTTGATTATCAACTTCAAAGATTAAATCTCCTCCAGTATTTATTCTACTAGAAGAGCCGGGATTCATAGCAATTCTTATATAGTCATTCTTTTTTTGATTGTAACTGACGAACGGAAGATCGTCTAATCCAAATTTATTTTCGATAAGAAAAGACATTTTTATAAAAAATAATTTGACTTTTTGCTTTTTCTCACACGCAGAAAAAAATTTCTCCACACACAGAAAAAAATTTTCTTAGGTTTCCTTTTCGAATATATTTTAGAATTTTGCTAAACCATTACCTCTTATTTCTTCAATTGATTTCTTCTCGTGTTTACTATCAGCAGCTATGTTGGCAATTTTGTTTTTGTTTCCTCTGAAAGTTTTTTAATTTTTTTAGTTCTTTAGAATCATTCTTTAGTTTACGAATAGTTTCTAGTTGTTTTAATTCGTTTTGAGACATAACAGCATTTGATATTGCACTAGCTGTACTACCTATAGCTGCTGCCTCCTTTTGCAGCAAATGTTATCAAATCTTTTTTATTTTTAATTAATTTAACGATACTTCCGATACCAGAAAATATTCCAGCTCCGCGGTTTGCACCAGCTCCGCTGTTTACACTAACTCCTTCTTTTTGAATAGTTTCTACATTGTTATAATGGTAAACAGATTTCATAGATGGTTCATGTGCTATTTTTTGATTTGAAGCAAAATGTTTAAGATTGTGTTTATAATTTATAGGCATTTTTTAGGATTAAATTTGACTTTTGGGAAATAGATTTACGTTTGAGATTAAGATTTGCGTGTGTGAATGAAAAAATAACCGCCTGATAACTTTATTAATTTTCTGTTGCACTTTATCTATTGCGTCAAGCAACGTGTGATGTACTTTAATTTCTTTTCTATTAACTTGCATTTTCTGCTGATTCATCTTCAACGCCGTTTTAAGAGCATTCAATTGAATTTTGAGAACATCTAATTGTTTTTTAACAGCATCTAACTGTTCTTTATTTCCTTTATAATTTTTCTTTAACTCATTTTCTAAATTGATTTTAAGAGTTTTCATTTTATCAACTTTTTGATTAAATGAGTTTACTTCATTTATTATTCTATTCATCTTTTTCATTTGTTGAGTAATTTTAGAACTTAATTCATCAACATTTTTTTGGAATGTAGCTTGTAACTTATTTAAATTTTTTAAATTCTTTCAGGAAGTTTTTCTATTTCATCTTCTAATTGTTCTTTCAATAATTTTATCTGATGTTTATTTTTAATGACTGCAGATTTTGACTTTATAGAAAGCAATATTAAAATTTTTGATCGTTCAGAAAGTTTTTAAAAAGTTTTGCTATATATGCTTCTAGCTCTCTATCCTTTTTATCAAGTTTTAATAATTTTTCGTTTAATGATTTGTCATTAAGTTTAAGCAACTTTAATTCATTCATCAGTGGAACCAGAACATCATTTATATATTTTTCTTTTAAGTCATTGATTTGTGTATCAACATATTGTTTATTTGTTAACTCTGTTTTTTGTTGCGGAAGAATAGAAAGATGTAATGGACCAGATAAAACGTCTCCAGTTTTCATGATATAATTTTCTATTTCTATTTCTGATTCACGATTATTCGGGATATATGCACCTCTACCAACATTTGGTAACATCATATTTTAACAATAAAGGATATATATGTCATGCAAATAAAAATAAATTTTTCTCACATAAAAATAAAAATGGAAATGACTCAAATTTGTCAAGTTTGTAATATGCGTTTTACAAATCAAGCGTTCTGATATTCACATATGAAATATACACCATGTGGTCAACTTCTAAAACAATCTCAACAAAGTATGCAACCTATGTCAAGTATGCAAAAATTACTACATATGACATATCAGCAATACATTCGTCAATCACAACAATTAAAAAAATTGTGTATACCTCAACAAAGTCAAAATATGCAACCTATTCAAAATATGCAACCTGTTCAAGAAATTAAAATCTATGTCAAATATTCAACAATTACAACATTTGGTATAGCAATACCTAACAGATTAACAAATAATGATACACTAAAATGTTTAAAATCTGGAATTGATGATGAAAGAAATGCCTTGAAAAAAAAGCAGCAGCAATAATATCTGATGCCAAATCTACATTAGCTGAAGCAAAACAAGCAATTGAAGATAAAAACCAATAATTAACGCTGTGAGTGCTATAATTAATTAATTATGTTTTTAGATATAAATTTTTTAGATATGAATTTTACATAAAAAATTTTTAGATGTAATAAAAATACTATTACTCCCACTTGTCATCATCATCACTTAAATTACTCTCACTGACGATTGTTTGAAATATTTCAGCTTGAATATCTTCTCCGTTATAAGGTAACATAATTTCATTTTTATCAGGTGCTTGACGTTTAAGAATATTTATTTGACCAGAAAACTTTTTTTCTTCAGTATTATTATTTTTATCAGGAATACTAATTCCAGTTTCTAAAGGTCGTTTCCATGGTTTATTAACTGTAGTCGATAATGTTTTACCCGAATATAATTTTAGAAAATCTTCTACTTTTACTGTATCTTGTGAATATCCTTTAAATTTTTTTCTTTTCGCTAAGTCTTCCTTGTTCATCTACAGTAATACAGTATTTTACTTTAGGTGCAATAAACATTGCAAAAATAATTCCACCATTTCCATAATCATTTTTTCCTTGACACCATTCTCCCCCAACATATCGAGCAGCATTTAATTTGTTGAAGAGTTCACTAGAAATGTATATCGAATCAGTGTTTTTTACAATTAATGGAAAACCACAATTCAATGCCCATCTTCTGTTTCAATATCATAAACATATTGTGGTTTATTATTTTAATATCTTACAGTGGTGACATCTTTGGTAATATTATTTTTAACTTGACACGCATTAAAGCACCATGGTTTATCTTTTCTTTCGCTTACTACCAAATTAATACCTAGAGATGATGCCAAATTGTATAAACCACCAAAAGGTTTCTATAATTTTTCTGTGTAAAACGAATAACTGCATATTTCCTTGTAAAAAAAGATTTCTTGTCCCCATCTGCTGCATAAAATCCAACAAAGAACCAATACCTAATATTATTTTCAGCATTTAGAACATACCAAGGAACACGTTTTTCTTTAAACTGATTATAATAATTTTTACTAAAGTATATAGCATACTGTTTTGGATTTTGAAAATTAAGTTTGTATACACTAGATAATCTCATTGTATTATATATTTTACAATCATTGTTATAAACTTCATTAATATATGTTTTTAATTTACTTAAGAGGTTAAGGTTTTGGTTATTTAAAGTACAACAATATCTGATTCCTGATTTATAATTATAGATTCCAGCAGAACCATCTCCTAAAAAGAACCCTTCTATAAATGCTTGCTTACATCTTAAATTAGGTGGATCATTAAAATAAATATCACTTACAATTTGTTTCAATATGATTGTATTGTCGTGTAAAAATAATTTATTATGTAGTAAATTTGTTCCTATATTTAATTCTTGTGGCTTTATTTCATTACTTGTTTCATCTAACAATGAATGATCTTCAGTAACATCTACTATTCCCATTTTTGTTCTTATTCGATAAATACTTTTATTTGTGTAATGTCTAATAATTTTTTTTACTTTACTCCATCCATTATGAGTATAAATTTCTAAATTATCAACTAATGAAATTTCTTTCATATCACCATTAATTTCAAACGGATTAATTTCATAGTTGTTTACAATACTATCTATTCTAGAAATAGATAATGAATTATTCTTTCTCAATATTACAGGCGTGTCAGCTGTTACTAAATCTGTATAATGAATGTATTTTTCGTTGAAACCATTAATTTCTAAAATAAAGTTATTCATGATTCTTCTAGAGTGAGAAAGAATAAAAGAACTTAAGTATGATGGCATGAATGACGTCTTCCCATCTTTTACAATATTAGCTTTAAGAAATTCATCATCTTCCATTTCTACTTTCGCTAAATATTGTTCATCATTTAATTTTTCATAATCTTTTACTTCTTGAGTGAAATTTTTTCTCAATGTATTCTCATTCCATAAATGATATTTAGTGGTTATGTCTTTTTGCACGGTTTTTCCATATATTGAATTCATTAATAATTTAATTAAATCATCGCGCCTACAGTGTTTCCTTCTGTTTTATATTTTTTTCTCAAATTAAAAAGTTTTTCAATATATTTTCGAAATGGTGAAACTTGATAATGTTTTCATAAATTATACCATCATTAATATGTAAGATTGTTCCATCACATCTAACAATTTCTTGTATGTCTACAGAAGTTAATACATCATAACATATACCATTTCCAAACATGATTACTTTTACATGAGAATTATTATTTTGATTTTTAACTTTATCTTTTATAGGAACTGGTTGAAAAAACATATTATTCGGATATTGAAACACAACTGTAAATATTCCAGTTTTAGGTCTAAATGTTTGAGTATTAAATTTATATACTATTTCTCGTTGTTCTTCTTGACGAAATTTTCTAGCTGATTCAGATTTAGGGTATTCTGAATTTTCATCATACATAGCTGATGGATATAAAGATGTTGCATCAAAAGCCATTAGAAATTCATTTTTTTGTTCAAGTAGTTGATTTGAAATTTTCTTACAAATTTCAGTTTTATCTCCTAAATCTCGATACTGTTTCATAAATCTATTAAACTACTTCCAAGTAAATACTGTTTTAATATTGGTAACAAGATGTTACAAAATGTAGATATGTATTTTCTTATATTTGCTGAAACTCTTCCACCTTTAACAGATTTTCTAATATAATTTCTTGCCCATAAATCTATATGAGAATGAATATATTGTCATTTTGTGCGCTTCTCATGCAATCGTTAAATGTTAAAGCGGAGGATGTTAAATTAGTAGTTATATCTTCAACAACTAAATCTCGCATAACATTATTATATTTGTAGATACAAAAAGCTAAAGAGAGAATATCGTTAACTAAATATGGTCTCCATTCATTTTCTTTTTCTTCGTAATTTTCAAGTGTTATGTCTTCAATTTCATAATTTAATTTACACACATTGGTAGGACTTTCAAAATTCTCACACCATTTAGAAAGACTTGTTTTTACATGTTGATAACTACATTTCATCATAATAGTTTGAAGTGCTAATTTACCAGGAGGTGATTTTTTTCATATTTTTTTTAAATCTAAAAGATTTTTGAATATATCTACTAACACATTCAGTTGTATAAGGATTTTTTAATGAAGCAGTTTTAATATTTTAATATTTAAAATATTTTGATATTCTCTTGGAGTTTTAAGAGGCGGTTTAGATAATTTAAAATTAGCTTTTATCGGAAAATAAGAATCAAAACCTGATGAATTGTGAGCTATTAAAGTTACTTTCGAATAATTGAATTTTCCAAGAGTTTTAAAAAACTGATGTAATGCACATTCATCATCCTCAGTTCTCGTAAATATTTTCACACAATTTTGAAGTTTATTAAATTCTAATTCAGTTAAATTATTATACTCATTAATTTGTTTTTTAAGTTTTTTTAATTTCATCTTCATCTTTTGATCGTTTAATTTTAATCATATCACTTAACAAACGTGTTTCTAATTCTTTCAATCTTTGTTTCGGTAAGCAACATATAAATGTATTAAAATTAACGGCTCCTACACCACAAGGAATAGGATGAGCTGTTGAACAGTTAGGATAAAGAAAAGTTTCGAGATCACAAATATATGTTGAACTATAGTCAATTCTTTTCTTTGTTATGATTTTATATGGACGCGTTGTTAGATTTTCATCAGTAACTGTTTTATATATTAGGTTGAAATTATTTTCAATTATTGTAATAGCTTTTAATTTATGAGATTTATTAATTAAACAATAGTGTCCAATTGTTGAACCTTCGTGAAAATAATTGTAATAAACATAATTATGAAACATTTCAATTCCTCTAGGATTTAAATGACGATTCGAAGGACTGTAATACTGAACACTTTCTCCAAAAAATTTATTGAACTGAGAAAATTTGCAGTTTGACATTACTACTCCTATTCTAGATGTGGCTTTCTCTTTATATAAAAAGTTATTAAACATTTCTTTCATCATTTCTCCTTGTTCTTCATTGAAACCTCGTAAAACATTATAACATTTAATAAAACAAAAATCTTCAGAAGGAATGTAACAAAACTCTCCGAAATATTCTTTGATTCTATATTTCATATTAATGCCTGCACCTCTATGTGATCTTTGCACTAGCTTCATTCCAAAATCTTCATATTTAATGTTACCTGTAAAAATCCAATCATGACTATCTGATTTCTCATCCAGATTGGAAAACCATGTTTCAAATGATTTTTTATTATAGAAGGTTACGTAAAAATTTTGAATTATATTTTCCTGATCTTTAATAACTTTTCCAAGTAAATTAATATTTTTACCATTTGCTAAAAGTTTCCGCATATCATTTACTACATTGTTACATTATTAAAAGATACATTTTCATATTTAATTTCATTTGGATTAAATAAATTGCATAAAACATCACCAAGTTCATCCTTAATTCTATCATCAAAAAAAAATATCAGTAATAGGAGTTTCTAATATTTCTTTTGTTCCACGTTTCCGTTTTTTAATACTACGTTTAATACTACGTTTCTGTTTTTTAATACGTTTACTACGTTTAATTTGTGCATCAAACTCAGCAATTTGTTTCTTGATTAATTCATAAATCCTAGACGTTAATCCAAGAGACAATTCACCATTCATATTTTTTAAAAGAAAAAATGTAATTTTACATATACACAGGAATATTTAGTTGATGTAGTGTTTCTAATTCATGCTTTGTTAAATTTTCTTTCTTAACCAACCACCATAAATTATTGTATGCAAGAATTACTCTGAAACTTCGTAAACACAGGGGAAAGGTGTTTGATTTAACACACGGTTTGATACCATGTTTTGTTTTATAATCTGTAACGAACGCTAAGTATTTATGATGATAATAAAATCTAACTTCTTTCTTCGAATTGACAGGGTTTGTAGGATGACGATAATCTTTTAAAACTGGTAGATGTTCTATCTTGTACGCATTCAACATATTATTTTTATTTTCATTAATAAAAAATTTATAAGAAAAAATTATTCGATCACTCCGCGAAAATATTTTCTATCGACTTTCAGTCGAGGCGAAGCCTAGTCAGAGAACAATTGTTCGATAACTCTATCATGTATTTTTTTATCAATATTAATTGTAATGAAGCCATGATCTTTTGACCAATCATTGTTACACGATTGTTTGAATTGATCTTTATTTCTTACACATAAATCCCTTAACAAATCACTTAAGTTTCTTGCATTTATTTCAAATAGTATAAATATATATTTGCATTCCTTCTAATAACACTTCCATCTAATGAATACATACTTTGTGTTAAATAAAAAACACTGCAGTTGTTATGTCTACCTCTTGTGAAACAATTTCTCTGAACTGACTGATTTCTATCATTAACACAATCATCAAAAATTACACAATGTTTCATTGTTTTATCTAGTTTACTGGGATCTTGCATATTACCACTATCATCTATTAATTGTATCTTTATAAGCTTATTTTTATTGGATTCTACTAGTGATATGGCCCTGAGGCTGAGTCCTCCACGTACCCGGTTCCATAATATAAAGGGTTCAAAAGAAAAGATTCTTCGGGTACTTCCAAGCGATTATTATTGCGTGTTCTTTTGAACCCTTTATATGGATTCTACTAACTGATTATTTTTTGCTGCTTCTTCACACCACGAGCTTATTTCTTCTTCATATTCAGATTTTTCATATTCTTTGAATAATGAAGCAATTGCTGTTTTTTAAGATTATTTTCAAATCCATATTTTAGAAATTGATAGACGGGTTGCTCTGCTGTTGTTGTATTTGAGTCGTTAAAATTTTAAATAATAAATATGTTTTTCCACAGCCTGATCTTCCACAAATAACTGACAAAACCTTATTTGATAAATTTGGATGATGATTAAATTTAAGTTTTTTTTATTTAATGGGGGCACTTCACTCATTTTAAATGAATTTCTTTTTTAAGAAGAAAATTAAACTTCTCTTAATTAAATTAAACCAAAAGATCTATCATAATCTCTTCACCTCCAAAATTTATTTCTTGTCCTTTCTCATCAGTGATTCTAATGTTAATGTTGTTAATAGTTTTTCTTGTAATAGGGAAATATATTAATGTTTGTGGAAATACATTTAATCTATAACCAATGGGTACAGTAAAAGCTGGAAAACTGAATATTAAATTTGACAATTTACCATTTACATATCCTCCTTCAACAATGTCACAATGTACATCAATTGAATTTATTTCGGTTATTTTTGGAATCTTCTCACCTAAATGATAACCTTGACTATAGGTTTGTTTATTAAATCCTAATAGTTTTGACAATGATCTATCATGATTAAAATCAACTTGATGATTTTCGTCTAAAGTAAGAGAAAATTTATTAACTGCCGGTTCAACTGCAAAATGTAATTGTTTCTTATCTTTAAATGGTATACCTAAATGTCTCTTAATTTCATTTGATATTGATTCAACTTCGTAAGAACCAGGAAGAAAAGTTAGTATTTTCCGTGTTTTACCTTTATCAGTAGAATATCTAAATTAATCATTCACATCTTTTATAACGTTTTGAATAGTATTCTTTTTTCTGGCGCCCATTTGTAAATAACTTGAAATATAAAATTCATTCTTCTTTTTTAACGATTTATTTATTTACTGACTATGGCCACGTCGCATCTCTGTCGTGGTTAACATGCGAATTGATTAAAATAATAAAACCAATTTGGGACGGACTACGCGAATAATATTCAATTTCATGCAGCAGTTGTGATTATTGTTTTAGAGTATGTATAGAAATTGGACTTAACATTCAATGAAAAGAGAATTAAGCATGCATGACCTTTGTGTTCATAGATATTTGTAAAAAGTCAAAGTAGACGTAAATTGAACAATCCTTCCTTTTGTATACAAAGTGATGGGTTTAAGAATTTTATACAAACACTTTCTAGAATTGGTAATTCATAATTGTGGAAGGACTTTTTCAAAATACTAAAATTAAATAAAGAAGTTCGAGACTGAGCATACTGCTGGAAAACTTGATCTTTAGAAGGGCAAGAGAGTAAGTGTCTGGTTACAGAAGAATTAGGAGGTTTTTGTGATCTTGGCCTCTCGCCTCTTTGAGTCCATTTTGGGATGTGTTCTGACACTCGAGTCTGAAGGTGCCTCTCCGTTCTGCCGATGTAGCCTGCTCCGCAGGGGCAATCAAATTTATAGATCAAAGAATGTCGATCGGCAGTTGGTATAGGGTCCTTGTGCGCGGATGGTGCCAGCTATTTTGTTGAGAAAACTGGGTTTGGGTCCAGTTGCATATAATATTTTCCGATTTCTTTGGAAATATTTCGTGCGATGATTTCACTTTCACTGCCATAGTATGGGATTTTGAAGAAGAATGGCTTCTTCTTAACCGTTGGGATCTTCGAATTGTCATCTTTGTACTTAGAGTGTTTGCGAATAAACCATTCAGGGTAGCCATTTTTTATCAAAATTTCAGTTATTCGTTTCAACTCCTTGCCAAGAAAACAAGGAGAACAAAAGTCTATGAGCCCGATATACCATTGTTTTCACTAAGTTGACCTTATATTTTCTTGGACAATAAGCCCAATAATTTGTATATATTCCTGTAAATGTTTTCTTTCTGTACACCGATGTCAGTATTTTTCCATTTTCCCTGTACATTGCAACATCAAGGAAATGTTCTCCGAAATCTTTCGTAAATGTTAGGTTCAGATGCAGATTGTTGCATTTATTCAAAAATTGTGATGCTGCCACCTCATCAGGTAAAATGATAAATGTGTCGTCCACATAACGCGTATAGTATTTGACATTATTATCGTTTTCTCTGAATAGTTTGCGTTCTTGAAATCCCATAAATATTTCGCTCATTGACATGCTGACTTTGCTTCCCATTGCCAATCCTTCATGCTGGACATATACAGAGTCATTGTAAGCATTTTAATAAATTTTCTGTGGTTTCTATGGTTGGAACGGCTTACGATGAGGTCGCGAAATTCATAAACGAAAATTTATTAAAACCGATATTACATCATTTTAATGGTAAAACTGTGAAAGACTCTTTTCAATTCAGCGAACAAATCCGAACAATATCAATTGATCCAGGCGATGTCTGTGTATCTTTTGACGTCCAGAATCTTTTTTCTAATGTTCCTGTTGAAGAGACGATAAACATAATATGCGATCAATGGTATCGAAACTCTGACAATCTTCCAAAATTGGGCAGAAACCCTTTATCGGAATCCAATTGTTGGGCATTATTACGATTGGTTTCTTGCGATATCAAATTTGCTTACAATGACTCTGTATATGTCCAGCATGAAGGATTGGCAATGGGAAGCAAAGTCAGCATGTCAATGAGCGAAATATTTATGGGATTTCAAGAACGCAAACTATTCAGAGAAAACGATAATAATGTCAAATACTATACGCGTTATGTGGACGACACATTTATCATTTTACCTGATGAGGTGGCAGCATCACAATTTTTGAATAAATGCAACAATCTGCATCTGAACCTAACATTTACGAAAGATTTCGGAGAACATTTCCTTGATGTTGCAATGTACAGGGAAAATGGAAAAATACTGACATCGGTGTACAGAAAGAAAACATTTACAGGAATATATACAAATTATTGGGCTTATTGTCCAAGAAAATATAAGGTCAACTTAGTGAAAACAATGGTATATCGGGCTCATAGACTTTTGTTCTCCTTGTTTTCTTGGCAAGGAGTTGAAACGAATAACTGAAATTTTGATAAAAAATGGCTACCCTGAATGGTTTATTCGCAAACACTCTAAGTACAAAGATGACAATTCGAAGATCCCAACGGTTAAGAAGAAGCCATTCTTCTTCAAAATCCCATACTATGGCAGTGAAAGTGAAATCATCGCACGAAATATTTCCAAAGAAATCGGAAAATATTATATGCAACTGGACCCAAACCCAGTTTTCTCAACAAAATAGCTGGCACCATCCGCGCACAAGGACCCTATACCAACTGCCGATCGACATTCTTTGATCTATAAATTTGATTGCCCCTGCGGAGCAGGCTACATCGGCAGAACGGAGAGGCACCTTCAGACTCGAGTGTCAGAACACATCCCAAAATGGACTCAAAGAGGCGAGAGGCCAAGATCACAAAAACCTCCTAATTCTTCTGTAACCAGACACTTACTCTCTTGCCCTTCTAAAGATCAAGTTTTCCAGCAGTATGCTCAGTCTCGAACTTCTTTATTTAATTTTAGTATTTTGAAAAAGTCCTTCCACAATTATGAATTACCTATTCTAGAAAGTGTTTGTATAAAATTCTTAAACCCATCACTTTGTATACAAAAGGAAGGATTGTTCAATTAAGTCTACTTTGACTTTTTACAAATATCTATGAACACAAAGGTCATGCATGCTTAATTCTCTTTTCATTGAATGTTAAGTCCAATTTCTATACATACTCTAAAACAATAATCACAACTGCTGCATGAAATTGAATATTATTCGCGTAGTCCGTCCCAAATTGGTTTTATTATTTTAATCAATTCGCATGTTAACCACGACAGAGATGCGACGTGGCCATGGTCAGTAAATAAATAAATCGTCAAAAAAGAAGAATGAATTTTATATTTCAAGTTTTGAATAGTGTTAAATGTGGAGAAACTAGTCAATGCAATTTGATAATTTTTATTTTGTTCCAAATGTAGAATGGGTTCTAAATTACAAGTGTGTGATTAAGTAGTTGTTATAATTTTTAACGTCATACTAAATTTTGATGAACCCAAAATCTCTGTTAGATTTTCTAAATGATTATTAATTTTGTCTAAATCTGCTGAACACATTTTTTAGTTAAATTTTGAATAAATATTTTTTTATCAAAAAATTAAAACAACAACATATTTCAGCTATACTTTTATAATCCTCTTCATTTAGAATCTTCTTTTCTAACAGTCTTTTCAATATAGCATGAATTTCATTGAAACTAGAATTATGTCCTTCTTTTATTGCAGATGTTAAAATATTTAATCTATTTAGTAATTCTTGTGGATCATCTGGTAAGAATACAGTTGTTTCTGTTTTAAAACCTTTTCCTACTTTACCCCCCGTTGATAATAAATTTTCTAATTGTTTATAACGTCTAAGAGATTTTGCTGCACCAACTCCATCTAACATAGCTTTATATTTTATGGGATCTCCTACAGCATAATTATTTAAATCTGCTCCTCTTAAAAGATCAACAAAATTTCTATCTAAATTAAAAGGAGATTTATCTGGTGAAAAATTAAACGTCGAAGAGGTTGTGGAAATATTTCTTTTTGTCCGAGATAAAATCTAGGTATTGTTTTTCCATCTATAAATGAAATAGAATGTTCAAATTGCATAGATTTTGGTAATTTCTTATCAATGTTTGATTCTAGTAATCCCTAGTCATCTAATATAGTTTTGTGAGCTGGATCTGTTATATTAATTTGTTTATCATTATTTGTAAGTTCTTTTTCAAGAGTTTTAAATGGTTCCATAGTTTTTTCAAAATCAATTTTTACTTCCTCGGTTTGCTGCATTTTTTCAAACATATCAGATTGAATACCAGCTTTTATCATTCTATGCTGAGTATGATTTTCATAATATTTCTTTGTTTTATTAACTCATCTAATTGTTGGATTCTTTTTAGATTATCAGCTTTAATTTTATCCATTTTTAGAATATGATATTCGAATTTTGTGGTAACACTGGAATACAACAAAAACATTTTACTGAACAAATTATTTTTTCATTGCTTTGGCGTCTAAAGTTAATAAAGTTAATAAAGTTTTTGTTTAATAAAGTTCTGCTTAAATTTTCGCTTAAAGTTTTTAGCTCTTCTAAAAAAACTTTATCAGTTTCCTCAATAGAAGTTTTACTATCACTAGAAATTTTGCCATCCTGTTTATTCTTGTCATCAACTTTTTCTGACTGTAATTGAAATGATATTTGATTTTCTTTATTAGCTATTTGATCAAATTTTTCAATCTCATCTAACGTAATAACATTATCATCACATACTCTTTGAAAGTAGTAATGTAATTTGTCATAGACTTCTTTAATATGTAAATGCTTAGTTTTTAATGATTTTCGTTTCTCAGTAATCAAAGATTTATCTAACATTGTAACAAGCGAAGTTGTAAAAACACCCGTACCTGTTAAAGCAGTAGCAACTACTGGAATTACTAAAACACCTGAAGATATAAAAATTGTTAAAGCACCTAAACTTATTGTTAAAAATATTCCAATACCTTGTGTTACATTCTTAACTTTAGACCATCTCTTTCTTAATTTATCATAATGCTGTAATCTTATTAATAATTGAGATTCCTTATCTTTCATATACCTAACTCTATCTTTGTGTTTTTCTTTATTCAATTCAGTTATTTTCAATTGTGATAACAAAGGATATATTCTCGAAGTTCCTTCCATTCTCGTCGTCGTTGCCGTCGAAGTTCCTTCCATTTTTGAGGTTTCATTCACTTTTGAGGTTTCCACTTTTTTAATAAATATTTTGAATACAATCTTCTGGTATATTGAGACTACGTGAAATTCTTAGACTACCTAAATTTTCGACTACGTGAAATTCTTAGACCACGTGATATTTTTTGGTCTACCTAAATTTTCGACTACATGAAATTTTTTGGACTACCTAAATTTTCGACCACGTGAAATTTTTGAAAATTTGACTTTTCGAAAATTTGTCACTACCTAAATTTTTGAAATCTCGCAAGGCGTGACATCCGGTGCGAGCGAAGCGATGCGCCGGATGTCATACCCTATACTACTGTTTTCATCTGCATTTACTTGGACGAACCTCCAAACTTGACGGCTTACATATATTTGATTTCGCTTGAAAAACAAGTGATATGAAAGATATACAAGACAATAAATCAGTTATCGTCCGCTAAGCTCCTTTATCCTTTCACCGACGACAAGCTGATTTAGATGCTACCTGACTTCTGACTGCACCCTGATAAATAATGGTCTTCAAGAAAGAAACCTTCACCGAGCGCAAACATCACTGATAAACAGGGGCCATGAAAAATTAATTTCAAATAATTGCAACAATTAGGTGCAATTAATCAACTTCTCAATTGACGAAATTAAGCTGACAATCCATTTGATTTTTTGGATAAAATTATTGCAATTAATTGGTCGGCCTACATAAACGTACATTACCTATATGCGGGGATGAAAACGGGCAATTAGGGGCTCTGACAAAAAATCAATTTTTGAAGGGCCCTAACACGGAATCCTCTAGAATTCCGTGGGCCCTAAATAGAAAATTAAAAAAAATTCATTATAACCTTTCAAGGGACACTAGCGGAAACGCGTATCCGCTAAAGATTTTCATCCCTGTTATGCGAAGTTGCATGCTCTCTATCAATATCAATTTTTGGAGCCTGTAGTCATGGTATTTAATTTTTAGATTTAAATTTTACAATCATTCGCAAATTAGAATGACCAATAAATTCAGTATGACTAAGAAACTTCTTAGTTGTCTAAACTGATTTAGAGACGCATATGAAGACCCAAGATCTGTTATAGTGCCCGCTCCTTTGGATAAGTTATCCTTAGATAACTTCTATATAAATTAGTTCTGAGCTGCCAACGACTGTAAGTCGTCGTGCGAGGATTTCATAGAAGACTTAATTGGTTGTAGTCAAAGTAAAAGCAATTAAATAGACAATAAAACTGTGTGGTGCCAAATAGTCACCACAGAATTCTGTTAAATACTGGTTGAATATATGACAGTGAATTCATAGTCTTGGGAGCAAGTGCTGGTTCAACGCGGTATTGAAATCTTATCAATTTAAAATTTTTGAGTTATGAATATGTTTAAAATGTTTTCAGCAAAATATTACTGAATTCCACTTATTGTATTGCACATTACTGTATCAAGTTATTGATTATTATTGAATTCTAGCGAGGTGATGATAATCCAGTCAACCAGTGGCTGTGACTGTACACTCCTCCCCCAAACTAAGTAGATACCGGTAGTACATGATTGTCATAACAGAGAACCCATATATTGTGACACAAATTACATGATGACTTACATGGCACAATCCACATACTGAGGACTGGTTCAAAATACCTTCACTTTGACAATAAGACAGGAAATATAAAATAGATATTCAACAAATAGAAGCAGACATAATTATAATAATGTATTGCATGCAAACACAATTCAAAAAAATATTAAGAATGCAACTTAATGTACTTCACAATAGACTCAGTATTATACCCGCGACTGCCGATCAATATCATTTGCCACAAAATATCCAGGATTACAAAACATTCGGAAGCTCTGACATATCAGTCGTTATGAAAATTAAACGACTACTTTTATAACCAGCTAAATGACAATCGAGGTCCATTTGGTCAGCCGTCTAATGTAGCTAGCTTGAGCCCTATTTCTTAATCAGGGGATGGGACCATTTGGATTCATGCAGCCCCATCTAAAAAAAGCAAGTATCCACCTACTATTTGTCTCAAACATGCTGTATAAACCGAGTGCAGTGGCACTGCTTTCTGAATTATTTTGAGTCATGACCGCAGAATGTACGCATTAAAATTCGTTTCAGTGGTTGAGAAAATAAGGTTTCATTTCAAGACCTCATGTGTTGTTTCATTTTATAGTATATTATAATATCATGTTTTTCAATTTCATTATTTTAGCATGACACTTAAAAAATTGCAGAGTCTTTAATTATTTCCAATTTATAATGTTACCCTCTATCAATAGGCCTACTTGGTTTCCTTGCCTGATACTACCTGAATCCTTGATGCTGTAAACCTAGTACACACTACATCTACCGGATGAACAAGGAGTAAAACATAAGCTGTTTTTGAATTCCTACCCAGTCTAAAACAGCCGTGTTACATTCTCCAATATCTATTCTCGAATGAAACCCGGGTCAGAGTGAGAAAAAGAAATGGAACCCTCAATTGAAGCACAGTATAAACATTATCACGCTGAAAATGATGCGACGCTTGAACTTTCCTACTAAATTTCAGAAAAATATTCATTGTTTTTAAATCAAAAACTTAAGCACCGGTAGGTCTAGAAAAAATGTTAAATTTTTTCAATCTCAAGCACATTATTTCAAAAAGGAGACCATGAAGGTGTACGCTTACAGCTAAAATACAATTTAACTCACACTTCATGGAATAATAACTTGGTTTGTAGCATGAGTGATCGTCTTACCTTCTTTTACGTGACCTCCGCTCTATCGTTACCAGCACGTAAACTTGAGAGAATCGGCAGAAATTGAGTCGCACAGGTATTCTATTCTAAACACTTCTATCATATTTCGTTTAATTCGAAGAAGCTTCACGAAATCATAGTTTGCCAATGTAAAGAATCAGCATGAAAAGTCGTTGGCACATCCAGTGAAAGCTTTACAATTCACAGCCCTTCTGTTCGACTGAGGAGCGCATATCGAAACGAGCGCAGCAGTATGGCCAGACAGTGAGGTCACGCATTGTTAAAAGAAACGCAAAATAAGTCAATGCGCGCCAAAGACGGCGAGGACATGCGCACACTATGCGTGAGTCACTCTATAAAGCAATGATCCTACGTGTAAGGCAAGATTGATGTTGTTATGACGTCACTCGATCGTGTTATGCAGAAGTCCTCGACTGAAGGCATGCAAGGAAGAAACAAACGCTCATATTAATGTAAGAGCAGCAATTATTAATGAAGCATGGGGTATATGGGTGCTGCTATTGTGCTTGTCTGTGAAATCAAACTGCATGTTCATCGACTTCAATGTGATGTGAAGATATTACCACAGAGGGACAGACACTGCTCCTTCGCTATTGCAAGTTACACTGTTCAAGTTCAATTCCATTGTTCAGGTATTTGTCTAGGAGATTCGGTTCCGTTTTGACACCAGCTGCTGGCTAGTGATAAAAAGTTGTGATTTTTCAATCATTTGACGTAAACATTGTTATCATGTAGCTAAACAGACGAGTTCAGAACTCCGCTTACTGCACTGTTTAATGCTAACATTACATAAATATGCAGAAATATTTTTGTTACATCGACAAATTAATTTATAAATATTTGTAAAATGTTTCAGATATGAACATTTAGGTGATTATGATAATATTTGTCAAATAATAGTCAAAAATGTATCAAAAATTATTAAAAATATCAAATATGCAGTATTTGATTGTTTTATAAAACAATTATCTAATATTTGTAAAATTTATCACCATCAGTCATATATTAGATAAATTATCTCGGTTTTTCAACCCGGGAATACTGTATAAGAATTGAAAAGAATAATCTTCATTTTATCAATGCGAATTTATCATCAATGTTTAACCGAGATTTATGCATGAATCATCAATGCAAGTTTTTAAGATATTATAATTGCGTATTTTTGGTTCAATAATGACAATCGATGTGTTTTGACAATGCATATAAGCTTTCCAATCATTAAACATGCTTACCAACAATGATTTTCAATTTTGAATTTTCCATGGATTTATTGGAATCATCGATCATAGATTCTGTGTCCATGGCTGGGCTACTAGGGTTTCACATAGTTGATGCATTTCAAATTCGACTTTTTATCACTATCAAGCAATTCTTTCTGACTAAATTTTGAAGCAAAAATGTCGCAATCAGAGTTTGTAAAGGGAATGGCTGTTGGAATGCTACGATGTGGAAAGAGTTGTAGGTTTGTTGGACGGAAGTTGGGTGTGTCACACTCCACTGTCAGCAGGTGATGGAGTCGATGGAACAATGATGGAAATGTTAAAAGAAGGAAAGGATCAGGCAGACCGAGATTGACAAACAATGCTACCGATAGGAAGTTGGTTATCTCAGCAAAGCACAATCGCTTTAAGAGTGTTCCTCGACTGGCCATCAGCTGGAAAGCTGCAGCAGGAATTGCATGCAGTATACGAACAGCATATCGCCGTCTAGCAGAAGCGGGCCTGAGGTCATACCGACCTGCTGTAAGAATTCCTCTACGTAAGTAATGCGAGAATTTCACACAATGACATTGTTTCACTGCCAATTTTTTTCTCCGCAGGTCTCGAACACAAGCGAAAGCGTGTGGAATGGTATGAGCAGCATCTGTCGTGGAGCACAGAGGAATGGCGTCAAGTGATGTGGACGGATGAATCCCGTTTCACTTTGGATTTTCACGATGGTCGCATTAGAGTGCATCGAGTGGTTGGTGAGAGGTATTCACCCTGCTGCATATCTGAGCATGACCGCTATGGTGGTGGTAGCGTGATTATCTGGGCCGGTATCTGGTACGGAGGTCGAACTGTCGTAGTCATTGTGATTGGGAACTTGAACGGAGAGCGATGTTTATCGAATATCATATCTCCAATCGTCATCCCAACGGTAAATGAACTCAACCTCATATTCCAGGATGACAACGCTCGACCACACAGAGCTCATTGTGTAACAACAGCGATAGTGAGATCTGGAATTCGCATCCTCTATTGGCCTTCACGCTCCCCCGACCTGTCTCCGATCGAACATGCTTGGGATGAACTTGGTCGGAAAGTGAGAGATGCATATGATCATCCGCCATCAACACTGACAGCTCTTTCAGAGAGACTCATCGATCAATGGTCATTGCTGGATCAGGAACGGCTTGATCATCTTTGCGACTCGATGCCGATGAGACTTCAAAGCTGCATTTCAGTGCGGGGAGGACATACTCGGTACTAATGTCTCCGATTTATTCAAATATAATGTTTTATATAAAATGCTATCTTATAATTCATGAGTGTGAGTGGAATAAAGTTCACATATTTGAGTGGAGCATTTTTTATGTCAGGCAGTATATTTGTTAAAATACATCGTAATTTAGCGTTTAATGTATATTTCATGAGCCACTGATGCTCCATAATTTTTCCAGAAAAACATTTAACTTTTAATAGGAATTAGAAGCTGAGGGACCAGCGCTGTTTTGAAGAATATAAACAATCAGGGACCTAAGAGGTCACGACACTAGTCTACTTCATTTTGTCCTTCAAATTTGAATCAAAAAGACATGCTAGCGAAATATTTATATTTTCTCAAAAGAAAATGATTCAGCCTCAAACTTTTTTCTGAAAGGTTCAAGAAAATGTCTAATCATTATGTACGTGACATATCCGATGCTAAGCTCACGGAATTGTGTGTTTGTGTAGCAATACATCATTTGTTCTTTCAAACGGCAGCGATGATATCGCAGTACATATAAAATTAGAATCTTAATAAGTCACAGCATCTTCTGTTATTTTGTTTCTAAGGCAATTGCTATAATTAGCCTAAATTCTCAGCGTTATCAATAAAGATAGTGTTGCTGATGTTGCTGTTGTCAACGAGCATTCTACTAAGCAAATATCAAACATGTGTTGTAATTGTAATTAGTAATCTGTAATTAGTAATTGTAATCAGCTACATTTTCTTATAAGTAATCACATTTTTTGCCATGTACATGAGAAGTAATTGCAATTACTTTACAGACAGCAATGTTGAATATTCACTTAGCACGCAGCTTAAAATTCCTTACTCTCGCCAATAATGGGTTACCATTCATAGATGTGCACCAGGTAAGTGTACAACTACACGCAATTTCTTTAAAGAATTGTACAGCGAAACCTCCTGATCGGAAAATGTAAATCACAGAACTGCTAATACCTATTTTCATCTTTTGATAAAGAGAGGCAAATAAATAATTCTAGAAGCCCTGTTTAAATCTTTTATCAATTAAAATCTCAACACAGACGTAAGTGCAAACTTAGCATAGTATCCTGGAATCCACAAGCCTCGATATACAAGTTATAGTATTGTTCGTATCTTCAGCTCGAACCTTAAAAGAGATGTAGGGCGGAAAAATGTAGAGCTGAAGAAGAAAAAGTTGGCAATTTGTTTTCAGCGTTGCTAGCGTGGTTTGTTTTTCCAAGAGGCTATTGCAATCAACCCTAGAATAGCATGGAAAAAGAAATGATGGGAAAACTTATAGTGTATATAGAACAGGCAATTTTCTAAAATAATTACAAAGTAATTGAAATGTAATTCAAGAAAAATCGTAGTATGTTGTAAATGCAATCAAAATGTACATTGATAGAGTTGTAATTAGTAATTGTAATTACATTTCATGAGTTTATTTGACACAAGTCTGGCAAATAATTTATGTAAGCCTACGTTTTGTTACCAGTTATGCCCATTAGATTTCTATCGCACTGTTGTAATATACTGATCGAGCGTAAGCATCATTCATTTTATGAAAGATTTGATGACAATTCTAGTCAAGTATTGTTATCACTTCAAAATTCAAATATTTTCCAGCGCTCAAATGGGTTATATTTAAGTTGATTATTAACAAACTTGGTATGGCTGATTTAAATGGAAAATATTTATTTCATATTACATTTCATATTGTAGTTGTAGTATTTAGTATTTCAGCTGTATTACCTGCGCAAATCGATCTTTTCAATGTCTTCTGAACATATATCTTACTTAGAGTACATTCAACCAGTTTACTATCGAAAGTCGCAATTATTAAGGAGATTAATAGCCAAAATTCGATGAAATTTAAAAAACTTCAAAAATTCATCAATATGGATTCGTCCTCTCCACCATGCTTGATGGTTCGCTTTCTTCTTTCATTTTGATATAAATGCGGAGTCGTCTGATAAACCTGCACCCAAATGAGGCAGGAGAGGATTTTGCTGAGCGTGACGATGGGGGAAGGGAACCATTTCGCAACGCACTTTGCAAGAAAGGAAAAGATTTAATATTGTTTTCTCAATTGAACTGACTGTCTTGCACCACATCGCTTGATAAGCAACCTGCCTATAAAAAACCAAGAAACATGATGAGCACAAGAAAGAAAAAAGTCATTTACCAGTTTTGATATATACTTACAAAACTGGATTAAAATTGTAGGATTGACAATAAACAACACATGTGACAAGTGATTCCATGTAGTCACCGCTATGTAGTACCCTCATAGAAATATTTGTCAGATAAGAATACAGCTTGACGTCAGTTTGGGGAGAGGGGAGGACACGTTCAGCATGACGAAGCGCGACGATAGGGAAAGGGTTGCAGTAAAAGTTAGAATTTTATGTGATGTCAATATCGGACAGCGCTAGCCCTTACTCTTCCTTCGATGCACGATTATTTTGAAAAAACGAGTCTGCATCCGCTACTTTTAGGTCATTAACTTTGTTAAATTTCCATTTTCTAGAAATGTTCTGGAAAATGACAATTTTGGTGTCACTAAAAACCGAAAATTTGTGCCCCTGTTGGAAGTGTTTTTCTTTTATGCATAATCCATTTGTAATTTTTTAATATATCTAAAATAATAATTGTAAATAAAATAATTAAATGTTGAGTTGCATCCTCAGTTGAAAAATGGGAACAGACCCAAATAGCTGATATTTCATCCAATATCAGGAATCATCAGCAGGCCTAGTTCACATCTCTCAACATCAACAGAACTCCCTATTTAACCCTCAAATGCATGAAATATTTTACCGACGTTACTATGAAATGAGTCCTCGGGGACCCATTTACAGATGGGATCTATCAATTCGTTTTGAATGACAAAAATCATATAGCATCTGTATGATAACAACAATGCAGTTTATTCTTAGCATATTCTCATAAAAACCTGTGATATCGCTATAACAGTAAGCCTACGTGTGTGTTCTTATACTTTAAAATACATGCAACGTGCATTGTGATCAAATGTTACTATTTCCAGTAATGTTCGCCTAAGATTAATTAACATCTGAGTGTTAGTAATAAAGGTTTTAATCAACCCATTTCGTATTATTTTTCAAAAAAACATGTCTGTTTATTTGAAAATGCAGAATCCTGTTGATCGTTTAGGAAAGCCGCTTTATCTAGCCTATTCAGTTCATGCCTAATCAGAAATGCGTTGCATTATACAGTCTTCCTTACAATCAATTATTTCTTTCTTGAATGCATACTCGGTGCACACGATTCTTTGCGTTGATCACAAGCTCTTGAGCCTTTCTGTCTTTTGCACACTTATGGCATCTCTTCCTGGAAGATGTCTGGGAGGTCTTCATCCTTACCGCGTTCGTCTTCATTGACACTGCACTTTGAATCAGACGCTGAACACCTGTCTGCGTCCTCTGTTCCATGGTCCAATCATGCTCATTCGCGTGATTGGACACATTGCGCTCTATAGTTTTATTGGAACTAATGAAATAATGAAGGCGTTGTGCCTATCAGATTGAGTAAGTTGAAAAAATATGCCAATGGCCAACGTCTTGCATTTCGCTGTACTCTGTATGAATGGCAGCTGATCGCCAGTATCTACTGCCCCTTTGGTTTGATTGCAAAACAGAATGATATCAGGCTTACCTGTGTTCTCTTCCACGTTGTCATCAGAATAACGCTCTTATTTCTTTTTTGGAGCGCAATATTGTCGCTTTTTGGTCGGTCTCTGGATCGTTTTTTTGTTTGTTGTTGGTCCTGTTAATTGCAAGTTCTAACGACTAATGCAATGATTGTAACAAGTTGATTTAGTCATAAGATAATTTATCGTCGTAGACGATTCTAAACAAAATGCGAAAAAATGTAATTTCATAGAAACCTAATCTAGCTCATGAAATGGGTCACCGGGAACCCAAGCATTTCTACTGATATTTTTATCTGCAGCGTGATGTAAGGATGATAAACTTAACCGATTAGAGCCGATGGATGCATTATTGCAACACCTGAACCATTGGTCTCTATAAAAGTAATGAGGTGGTTCACAACAGCATGTAGCCACAGATGCACTCCAAAGCAACCTTCTTGAAGTAGGTATTACAAAACTTGCTTGAAATTTTCACTCTTGAACGCGCGCAAATCAATTACATTTATCAATTTTCGAAAATGGCGACTTCGCGGAAGACATTGTAAGTATTTTCCTTCTCATTTGATACACAGATATAACAATCATCCTGATATTTGAGTATTTTAATTACATGCATACTCTATAGATGCTACCTAAATACAGATAAGCAAATCTGCAGACAAATCAGAGGTTCCACGGTAGAAAATCCTACTGATGCATTAATACAACAGTGGGCTCTAATGACTAATGTACAACAACTTGTAAATTATCAAAATCTTCAATGGAGATATTATTTATTTTATTGTAAAAACTTCATTTTAAATTGCTCTAAACAACTCAAAATTTATAAGTTAGCAAGATAAGGAAGTGTTTCATCATAATAGCAGCAAAATTAATTGAAGACATATAAAAATATTACTCTCCGTACGGGCTCGAACTCGCGACTTCGTCGTCTATGTCGTCATTTTTGCAGAAAAAACAAAAGATACTTCCGAGTGCAACAACCCCACATTATTTAAATGCAGGCAAAAAGTGGATCATGTTATCAAGAAGGACGGAAATTTACGCCGACTGCGGTGTAAAGTATGCCATTGGCAGACATGGTACCGCTGTTCGTCATGTGACATTGCTTTACACCCAAACGGGTGCTTCGAAAACTATCATCTGAACTATTTATCCTTGCCTGTTTAATTCGCTCATATACTCCTTCCAGACAGAGTCATCTCATATTTCAATGTCAATTACTTAATCGCACCTCCATTTTGCTGTCATTCTGTAAATATCTCAATTCGCCTCGTAATCAGTCATCTCATTCATTTCTATAAACTTTTGCATACGTGTTTTTCAATTGAAAAAAATATATGTCTCTGATATACATGGACTCATATTTCATTGGCAATCAATGTTTCTATTGTTAAATGTAACGGCAGACATTCGTAATTAGATTTATATGCGTTTCATTTTGCATGAATAGATCTCTATTTGAATAGTGGTGAACAAAATGATATCTTCTTAATTTTGTTGCTCTTCTTGAGCTTTTTTAATTCAATAAGGAAATAATAATCATTTAAGCATGCAAACACTTTGATTATAACTATTTTAAATCATGATGAATATTTTTCTTCTACGAAGGTTTTATGGCATTGAGCTCTAATGGGTTAAGATCGACCTGTTACACATATATTGATGACAAATGAAGGAATACATGAAATATCAGACTTTCAGATATATTCAGACCATTAAAGAGCAGTTGGGTCCACGGGTTGTGTTTGGAAAGAGCAGTAGGCCTTTTTCATAATTATTGCAGGCGCATTAACTTAAGTGATTTGCCAGTAGTATGTTCAAAGTGATATTCAATAAATGCCCGTCGAAATTTCACTAACTTGCTAATTGCAAATCTCAATTATAATTGTATTGAAAATATTTTGAATTCTGAGTCTTTTACATTTTAAAACAATGGATCCTTCAGCATGCTAATTTCCAATCTAAAATTGAGGCTCGCTGTCACACCTTCGTCTGCTCTGTAAATCCAAGATAAGTTTATGAAGTAAATAAATATCATGGGAAAATAGTGAAGGCATACTACAAGGACGATTTTACGAGAACATCGAAAGACAACATCTAGCAATTGTGTTCCAATTTCACAGCGAAAAGAAATTATTTATTTTGACTTTGTTTGATAGCGAAGATTGTTCATCATTCAAACGTTGACAATAGTTTTTAAATATCCAAAATCATTAATGCATGAAAAGTCGAAGCGTCAACCAACAATCAAAGTAGTGTCTCGGGTTTACTCTGAGAAGTGATTCTGAAAGTAATTATGTTTGTAGTGTTCATTCAGTTTACTTGGAGGTTTTAGTAAATATGTAGCAGAAATGCAATCAAATAAGTGATGGATTATGATTCAAAGGAGAACAAGAATGATTACAAAAATGCGAAAAACGAGATAATGAAGAGTTGAATCAAGCAGTTATCCTGAAATGAGTGCAAGAATTAATGAGTGCAATTTCTAAGGAGAAACAAGTCTAGAATTTGGAAATTAGGCAATAGAAAGCCGAAAAGAAAAGAAAGTAAAACTGTTCTATTATTATCTATCATCATTATTCTAGAAAGAAATCTATTCTTCTAGATATTTATCATTCTCGTAGAGGCATTATCTACAATGTTTCTTCTGTCTGCTATTTTGGCGCAACAAGTAGGTAGTCAAACAAGAAATTTGATCACGTTTGGAGCTAGCAAAATTTGGCATAATCCTATATCCCCACGAATGCCTTCATAATTCATGAACAACGGATAAGTGGAACGTTCTGGATTCTCTGCTGTGTTGTGTCTAACTTCCTCCCTTTTCAATTTTCTTTTGGAAGGGAAATAAAAACAAACTCATAATAATAAGTATTATCTTAAGCGCTTTCGATGACTCTAATCACAAGATAACATCATTTACAAAAGGATTCTACATGTAGATAATCTTGCACTGAAAGTTATAGACATTCAAATTACTTAGATGTGAAAAGAAATTAAGTAATATATTATGCAGACATACTGATAGATCACCGAGGCCATTTTATTGAGTTGGTTTCAGGCCCTCATAAAGTGCGTCATGAAAGAATATGCAAGTGACTTGTTCCTGCCTATTTTTGCTTTCTTCTTATCTATGTTCAGTCCATTGTCTCGATTTCAGTATGTCTGCATAATTTGTGTGCAAGATTATTTAGAATCCTTTTGTAAATGATGTTATTTTGTGATTAGAGTCATCGAAAGTGCGGAAGACAATACTTTCTATTATGAATTAACTTATATTTACTTTGAGTGAGAGAAAAGATTGTTTTAAATTTTCTGACAAGAAATGTTTTGTTTATTAATCATCTATTGCAGAAATTTACAAGCGAATCATTGAAAGATGTTAATGCATTAGTTGTATGTAATACATGATTGGACGAAATGTATTGAATAAAACAGAAGAAAACTCTTTTACTTAGATTTATAAATGCATTGACATCTGATTTAAAAGTAACAAAACAACTAAAATACGTTTTGCTTCAATAATGAATTTCAAATTTGTGATTAATTGAAGCAATGATATACTAACAAGAATTATCTAACATGATTTCGTTCTAATCTTGAAACTGCAAAAATAATTCCAATCAAACAGCAATATAAGCTCACTAAAATATTCAAATTTCCGCTTGAAAATTCCGACTTTTGATTGAAGGGAAATATTTACACCGTGTGATAGTTGGATGAGATGCAATCATTTTATATTCAGGCAGATGGCAACAACTGGATTTTATCACATGACCTTGACATAAAACTATGTTCCTGGGATTAATTTGATTTACGACGAAATTCAAACGACATTGCGCAATTTTTCAATAATTCATCAGTCTTCTATGAACTTTTTACACTTCTTCACTTGAGAGTTCTGCCCGGTCAATGACCGATTTCTAAAAGCGATGAAAGGATGTTATGCAACCCCATGGGATTTGACGAGTTCCTGTCAAATCATGGCGTCGGCAAAAATAGAGAGAATGATGAATTAGAGATGAACCAGCTACCAGATTCATAATTTCTGTAAATATTCGTATCCTATCACACATGTCAAATGAGGTGAAGCACCGAAGAAATCTTTGAACTAATCCTTTCTAATTGCATGATAAGGTACGCGACGAATCACACAATAAAAATTAAACTCAAGTATGTTTACTTTCACCTATTTTTCCTCTTTCCGATAATTATAAACCTAGTAAAAAGTGAAGAATTGATAAATTGTATCAATTGAAGTAGTTCTTTGATAATCGTATCACGAAATGCAATCAAGTTCCAGTCTCAGAAAATCATGAGTTAATCATTAGCTTGATTAGTGTGAGCTTCAATATAGAAATGTACTCTGACAAAGCTACAACAATGATTCAAAAATAGCAAATACAGAATGATTGATAATATTTTGTGCGTGCCATGCTTGAAATAGAACAAATCATTACATGAAACGAGTGATTGAATAAAAGTACTTACATATCGCGAGGATCGAGTGTGCGGTGTCGAAAACGTGGAACTGAATGAGCTGATTCGATTGAGTAAAGATGCAACCCAATCGATGACTACCTCAGCTGCAGGTGATTCGATGATTATGATAATAGTTTAATAAAAAGCCAAGATAATCTAAGTTTTCTACATTTTTTTTCTCGAGTGGTTGACATTTTATGGTTTTAAGTAACAAAGTCGCAATGCCATGCTGATTGGGTCTTAACCAATTTCTCAACATGGTATGTTTCAAAATTGATGTTTATATGGAAATAAATAATGATTTACTTTACAGCCTTTGAAATTGCATTAGGGACAATGAATGCGAAGGGATATTTTTTTCGGATCAACATTTTGAAAACATTAAATTGATGTCACTTAGTAAATGGTCTTGTCCTGAAATTGCTCGAGTACTGTATTTTTAATTTTATCGGAATAAAAGGAAGGTTGGGAATGTTACCCGGGGTGTTACGTGGATGAATGAGAAAAGAGAGAGAGAGAGAGAATATGTAAAGTAAGTTGCTGTGACAGAATGACGAGTAGATGTAATTGACTAATGCGACTTCAGTGCAATCGCTATCAAGGAGGTTTGAGGTCCTCTGCCAACTACATGTAGAACGTGAACACCTGCATCATCTCGACATCCTCGCCATTTTGAAATCCCCTTGATGCATACTAGACGATGACACACATCTTTCATTCCTTTATCAAATTATCGTAATTCTCTCTCTTGAAATTCGATGCTTTACTCTTGAATTACTTATTGTGATTACATATTTACTAACAAATGTCTTCCAATTATAATGTTCATTCTGTCAATAAACACATGCTTCTATAATATTAATTGTCAACATTCAGCAAAATCAATAGCAGTGCTTATTGTACAAAGTGCATAGTTACATGCATTTCATGCATTTCGTGCGATCTAAATGCCATACATAATAGGTTCACAGATTGACAATTCGAGTATAAGCAAACTTACCTGGCAGGGATGCAAGCTTCTCTGAAAAATTGCTTGGTTTATGCGGAATCCACAATCCAAAATTGTCCATTTCAAAAGTATGTTACAAGGTTGTTGTTTTCGCAAGCAACCAAATTTCAACGAATTATCTATAAACTAGGTTGGTGTCTGTGTGTTTCATATACCAGACGTCATATTTCTGGCATTTCTAGCAAAGTGGATATTTCTCCCTTCTATCTATCTTCTATAGCCTTATGTATGTCCAATGTCCATCCTTATCATGTTTCTTTCATTTTCTTAACAATTCTCCGACCTTTCACTCTTTTTCTTATCCATCACGTCCTTCTCAATTATTTATTTCCTTGTGACTGCTGTGGCAAAATCTTGCAATCTTTGTTGCATAGAAAATCCTTGCTGACTGCCTGAAATATGCTCTATTTTAACGCTCCCTTCAAAATTATCATCGCAAGAGGAATTCGTCTCCAACTAAATAGATCGAAGAGTGTGATTTAGCAAGTAGGGTTAAGCAAATACATCACAGATCTATTCCTAATCATCCAATTATCGGAGAAGTTGGGAAGAGATAGCATTATCTATTCATAACTTGATTTTGAATTCAAAGTCATGAAGAAATGCTGACAGCAACAGAAAGCATGATTTTAGATAATCATTCACTTAGAAGCCAAATAAATTACCATATCAATCATAAAAATGGCAGTCTTTATCAGCAAAATTTTCCTGATATCAGTCATGCTTTTGAAACAAATGCAGACAGAGCTTCATAATTAAAATTGCTTTCTCTTTCAAATTTTGAGACTGTACTGAAAGGTGAAAATGGTGTCTACAAAATAGGCCTGAAACTCAGTTTTGATATAACTGTTTCAGGAAAAGCCACAAATAACAGAAACGTTCTAAGCAACATCTGAAACTTGTATTCTGTTACAATTTTAACCGGAAAGTCTGTTCCCTCACTCAGTCCGTGGAAGTATAAGCCTAAGTAAGACCTATAAGTGGTAATACTTTTTTTCCGGCTAAAATTTTCACAGATGCATGGGTTTTAGATGTTGCCTAGAACTTTCCTGCTATCTAAATATTATTTCGAAGCTTTCCGTGGGACAGCTTTATCGACACTAGGATGGACCATTCAGTCCGGCAGCCAGAACGAGTTTCTGCAGGGAACGAGGCCGAAAGTGAGACTTTCACATAATGATGTACACCCTATGTCTACTACGAATCTACGTGTCTGCCGGGTTCTACTGAGTTCCTCCTCTTGTCAGACAAGAACAAAGAAAAACACATGTAAATCCAATGGGACGGAGATTGCAGTTTTTAGTTAAAATGAAATTTTGTATGTTTTCTCTGATTAAAGAAAAAGTACTAAGCCCAGAGTCACAATTTTGTCATGGAATGTCTTCAGGTCATTTCCTATGATGTGCATATGCTTTTATCATGCATCTAATCGGCAATGTATGTGAGAATGTGGTTGAATGTGGATAAAGCTGCTAAAAATGTTTGTGCTTGACGACATCTAAATGTGTTTAATTTTATAGACAGGGGTGAATGAAAATGAAAGGAAGTGACCTGAAGGAAGTCATCCAATAATATCTCGAGTTGGCAGACGTTAGGGTAACAACTCCTGTCAAACATTACCCTGTCTTGCGGGAATGCTATCTGTCTATTATCTTTTCAGCATGAGCGAAGCAAATTCACCAGTTAACTCGTGTGTTTGTGTAGCTGACGGAATCCTCGAATGTGTTTTAATTGCGGAAAAAAGGAAGGCATTTTGCGAGAAAGGACCTGACCGTCGGTCAATTAACATTACGGAAGAGTGTGCCTCAGGACGCAAACGATGGAAGAATACTTTTCAACAGACCTGGTTTGACCGTTTTCCATGGCTAACTGTATCATTGAAGAATATTACTGTACTGTGCTTCCAATGTCTTCTATTCGGTGATGACTTCGGTATTTGGAGAACATCAGGGCCATCCAGTTTGATGTAGTTTATAACCCAGGCACTGAAGCATGAGAAGACTGGAATACACCGAAAGTTCTTTTTTGATGAAACGTTTCTTATGTGATAAACCAATAGTAGTTAGTATTGCGGACGCACTGATAGTGGATACGAACATGGATAGGAACATGTGTTCCGAATTGCCAATGCGAACATGTTCCGAATTGCGAATGCGAACATGGATATGAACATGTTCCGAATTGCGAATGGATGCGAACATGGATAGGAACATGTAAATAGGAACCGCGTTCCGATTGATAGGCGAATTGAGATCATACTCAATGATTCGGAACGCCTTGTTCCGAAATTGAATTAGAGTATGTGAATTAGAATAGGGATGCGAACATCTATTTCGGTACTTAAACAGGTGTTTGTTTTGAGACTGCTTGCTCAAATGCGACAATTGTGGCCATTGTGACTATGATGACAATTTTATTTATTTTCATAATGCGTTTACAGATCAGAAATTATGTTATGAATGTTCTATTATTTACTAATCAGAATCCGATTTACAGAATTTGCGAAATGAAAACAAGAGGTTTACAATGTAAGTGTAATTAACCATAAAAAATGAAAGAAGGTAAGTCACGTCCCTCGGGGGACTCTGTTAACTTCAAGAAGTCCTCAGCCCATTCGAGGAATGTTGCATTGTTTGTGAAGTCGTGATCACACTCGTGTATAGGACACTTCGCCGACAGTCCTTTTCTCCTTTGGAGTGCTGTCACTGTTAAAGTCTTCCAGAGTTCCACTTTGCATCCGCAACACAAATTAACCTTCGCATCCAACGATCCACCCATAATTACTTGGCTTTCATTTTGGTAACAGAACAGTTGTTTCTGGGTACTCATCATGAAATAGATTCGTAATAGATTCTTAATGTCTACTCAAGTCACGAGGATTAGAACTTGCTTAATTGGAACAATTACATCCTTATATATCCCTTTAGGGTAAATCGGAACCTCTCTGATTGGCTGTTGGGAATTCCTTTGTTCGAAAAGTATATAAGTCCTAGTTTTGTACCATTCTTATCAAAGGTTCTAATCCTCAAGTACCATAGCTATTTTATCTATATTATTCTAATCACATTAAAAATGGAACGTACCACAACACCTCCCGCTTCTCCTGTCGAAGAGATGGAATCGCCATGCGAACCCATAGTGTTGGGAACAGGACCCGTGATTACAGAATCATCAGATGATGAAAGCGTGGTTCTAAGGAGCTTCATCGAAACACCGCTGGAAGCTCTTATAACAATAAAGACACGTAGTGGAAGTCACGTTCGTAACGCTCCACGAAAAACAAGGACGAAAAGGATATGTGTGCGTTTGGAACCTGAAGAAAGGGATTTGACCACTGCGCTGGAGTTCAGCATAATAGATCCAGCCACGCCCCGCCGCTGCCCTGGTGCACCCAAAAAGACAAGAGTATGTGCTCGAGCTGACCTGAAGAGAGTGATTCCTTTCCCCAATATTGACAATATGTAATTTTTTCTTTAATAACACTTACATAAATGAACAATCTTGTTTTTATAATTTCACAAATCGAATTTCTAATAGGATTTGAATGAGAACTGGGAATAGATATATTCATCTCTGAAATAGCTACCTATAAGTATTTCTAAGTTTAATATTTGGAAGATATATAATTCAAATCACTTGTTTGAGACTTTGAAACAGCACCGAACGTACTAGAACAAGTTTGAAATGAATATTAATGTGTAATTCAAATGACAGTCAAATTGGATGAAAGTTTGAATAGATTTACAGTGTTTTTTGAATGCTTTTTTCACCTTAGGATGATATCATACATATTGCATACAATACATCATCAGCTAGAGAATGAAAAGACCTTTCTAATGATATAAGGTATGTACCCATTCGATGAAGAAATCCCTGTTGTATGCAAGTGTATGCAGGAAGAAAAATTTATGATTTCAATTTCTAAGTTTCTCAACTAAATTCTATCTATCTTTCAAAGGGCTATAGCTGCTTCGGATGGTGTCATACATGTGTCATACAATACACCATTACAATCAGCATGAAAAGAGCATTCGAATGATATAGCATATGTACCTATTCAATGAAAAAATCCTTGTTGTATGCAAGTGTATGCAACTGGAAAAATTCTACGTTTTTTCTCAAAAATAACTAAGTTTTCAAGTTTTTTAAAATTTTCAAAGTTAAAGTTTGATCACTCGAAATGACCATAATGCATAAACCTCCACATGAACTTGACCTTGATCTTTGACTTGACCTTCACCTTTAACCTTCATACACTTCATACACTTCATACACTTCATATACTTCATACACTTCATACACTTCATACACGGCGGGGGGGTTTTATTTTTGCGATTTTTATTTCGATTTTTGCGAGTTTTATGATGCAGTCTGCATTTAACTTCTTAAAACTTAATGACTTTTTCTTTATTATTTGAATTTAGATGAAATCCTTAACTTAAGTAGAATTTTTAATGTTTAGAACTGCAGGGAATCCATCTTCATCACATGTTAATTGGCTTTACTTCGCGGTTACATGTACCACTCTAGCATCAAAGACTTTGATGGCACTTTTCTATTTCATCATTAAAATATATCAGCTGTTTAGTTTTGTTTGAATTCAACAGTTTGTTTTTCTATACCAATGTGATGTTATGATGACATCCGGTCTTTGTTCATGGTTCCTTTGTTAGAATCATATATAAAGAAGTTGTAGAGCTCCGTTCTTCACTCATTTTGAATTATTCTGTGTGCATAGCAGACCTCGTTCTCCGTCTCTCCGTTTTCTCGATTTATAACTGCAATTCTGAAGTGAGCTCTACATTCTTCTATTCACTACTTTATATAGTTTGGGAGTAGGAACATTACTAAGTTCTTATAACCAGTTAGTTTAAAACATGTGGCTGGATCTTAAGTTAGGAACACTATATGTTATATTATTAAACAGAATTATTAATTTTCATAATTAATTATAGCATTTTCAAAACCTATAAAGCACACAAGCTTATATGATGAAGTGTTTAAATAAAGATAAACAATTCCAAAGTGTGCTTCAAATTTGTAAATAATTCAAATGCTAATTTTGTTTTCAAAGTGATAGTCTGTGGTCCATTTACAAATTAAAAGTTGTTTAATCAAAGTCAGAAATGTTTATCTTTTTTAAAACATCAGTTTCGTTTCTATGATTTCATTTCGAAATAAATTAATAATTTATCAGCTGATTTCAAATTTCAAGTTGATATGTAAGCAAGCCTTTTCAAGGTAAATTTAACATTTCGACTTTCGGTTTCTATCTCGAAAATATTTTTCTAAGTTAAAAAAATCAATTACTGTAGAATTACTTTCCAATATTTATGCAATAGTCACCTAAATGATATTCACATTTGCTAACAGATAAAATAATAACAAACGCTTTTCATGACTTACAGAAATGATTCGTCATGCAAGCCTTGCACGCCAGCGCTTAATATTTCACTTTTGTGAAACATGTAAGCAGCCGGTGAGACATGCCAGTAAGAGTGGTCACAAGGAGTGTACTTTTAAGGAGGGCTGCACCTACGTATATATTTCCTCACCTGTCGGTCCTACGTGCGAAGCACGGAAATGGCAAATGATGATAAGTCTAAGGCTTTCATCAATAGACATGCATCCTGCGCGCAGGAAAACGGTAGAGGTGGACGCAATTTAACCTCAAAGGATGAAAAGAGTAAATTGGCAAGGCTTTTCGCGAAGGAGGATAGGGCTGCAGAGGGAGTACTCAGCCAATGTTCCGAACCAGCAAAACCTCCCACAAAAAGAAAGCAAAAGTTCAAATCAAGAGCATTCATTGATAGTGACTCTTCATCAAGCGATCTAGAAGTGAGTGCCGATAACTGTTCAAGTTAAATTTAAAATAAAAATGATTGATGTTAAGAACATTTGTTTCGTTATGTATGAAGTGAATTTAACTTTTCAAAAACATTTCAGTGTGAGAGGCCTCCAGCGAAGAAGAAGACAAAGGTTGTCAAACAGTTGCCTCAAATGAAAAATGTAAGACATGTTGATAAAAATTAATCACCCTCAATGTATAATAATGCGTTAATTCTCTTTGCAGCTGTTCAAAATTCTACCACCGGTTCCCAAGCTGAGTGCGGTAGAAGAGTCAAGTACCCCACGTCCCGTAAGTACAGTTGTTATAGTCGTTTTCATAAGTCCCTCTCGTCACTTGTTAATGTATCATACATCATCCATTTGCTCAGTTAACATTCTATCTTTTTCTACCGCTTCAGGTAATGCGATCCCTATCCCTGAAAAAATCCAGAGCTGCTAGCATCACCTCAACTCCGGCTACGACCACATCAGTTGAGGACAATGAAGAACGGCCATATACGATACGGGAGTCCTCATCGGAGTCTTCCTCGGATGAGACGTCTACTACGTCATCGGCGACATCATGAGGATGACACAAGACGCTCTCTTGTAAGTATCGAAATTAACGATAACTACATAACATAATTATTAACTAAATCTCATGATTTCTCTTGTTAAATGTGGTTCAAAATTATAGCAGTGATATCTATTTTCAGAACAATTCGTTTCGGGACAATCCGTCAAGTGTCACTCCTGAGGTATGATTTTTATAAATTTTGTTAGATCTATATTGCTCTATCCTCATTATAAGGACATATAGATAGTAAACAATTATTTCTTCTCATTTCAGCATGTGATTGATTTCGCATCTCAAGAGATATCCTTCTCGCGGATCCGGGCGTCGCCAAACTGTAGCGCTCGGCTTCCTTTTACGCCGATCCTCGAACATCGAGGAGTTCTCACACCACCACGAGCTCCTACTACGTCACCTGTTCCTGCTCCTGCTCCCGCTCCGATCCCTTCTTCTAATCCTGCTTCTGCTCCTGCTCCCGCTCCAGTCCCTTTTCCTGATCCTGCTCCTACTCCCGATCCGGTCCCTGTTCCTGCTCCCGCTCCATTACCTCTGCGGGAATATAATGTGGACCTTGACGAAACGTTAGAAGGTGATGAGCGACTGGAGGAGAAACTCAAGTTGTGCCAGCAACGACTTCGGATGGCTGAACAGCGGGAGAGCAAGCTCAGGGAGGAGAATAGGGGTTTGATTGTGTCTGTTCGCAATTTGACACAGTCAAACTTGCTATTGTCCTCTTCTGTGGCCCGAGGCAATCGGCAATTCGAACGTGAGACGCTCATGCACATCGTGTATCGTGAAGGTGTCATTTCACGGGTGAGACTGACTCGGATGGAGGATACGTCGGACTGTTGCGAGCAGTGCCATCATGTGAAACTCTCACACAGTGACATGATAAAGTGTCAAAAGTTGTAATTTCTTTTACTTTGACTTTTTAACTTAATGGAAAAGAATTTGATACAAGTCCTGTCTTCTTATTTCATCGTAGATTGGAACAAATGTCATTGGCTAGTAATCGTTGTGACGTCATAGGATGATAAAAATATATATAGTCTGCAAAATTATAATCCTCACCAGTTTAATAAACATGGTTGTCTGTTCTAAATGTGGAAAACGTTTACTCTTAATGGTAATTTGCAACGCCATGAAAAGTTTTGTAAGTTAGGAAAAACTGATCAGTGTAGGAAGTGTCCATATGAAACGAAACGACAGGATAATCTAAAGCGACACAATCTAGTCTGTGATAAGCAACCAAGTAATTGTAATTTAAATTCAAATCCTCGAAGTATCTCAGCTAATGATAGTGAAATACCCGAATCTAGTACTGCTGAATCAACGTCTAGACATATACCAATCAGCGCTTCAAATAATAGTTTGATCTTTATGCAATGCTGCTCCCGCTGTGGTAAAACGTATAATTCTATAAGCAAATTCCGTCAGCATATGAATATGCATAATACAAATAGTGAGATGAATATTCAAAATAATCATGGAACTGTAAGTCTCAGCGAAAGCGCGCTCAACGGTCATGCTCGTGTATACGACATCACACCATCAGCACACACAGTAGATATAACTTCCTTTTTATTAAGTATGCGATCTATAATAGAGAACTTAGTGACAAACCTTCTAGAAAATTTTCAACTACGTGGTCGTCTGGTAGCACAAATTCGTTATGTGCGATCAAATCCTCAGGAAGATGAAACGTTTCTCGCACACTTTACTTCATCATCCACAAACTATATTTATGACTATGATACATGGTTCCAAGATAACTTAAATAGTCTCTCAAGTCATATTGACGCTTTTGCAAATAAGGGTAGCAATTGGGTTATAGATGAAATACTAAATATAGAATTCAATGTTATTACTAGTCCATTACTTTCTGGTGGAGAAGTATTTAATCTACCAAAGAGTCTGAAAGATTCGAAGGCTGTAATTAATGTACATTCAAATGCAAATGACTGTTTCTTGTATTCAGTTCTATCAATGCTACATTACAATGATGTATCATATTCTAGGAATGAGATAAAATCATATAGTAAATGGACATCTGAACTAAATATGAATGACATCTCTACACCCGTATCAATTAAAGATATTCCTAAGTTTGAGAAAAATAATGACATTAAAATCAACATTCACCTTTACGAAAAAGGACTAAAAGGTGTTCGATATAGCAGCAACTTTATTGGTAAACGAACTGTGAATATACTACTAATTATAAACAATGAACGTGCACACTATTGTGGAATCAGAAAACTATCAAGATTATATACAAAATTAAATAGAAGATATAAACATTTCTGCGATCGATGTACCCAATCGTTTACATATAAGACAACTTTGGAGCGACATTATCAATTTTGTGTTCGTGGAAAGGCACAAATAGAAAGAAAGCCTAAACAACTAGAGGTAAGCACAAGTAGCATGGAATATCAATTAAGTCCTCCTTTAGTTGTTTATGCAGATATAGAGTGCTACATCGATAATAAAGTACACAAACCGGCAGCAGTTGGTGTTTATCATGTTTGGCATAAAGCTCTCCAGTCCAGATTTGAAAACAAATATTGTCTTCAAAGGAGAGAATTGTATTATGGACTTCTTGGATCACCTAGAAAATATAGCTCAAAACTTATATGATAATCAGCGTGCAATAAGCCGGCAACCAATGTCTCTTTCTTCTGATGAAGAAGAAAAACATAAAAATGTAAAAAATTGTAATAAATGTAAAGCTGTATTTAGTGATGATTGCATGAAATAGGCGAACAATATGCAGCAAATGCAATCTTCGATTAAAACTAAATAGGCGGGAACTACCCATCTTCTTCCATAATTTTGAGAATTATGATAGTCATATCGTTTGCTATAAAGCAATTGGAAAGAAGAAGTCATGGAAATTGGAAGTAGTAGCAGCAACAGCTGAAAAGTATATAACTCTATCCGCCAGCGTCCCTGTGAACGAATACAAAGGAAAAACAATCTACTTCAAGTTAAAATTCTTAGATTCTTATCAATTTTTAAGTGCATCATTGAGTGAGTTAGCAAGAGGATTGCAAGTTTTTGAACATGTAGAAAAACTAAGAAATGAATTTCCCCTGTTAACAGATGATATTCTTTATCAAAAGGGTGTGTTTCCCTACTGTTATTTCAAAAGTCTAAATACATTGTCAGAAAATGTCTGCCACCACAATGTGAATTTTATAATGATCTCACTCGTGAAAATTGTTCAGATGAAGAATATAAGCACGCTAGTAATGCGTGGTTTGCTTTCAATTGTAACAATTTTGGTGATTACATGCTTGCATATTTGAAACTGGATGTATTATTACTGACAGATATTTTTGAAGTTTTTAGGTCACTAAGTCAAAGTGAAGATGAAGTAGATCCTGTCCATTTCGTTAGCCTTCCACATCTTAGCTTTACTTCAGCTTTAAATTTGACATCTAATGATCCTCCACACTACATACAAGACGAAAGTATGTATAATCTCTTCGAAAGGGGAATAAGGGGTGGAATGATTTTTTTTACGAACATTCACAGAGCACGTGCACGCATTTCGGAATTACAAAATAATACAAATGAAAGTCGTCACTTATCTTACATTGATGTCAATAACCTTTACGGTTCTTCGCTCAGTAAGAGTCTACCACATTCAAATTTTAAATGGTTGAGTGATAGTGAAGTAAGCTATTTTCTAAACGAAGAAAATATACAAGCTATCGATGATGATGGTGAAATTGGCTATATTTTTGATTTGAACTTGGAATATCCTGCAAACATACATGATGACACTGCCGATTTCCCATTAGCGCCAGAGATGCAGACCGTAGAGCAAAATATGTTCTCAACTTATATGAAGGATTTACATAGGAAAATAAGACCAGACACTAAATTCAGTTCAACTAAAAACTCTTGCTTCATCAATTCAATAGGGAAAATTATGTTGTACACTATTCAATATTAAAATTTTATTTATCCATGGGTATGAAAATCACAGAAATTCACAACGGTATAAAGTTCACACAAAAGCCATGGTTGAGAACGTACATTGATATGAATTCACAAAAGAGAGCTCAATCAAGTACTAACTTTCAAAAGTCATTTATAAGTTGAAAAATAATTCTTTATATGGTAAAACAATGGAAAATGTAAGACGAAGGAGAAAATTCAAATTAGTAAACAGCGTGGAACAATGTCGAAAATTATCAAATCATCCTCTCTATGTACAGCATAAGATATTTGATGAAGATCTAGTTGGTATGGAAATGTATAAACCTTCAATAATGTTGAATAAATTGATTTATGTTGGTCAGGCGGTACTTGACTATAGCAAATTGGAAATGTACCAGATATACTACAATGATTTGAAAAGATGTCCACTGATAAATAGAACGCGGCTTTGTGGAGGTGATACCGATAGTTTTTTCCTATGTTTGTACACCTCACCATCTGTCAGCTTGGAGGATGTACTGCTATATTTTGGTGAAAAATTTGACTCTTCAAACTATGACAGTCATCACCGACTATACTCAGTAACAAACAGAGCCAGATTAGGTTGTTTTAAGGATGAGTGTGCGGGAAAGTTGCTTGAGGAAATGATCTTGCTAAAACCAAAAATGTATTCAATGAAATATCTAGATTCAACTTGTGATAGCATAAAGCGGGCAAAAGGAGTGCAGAGAGCTGCAGTTAAAAAATTACAACATAATGATTATAGGACTGTGTACTACAGTGAGAAAGATACAAATGAGGAAATGACAATTATAAATTCAACAAATCACGTAGTCACTACAAAATCATTTAGAAAGCGAGGACTTTCACTTTGGGAGGATAAGCGCTGTTGGTTAAATAAAAATCTATCTCTACCATATGGACACTATAGTTTAGGTCTTCCCCCACCTTCAAAGAGAAGGAGATGCCTTCCTGCTACAGGTGACGTAGAAGTTTAAGAAATTTAACAAAGTAAACTAACCAATCACTACATTTCTGCGTAGTCATGCTTAATAATATATAGGTAGATTAAATATAAAATGAAATTTCTACATCTTTCCGATGTGTACAAATAATTACTAAAACATAGGTAGTCCTACTATGAATTGAAGACGTAGCACTCAACATCATTCCGATATGTTGATATGTAAAATAGCAAGCTTTATGCAAACAAATAAATTTTGGTTTATATTTGAAAACATGCCTCATTACATTAGAACATGGAAATTAAATGACTCACAAAGCATTCACATAACAAATTCTAAGAAAGTAGTCTTTCGTCACTTAATAACAAATAGTGGTGGAAAACATCGTGGCGTTTGCATTAGCCTTGACGCATTATCTTCACTGAAAGACTTCGCTGATCTGATTGACAACCATAAGACACGGATGAAGATTCTCCTCGATCAAAAGGTATGGATAAAGTGTGACTCTACCGTCAAGCTATACGTCTGTTCACCAAAGAGAGAAGATATTGACTATCGATTTTTCCGTTTCAGTGACGTCACATGGAGAAACTTTACAAAAGAGATACTACCACATATGATTTCATTCATTAAGGATGGAGGACATCAAGCGGATGGAAGTCGTGAATCGCATGTTAACTACAAAAGTAAACTCAAAACTCAATCTTCAAGAAATCGAGCGGAACATTCCCAATCGAAAGCAATGGTTATTAATAAAACACAAGATGAAGCCGACAACGAATCTACATCTGGGAAGACCCTCAATGTTAACATGGAGGATACAGAGGAAGGATAAATATGTGACTATCCTATTCTTTCCAAATGGAACAATCCAGTGTGTTGGTGGCTTCACTGATGGTGATCTACCATATCTACATTCTACGTTGGAAAATTTACTTAGTGACTCATTATCTGAATGGGAAGTGAAGACAATGACTGTGTTATGTGAATTGAACTATCATTATGACTTTCGTAAAGTCACATCATCAAATAATCTCACTTATGAAGTGGAACTACTTCCAGCAGCACAGATGACTAACTGGCACCCATATCATGTTCATGTATTCCATAATGGAAAGATTGTGATAACTGGCATTAAAGACATAAATGATGTTCCTCCCATCCTATGTGATTTGAGAAAAATATTTGTGAAATCTACATTGTAGCTATGTAAATATTTAGAAAAGAACTGTATATTTGTAAATACATATTGAAATGTAAACATGTTTTGCTTTCCCTCTAAACCCAACGATTTGGAACATAAAACAAGGATATTTACATATAAAATAAAACTTTATTATAAAACAGTTTCAATATACTTTGTAAGAATTACATCATTTTTATAGCAGTCTTTCGAAAAAAGTTGTAAAACACTTTTACAGTTATTTTTCAATGGTCTCTCGTTGATGAAATATAGCACATAACCGCCGCACATGAGAGATACATTGCTTTGAAGTGGAAACGATGTAACTTTCTTAATCGTCCAGGAGAACCTATTCATCCATAGTGCAATGTCATGTAAGCGAGGTAGATTAAGGGAGTCAAAATATTCAGCCACTTTATAGCGATTGATGTACACTGCAACCCAATGTTTACCAGGAAGATTGTTGCTGTCCGTATTGATGATAAGCGAACAAGGATAGAAAGGAATTGAATTAGGTAAATTATCTCTAGAAAAGACATTGAGAAATATTGTCTTGGAGTAGGGATGAGCATTTCCCATTTTCCTCAAGATTTGTATGTTGCTTAAGTTACTCATCTCTGATAGCTGACAGTTACGTCTCGCATTCTCGTTATTTCAACTTTGCTATCATAGATAGCATAAATGAGGCAAGTAATTGTTTTCTTCAAAGGTGACTCAAATGACACCTCTAGTCGTAGATTACCAGGCTTTGTAACTCCTACGCTTTCACCGCCTAGATCTGCATCTGCTGTGAGATTGTATATAATGAAGAAGTAACCATTTTTATACATATCCATTGTAATTCCATTTGAATCATCTGTGTTAAACATGCTCAGTGCAGTGAAAGTAGAACCATATTCACGTGCAAACTTACCCTCTTTAAAATTAGGCTCATAAGCTTTGCAAGCAACAAACTTTCCATCCTGATAGAGTGCTAGTTTACTAACGTTAAAGTTTTGTAAATTAAATGGATTCTTTCAAAAGCACCAATAAATGACTCATTTTCCACAAATGTGATATACACCGCCTTCGGCATCGCAGTGGGAAAAAGATTTGGGTAGGCATGAGAGGATGATCCCGCACCAATTGTGAAGTTTGCTAACACACTGTGATTAACTGGATATATTGCATTGCTTTTCCTCAATCCTGTCGCATGCTCGTTGATGACTGACGGGTTCATTGTTACTCGCCTTACATTGAGCACGGCATTACTTATGTTGACTTGATAGTTTGTAGCTCCAAAAGCCATTAACGCGAACTCAGGATTTGCACGAATAAATTTTATTTGCATTTTAACCTGTGATAGCAGATATCTAGATTGACGAAGGAAATCAAGATAGACGGGTCCTTTCAAGTATAATTCCTTTGAATCCGCTGTTAAATCCATTCGTCTTTTCAACCCTGTATTTGAGACATCATCAAATTTCCCTTGCTGATCATCATACCACCCAGAAACTTGCAAGTGTGACTGTTTAGCTTGCTTCTGAAATTGCGTCATTGTATTTATGTATGCTCCATAGGGATATGCTCGATCCCCTCCTTCAATCTGTTTGTCATTCAATATTAAATACACATCTGAGAATAGACTGGCAATAGGAAGATTTGTCAATGCCACTTTATCCTTAGTTGAATCAATATTGGTACCATCAGTCTTCTTAATTTGTATACACAATTCTAAATCAATGGATTGACAGTCAATATAATCTTGAAGATTAGCAGGTATATCAAACTGAATAGGCTGTTGGTTACCATCGATATTTGTTGTGGGGACTATATCAACAATAGTTGAGGAAATAATGTCAGTTTGATGAGGTGGTGAATCAAAGAAACACAAAGCCGAATTGATACTCTGCATCGTATTAGCTTTACAAATATGTTGTCTTCCTTCGTTTTGACTTGTTTCCAGTCGCTGTGGAATTTCGTTTGCGCTTTCTTGCTTTCACACGACGTCTTGATTTAGAACGTGCTGCTCTGGTGGGTTTTTAATTCTCCTACGCCTTTGCTTAGTAACTCGACCTGATCCAACTTGTCTTGACTTCCTACGTTTCTTCCGAACTGTACGCCTCGTCTTTGTTAAATCATCTAATGTGTCTATGGCAGATTGCTGTGCACGCAATTTCATGGATTCACCGATATTCTCCCCTTGAAGTGCATCACCTGCAACATTTGCACCAAAGTCTAAAGCTCTGTTTCCAACCCGCTTCATGAATGGTACGCCATACTTTTTGAGTGTTGGGAGAACCATACGTCTTAGTGCACCGAATATGCCTCCTCCAACTTGTCGTCTACCTCCAGCAAACACGGGATAGCCGCTCTGATAGGATGGACCACTGTAAATGCCTGACATTATGTCCTGTAGATAATTATAGATCCCACAATAGCGTAAAGCCTTATTCTCGTGTCCTGATGTGTAGTGTTAAAACAGTAACACCACCACAGAATGGTACTACTTCAACTGTATCATCATGAATTGATATGTCAATTCTATTGATGACATTTCTGCTCATTGGTACATACATCGTGTTAATAAATTCTCGATTGATTAGTTGCTTCCTTACGGATGAGAGAGGAAATGTGCGCAGAAGTGGGGCCTCAATGTCGCCAACCCTTGTATATTCAATAATGTTACAATAGACGTATAAGTTACTTATATCACGCTCTAGTGATGGGGCTGTATCGCCTATTGATGTGCCTTCATAAATAGTTGATTTTGAGAATCCCAATGTGGACGTTAACACGCTATCCAGCTTGATAAGAGAGTTCTTCCCTACCTTTAGAATCATGCGTTTCTTATGTGGATCATAAAAAGTGATATTCATCTGCATCAAGGTAATCTACACCAAACTCATTTAACTTTGTACACAATTCAGATGGCGTTTTCAAGCTTTCAATGTTCAAATTAACTCTTTTTACAAGTTCACTGGAAGTAGACAATTCATCACCCAATATGTCTTCGCTGTATACGTGGATATCCCATGAAGCATTTGTTGATGCTTTGAGTTTAGAAGAGGACAATTGAACCTTGAATGTATCATTTAACTCTGTCAACCAAGGTGCGCTTTCAAGGCCCTTAAACATCCCAATCATTTCAGATCCGAATTCAATAACAGCGGACTCAGACTTTTCCAATGGTGTCTTTTTAGTAAAAACAATAAATTCTGCCTCCGTTTAACCAGTAAATAAAGTTACTTTCTCTTTCTTATATTCACAAGTCATTAACGTTTCTGGCACTGATCCTTGAAACTTTCTTGCAAAGTCTTCAACACTTCTAATGACCTCAAATTTATTTTTTACTCGGATGCTCCTCTTTTGTAATGCATACAATGGCACAATTCTACATTGAAAATCAGTGACTTTCCTCTCCGAATTCCACCCACGTCCATTGTACCAATAACTTGATGAGAAAGTTGTTCTGGAATACCCAAAAGTATGACTCAAATCCTTACCTAATACAAGAAGAACATGCTTCCCTTCCTTCATCAATTTTGTTGACCCCTTTATGACTGGTTTGTAGAATTTATTCAAAGTCAGCTTGAAGAGATCATTTATTCGTTCAAACATTCTACCGATTTCCTTTTCTGTATCTTGCAAGCTCATTGTGGGAACCTTAGAATCAAAAGTTGACGTTGCAAATGCCTTTTGAATTTTAATCATGTTTTGGACAGATGGTAAAGATGTTGAAAAAGGATGTAAAGTTAGATGATGAAAAGCCCATGTACCATGTAGACTATTTTGAAATATGCGAAAGCAATCATCCTTCTCTCGTACTTCTTTATGTAATTCAAAATAGTTGTTCTTTAGCAAACTGATATCGTTGTAATAAGTAATTTCAGTTAGAGCAACTTCATGGGGTCCATGCAGAGTAATTGGATTAGCGAATTCACCAGAGTAGAGAGATGGTTTGTTACTTGGGAATATCTTGGGGTTGCTATTGCTTGGAAGAATGATATTGAAGTTAGTAGACATGTTAAACTCATATATGTAAGAAGACACATGCTATATTAGCTTAAAAGTTACGAGTGTCTCCCACCTCCACATTTTGTAGATCCTGGTGCGTTATCCAGCTATTGAATGAATCAGGATATCCTTTCCATTTAACTAGATATTTCCTTTGATTGCCATGACCTTTCTTCCTAATTATTTTGTCAATCATATACACCTCTTCACTTCTGTCTACTACTTGCAATTCATAAGAGTAAAATTTTCCTTCAATTGGATTGCCATGGTAATCTATTAATTTATACATGGTGGGTCTAAATTTTGTATTTACTTCATCTACAAAAAACTCTTCTTCAGGCCAATTAGGTAGATACCCCTTCTCAAATGTAGACTTAACCTTTGAAATCCGAACTCTATCACCAACACTAATTTTCTTTTCATTGGAAATGTTTTTCGCTTTCTTATCATACAATCGAAGCCATACATCCATCGCATTATCTGGGGTAACATCGACAGGTTTCATCTTAATGATTCGATGGTAGCTTTCATTGTAATTCTTAACAAATTTCTGCAGCTCACCTATCCAAACATGTGTATTTTTTGCAGTGAAATAGCGCCATATTTTTGTCTTCAGTGTGCGATTGAACCTCTCAACCATGGCAGCTTTATAAGCACTTTTGACACTAAACAATTCCACATTATGACTTTTAAGGAGACTTCGAACATGAGAGTTTTCGAATTCCTTCCCTTGATCGGTCTGTATTCTTTTCGGAACACGCCCCTCATCGAAAATGCTCTGAAAAGCCGCTTCAACTTCTGGTCCTCGTTTAGATTTCAGCGCACGTGCCCAAGCATAGCGAGATGAAATATCTATTACGGTTAAGATGTATTTATAGCCATCATTGTACTGTGATATCTGTTGCATGTCAGCCAAGTCCGCTTGCCATTGACTATCTATATTGTTAACAACATATTTTCTTGTTGGAAACCGCTTTCTCGCATTTTTGTGAAGAGTGTAAGTCGGTTGACTCCTTAACCACTTCTTGACTTTCTCTATCCCCACACCTGCTGCACGAGCTAGAACCTCCGGACGACTGAAACTTGCGGGGTGATTTAAGTCGTAATAAATCTTTCTGAGTTTCACTGCTGTACTCATCGTCTTTGTTTTGATTTGTACGCGTATTACTCCCACAGCAACTGCTAACACAATTGATATCAACCTCTATGCCCTCTTCTCCTTTACCTTCGAGCGCAGATTTCAAACAGCAGCAAAACTTTTGTAGCGACATGATATGAGAGAAGCAAAGCTTAATTTATATTTGCTTAATATTTACTATAATCCTTTCCAACACGCATTGAGCGCCTAGTAGCTCTTTTTGGTTGAAGATCATCGGGATCATGAAGCTCTCGCTTGACCGCCATCGTGGGTGTTTTACTTTTTGTTTCATCTTGTAAGTGACCCTTGTCCAACTCATTCACAGTCGGTCCTCCAATAATATTGTGTGGTACATTTTGATCAGATAAAATTTTCTGAAAATATGACCACCCTTGTGGTGCACCTACTTTTCGCCTTACATCTCTGACAGCATATTGCAGAAGGTCATCTATGTGACTATTTCTAATAACATCACCAGTTGTTTCATCTATTATCTCCCCTCTCTCATTGAACTTCACATGTGGATCAATGAAGTCAAATAATCGCTCAGCGCGCACACGATATGGTCGAGGTGTTGACAAGGTTATAAATCGTCGCAACTTATCACGAATCTGTCGCCTCTCATCAATGTTTTCAGCTGCTAACTGCATTCGTCGATAGGGATCCTTAATCTCCTGAATTTCCATATCCTTTTGTGTTAGTTCCTTAAGTTGATTCGTAATAGATTGATCTATATTTTTGACTTCTTGTGCACTTTGTAATGTAGTCAATTGTATATACTCCTCTTGAGGAATGACTACCATCTTTGAATACGACATGTTTGTAATAATAATAAGGCAACAAAGTACATTGCTTAAAACTAGCTGTGAACCGAGAAAACTGTCATTGGTTCAGCGGAATTAGGTATGATATTTGTTCGAAATCGAAGTCGTTCCGGACATTCCTGGGTTAGATCAATAAATAGATAGCCATGTGGTTTCTTAGTTACATCTTCATATATTTTTGAAAGAACTTTAGGTTGTTGAGGTAATATCTGTCTACTGAGATGATGTATCTGACTGCTGTCTCTTGGATTTTTAAATATTGCCAAATAATGTGTATTCAAACTCCTAGTTCTTTGCTCTTTCCCTCCATCAAAAATGTTTTGGGTGATATAGATAATAAAAGCTTCCCTATGATGTGCAGTTTGAATGAACATTTCAGTTACATCCTTTGAAGATTTGCTTTCATGTAATAGATCATCTAATACTAGTAAGTCACCTGCTTTGATGTCTTCAGTTGTCGGTAACCCTTGCTTCACATCATAACCTTTCAGGCGAAGTGCAGAATGTAGTTGTGGATGAAATATGCCATAACACCATTTAACTCTTTTAATTTCTTTATTAAACATCTCATTTCTAAATTGTAGTAATTGAGTTACAAAAGTAGTTTTACCGGACTGACTTGGTCCGGCCACACACATTGTGCGATCAGTGAATAGGCGAAAATCTGTCATCCTGAAATTTCAAAAGCTTTAAAGACCAACATCCACCAGTTTGCTTAGAATAAAACAAGTCATGTTCCATAACAACTTTATTTACATTTAGAAACTTTCATTTCACATTCACAGCATTTGTGTTTCCTCATCAATGTCAGCATTAAAATAACTTCTCGCGTCAATTTGAGCATCTTGGCGTTTCAATTTCAACTTAACACTCCCTTCCTTGGATTTCCGTCCCCGCTTTCTGCTTTCTTCAACATCCTTCCCATCTTTTGAAGTAGATTTATCGATGGTGATTAGACACTTATCAATCGGCATTGGCTCATAAACCAACTGTAGAACTTTCATTTGTAACGATGCCTTTTTTCCGGTTGAGCCGTGAGCACCAATGTATAGACCGTTGACGTGTATTAAACCCATGTATCGTCCGCGCTTCAGATCATCACACTCCATTGTATTTCCAAGTAGATCGAATGCTTGAAAGTGATCGGACAATTTCAAGAATAGCGTATCGAACTCGGGTAAATCCTTATAGCCACTTCCTTCCTCTAACGCCTTCTTCCAATGTGTAGGAGCACTTTCGGGCAACACAACGCATTCCTTCGCCAAAGAGTCGATGGTTTTGAGTATCATCTGCTGCCATTTCGGAAAGGTTACTCGCATTTGTCTCATGTTGCTATAACCAGATGAAGACATACCATTACTGTGGAAAAATGGAACTTGAAGGTAGAAACCATCGTCACCATAGCTCAACGTTTGGAAGTAAAAGGTATTTCCAATCCCTTGAACCTTCCTTGTCGGTCGGAATTTAAAGAGATCACGTTCAAATGAGTTGCTCTCCTCTCTAACTATAAACATTTTTTGAGACATAATTCAATGTTGTACTTATTCGGAGCTTTTCAACCGTCAGCGATGAATGATAGCTTGAAAGTGATTAAAGAGTACAAGCGCGTCTCTCTTATATACATATTCACATGAGTCATCAATCAATGATGACGTGTCAATCCATGATTCGTCGTCTACAGCAACACTGCGGCACCTGCTACAACTTTCCCTAGTGGACTGTTGAGTACATTGTAAATGCTGTTTCCAATATCATTCAACATATTCAAAAACCCACCACCTTCACGCTGAACTAAGTTCCGCCTTTTCATATCACTGCTTCTTGGATTTGAAATTTTCTAATGCTGTTTAGAGAATCAGTACTCAATAAAGGCTTGTATATTGGGAGGCATTTGTGTATTGCAAAAGCCAAATCACGAATGAAATCATCACTGGAGTTTTCAATTAATTTGCACTTAACTTTATTGTTTCGCATGCTGTTTAACTTTCGCAACGCCTTCTTAAACTGACTTGAAGGTCTAAAAGAACCATTCTTCCGAGAAAAAGATGCCTTTCGTTTTGCAGTCATTTTTATTGTGTTAAAAGCAAAGCATTTATAAAAATATACATTTTTGCTTAGTTCCATGCAACAAAGTCAAACGGTAACAGATGGTAGGTCGTAGTCATCAACATCACTCAAGGTCTGAGTCGTTGCAGTTATAAGCTGTTCTATATTACACATTAAATCCTTTGATAGAGGACAGCATGAACAGCATGGTTTTGAAGCGAAGACTTTTAAAAGATTAGCATAGTATGCTCTAAACTTGATTATGTCCAGGTCATCTTGCACTGCCACATTGACGCTCATCGACGGGGGTCCGGTAAACATGTCCACCTTGAATTTACCACCATTTTCCTCATAGTGGCTAAATACGATTATATCATGCAAACAAGTCTTCAATTTCCGTGTTCTCATTTCACAATAGCAACGAGAACTCTGTGGAATAGCTTCCGTCAAACTCAGAGGCTTGAACACTTCATCGAGCCAAAATCGTAGTACTCGCGTAAGGGCATTGGTCAATGTCCTCATTAAGAGTTTCTGAAGTTCAATATCATCTTCACAATGATAGAATGTGACAATATCCTCCATCAGATCTATGAGATCAGCTTTGTAACCAATAACATCATTTGCAGAGTAGAAAATCTTGATAGCAAACAGATTGTCTTTGTGAATAATTGAAACAGGAATGATCGTGGTAAATGGCATGTTTATTAATGTCTACAATCCTCAACAAGTATGGTTGTAATAGAAGTGGGATAACCTTATATACAAAAGCTGCACAATAGCAACCAATCACAGACACGCATGATGACTCATCATGAACGATATACAGTGACTGTTGAAATTATTTCTTCATCACAAAGGGGACAAAATGTAGTTTCCAAGGGTATATAGCATGTAGAACACATGACAAAATGAGAACATGGTAACAAGAGAAGGGATTTTTCCCGTTCAAAACACCTAATGCAGTTCCGTTCACATAATAGTTTAAACGTCTCTGTTTCTAATTTCTTTCTGAAGTCACTTTCATTGATAGAACATTTTGATAAATCAATTGAAGGTTTCACTTTTTTATCTCCGTTTCAGAAAGTTCCAATTTCATCCTCCTAATTTCACTGTCTTTATAATGTAGCATTGAGAAATCTTCTATCCAACTACGATCCAAATTAGCATTCATGGTGTGCTCATCCAGATCCATTAGTCGTTCAACTAAATCACCAGCTTTGATATTTTCATTTAGATTTGTAACAGTTTCTATAGCTTTTAGCGAATAACCAAGGTCTCTTGCAACAATCCATGAAATTGGGAAACTAACCATCAAGCAACTTCCACGTATTTATAACTTAACCTAGTTATGAAAATAAATAAAATTGTCATCATAGTCACAATGGCCACAATTGTCGCATTTGAGCAAGCAGTCTCAAAACAAACACCTGTTTAAGTACCGAAATAGATGTTCGCATCCCTATTCTAATTCACATACTCTAATTCAATTTCGGAACAAGGCGTTCCGAATCATTGAGTATGATCTCAATTCGCCTATCAATCGGAACGCGGTTCCTATTTACATGTTCCTATCCATGTTCGCATCCATTCGCAATTCGGAACATGTTCATATCCATGTTCGCATTCGCAATTCGGAACATGTTCGCATTGGCAATTCGGAACACATGTTCCTATCCATGTTCGTATCCACTATCAGTGCGTCCGCAATACTAACTACTACCAATCGACGTGTTTCTAAATGAAGAGCCTGCAGCACAGATAATTCAATTCATCGAAGAAGTGAGCAGGAATATAGACTACGTGAAAACGTTGACTGATGCCGTGGTATATTTAGGGACTCATGAGATAGCCCTCCGAGGTCACAACGAGTAACTCAATCAATCACATCGGGGAAACTGTGCTGGTCTTTTATTATATACAGCAAATATTGATCCCAGCATGAAGAAATTCTAGATTATAGAACAAGATTTTCAAAGGCACTAGCATGCAAATCCAAAATGATTTGATTCTAGATGTTGATGTTGTTGTTAGGCAAAGAAGTAAAGAACGCGAGAAGAAATAAGAGGATCCGACTTCATGAGTTTACAGGTGAATGAAGCATCCGATTTAGTGAACAAAGAATATTTATCTATTATCATTCGTTGCTTACAGTCTGGCGTGCCTATTGAACGTTTTTTTGCGATTTTATCCCGCTAAAAATAGAGATACAGAGAATATTTTTGAAATTGCAAAATGTTACATTTCTTCCTTTGATTGTGACCCCAAGAAAATCGCAGGTGTTACTTGTGATGGGGCGAGTGTTATGTCAGGACGTGTGAATTGTTTCTGTGCTAAGATGTGGTAGCTAAATCCGGATATCATTTTTATACATTGTCATGCCCATCGACTTAACTATGTCATAACTGATTCTTTGAAGAGTGAAGAAGTATTAGAGCGGTTTTTCACTTCGGTGAGTTTATTTCGCACATATTTTCATCGTATAGCATCCATAACGGAGACTCGGTGGTCTCACGAAACCCGCTCTGTTTCATCTATAATAGATCTTCATGATGTACTTGTTCCAAGTCTTTTACCATCAAAGATTTTAATGATGAAAGTGTTCCACTTGCGGAGGGTTTCCTTTCTTAATTGTGTAATAAACAGTTCATGTTTCTTAGAGTTCATTCACACCGGACGCGGCGCGTCTCAGGCGTCCAGAATTTTCGTTCAGAACCTTATCAAACTTATGGGGCTGTTCACACAAGACGCGCGGTACCACGCGTCCAAGAAATTTCAGAAAAAGTTCCCTAATGACGCGCGGTTTGCTTTATGAGATTGGGAAATCCATCCCACGTCAAGACGCCTCGCGGCATGCTCTACCCCTAGCGCTGAAACCTGACACCACACGTTGACAGATGTTCGTGCAGAGAAATGACTGACTTTCGAAATAGCTATCCGACAATTCTGACCTTCTGTGAGGACAATTTGACCATATGAACATCAAAATCTATTATCAGTGCACTTTCATACTTTGTCAACCATAAAATCGAATTCATAAATGCATTTTGAGATGAATGGTATTTTATACACTGCAAGGCGAGTATCGGAAACGAAGATGAGAAAGTTGTCATTGTTCTCAACTTATCTGATAATCTTCGATAGAGTGATCTCCCGACTACTATAGAATAGATTATGTAAGTTAACAAAGGTCGTTTTGTGAGCTAACTTATGGCAAAGTGAATCCGTGGATCAATTCTGCCTCATGATCTGTCACCTGTGCCTTGTTGTCACCCTATGAATGAAAATGTGTGAATGATATGTTTGTCAAAAGAAACTATATTCTTTACAAATATGAAATATCAAATGATTAGTTTTCGCAAAATTATGCAGTTTATAGCAATGGTGATATCCTAACGATTAATTTGCAATGTCAATCACTGAAAAGAATGCATTACTTCATTTGCAATTGGAAAAAAGAACTTCAGCAATGCCGGTCTCTTTCATCTGTCCTTAATTGTTCGCCAATCCTTCAAGCAATGCGATGAAGTCATCAAAACGCTTCATATCGTTTATTTGACGCAGATCGTAGAATTCTTAAGCAATGTAGTTGAAACCCACTTCATTTAAAAGGAAATTTCACAAAGAAGATGATGGTGGTATCTATTTTGCAAACAGCAGTAATATCCTTGAAAATGATCGCTTCTATCACTCATGCTCATCGCAGTGCGTGACAACAGTCGATATTGCTTATAATTGTGTTGACAGTTTGATAAAAGGATAGCTTTCACTTGGTTTTTATGAATAGTATTGGCAGTGAAATATCTGATCTGATATTCCCTCAAATCATACGACAACCACAACTTATAGATTTTGATACTCAAGAGAATAATTTCTGCAGACTCGGATTTACTTAACGAAAATTAACAGGACGGAATGTCTTTTTGTCGCCATATCATACTGAACTCAGTGCTCTTCTCAGATTGAGACTATTTTCTCGACAGTTGTCGACCAAAACTCATCATAGAATTACACGGAAATTGCTCAAAAATAGACTGTCCCTAGCAACACTTCAATTCATAACGAACTGTTCTCGTCTGATGAAACTTCCAGATCTAAGAACATATATATCACACTTTGTTCACGCTCGTAGATCTAATGCAAAATGTCTCTATTTCATCGAGAATGTGTCATTTAGATATTATTTTCGAGTCATTCTGCTCGAAATGTTGCATCTGATTTCATGTAAAATTCTGAAAACTGAGTACATCATTTAACTATCTCAGGTAAGTGTCATATTGTGGTGTCTTGTTTGGGCTCATTCGAATGCATGTACCACAAGGAATGTGAATATGCTAATTATTTAGCAATAAGAAGTGTCCATAATGTTGTGGTATTTGTAGTTGACCCCCTCTCCATTCCCCTCTCCCGACCCTCGCTACGTGGCTCGCTGAGAACAGGTATTTTTGTTGGACGCGCCGCGCCTCGTCCGGTGTGAATGGAACTTTAGTGTTTTATGGAAAAGGATATTTTTGATTTTTGGGTGTGATAACCAATTTATGTAAGAAAGTTGAGACAGATATCTTGAAATGCTGCTAACATGTGAAATCGTGTATACGAATTATCGGCGATCTAGGATCCGATGAAACATTGCAAGATGTCACAATAGAAACAAAATCATTGACAGATTGTTCGGATAATGTGCCAATTAATTTGCCAGTCACTCGTAGTGTTGCGACATCTGATGGTCTATCTGTACTTTTTCTGAACTGGATTGATAAAACTTGTTCATACCACAAAGAACGGCTTCAAGATACTGAAGAATTGATGAAGCCAATTCAGTTACTTGATATCAAAGGGTTTCCAGTTTATTAAAAACAATTTCCTAGTGATTTGTTTGTTCTATCGATAAAGATCAGTTTTGCCAGAAAATTACGCGCTGAATTGCAAGTTTTGTATAAAAAGGTTGAGTTTGTTGGTCAGATAGTAAGGGTTTTGAACAATTTTTCTGATGTTTTCCCCAAACTGTGAAGTTACTCAAAAGACTCACCACGCATAGCGTGTCTAGTTGTGGTTATGAAAGATACTTCTACTCTAAAAAGAATTAAAAGATTTTCTAGGACGAGTATGTCCGATGAGAAATTGTGTAGTCTGTCTTTCCTTTCAATTGAAAAATAACTCATTGCCCGCATGATAAAAGTGTGTCCCTGAAAGATGGCATTCAGAAACTATTGGCATTTTTGCAACGTCAGACAGAAGAATAGAATTGAAGAAAAAATGAATGTTGAACTGGAATTCTTTGTCTTTACTTCATTTAGAAGGTACATGCGTGCAGATGCTGTATATGCTCGTATGTATTTTAAAACGATGTGATAAAAGGCGAACAATTACATAATAGTTGGACCTGCCGTTTGCCTATTAATTCTAAGTTAAAAAGGTTAAAGTGTTTACCTGGGAATGAGAGACAATAATCGCCTCTGAGAATACCCTTTTAATAACAACATAAATATTGCTTAGTAAGTTCAGACCTTGAAGCAATCAGAGGCCAGGTTCAGGAAATGCATTTCCCGTCGTTTGAGAAGAATTCGCTTGCGCGGAGAAAATGCTTGCACATTTATAATGCTTTGATGAGAGTAGTAAGAAAACGGCCAACACTCGACCGGCGCCCCCCCCCTCTGGAACGACAGAGGTTGTGGTCGGCCGCCGTGGTGCTTCGAGTCTGACTCCCCCCTCTGGAACGACAGAGGTCTGTCGTGGTGTGCCGGCCAAGTTGGTCCGAAAGGTTCGCTGACGTCCCCCCCCTCTGGAACGACAGAGTGTCGTGGTGGACTTGGGCGACCGCCAGGTTTTGACTTGAGGCTATAGTGTGTGATGTTTTTCGTGCAATCTGCTGAATGTTGGGTTGAAAATGGGTTGTTTCGAGTGGAAGCAGTGCTCGGATGTGAAAACGGAGGCCAGATTCGGATTCAGCGTGAAATTCTGCATCGGTATGGTGAGTTTCAAGTCAATCGGAGAGAAAAAGTTTCGCTGACGTCCCCCCCCCGGCACCGACTTTCCAACTTTGCTTCTAGTGGACGCATTTTGTCGTGCCATAGCTCCTTTGAAAGCTAAGAGTGAGACAAATTCACTGAAAGAATCGGCTTGTTCATATCCGCCTTCGTTTAGATGTGAGACACCATTTAAGATTTGGGAGATTGGCGAAAAACGACAGAGTTAGAATTTTGGACGTTTTGGGCTGTAGCTTCAAAACGAAGCATCGGATGGGAAAACGGATTTCAGATTTGGAATCAGCATGAAATTCTGCATCTGTGTAGTGAGTTTCAAGTCAATCGGAGAGAAAAAGTTTCGCTGACGTCCCCCCCCGGCACCGACTTTCCAACTTTGCTTCTAGTGGACGGATTTTGTCGTGCCATAGCTCGTTTGAAAGCTAAGAGTGAGACAAATTCACTGAAAGAAACAGCTTGCTCATATCTGCCTTCGTTTAGATGTGAGACGCCATTTAAGATTTTGGGAGATTGTCGAAAAACGACAGTTAGAATTTTGGACGTTTTGGGCTGTAGCTTCAAAACGAAGCATCGGAGAGCAAAACGGATTTCAGATTTGGATTCAGCGTGAAATTCTGTATCAACATGGTGAGTTTCAAGTCAATCGGAGAGAAAAAGTTTTGCTGACGTCCCCCCCCCTCGGCACCAAACTTCCAACTTTGCTTCTAGTGGACGGATTTTGTCGTGCCATAGCTCGTTTGAAAGCTAAGAGTGAGACAAATTCACTGAAAGAAACGGCTTGTTCATATCTGTCTTCGTTTAGATGTGAGACGCCATTTAAGAATTTGGGAGATTGACGAAAAACGACAGAGTTAGAATTTTGGACGTTTTGGTCTGTAGCGCCAAAACGAAGCATCCGATGGGAAAACGGATTTCAGATTTGGAATCAGCTTGATGTTATTGTCCAATGAGGGTCATCATCTTATGAGAATCAAGCATTTCTATGTAAATAGCGAGCCTTCCACAGTAAGAATCATTCCATCGTTGAATCACACGAGTGACAGACGCACATTTTCTCTCTACTTCCCTATTCTATTATCCAACTAAAATGGTAAGTCGCTACTTCCCTCCCTCTCCTCCCTTGAACGTAAACTTAATACAATCTTTTTCATTTTTAGGCATCTACTCCATCTGCTACACTAGTAGGACAAAATGGCGGTCAAACGTTACAAGGTTCGCTACGATCAGATCATCTACAACTGAGGCCAGTGGAAGAAACAACCAAGGTACATAACCCTACACCGCTACAGCGTAAATTTAAACAAGTCTTGCGTTATGACGATCATAGCGTAGTACTCCAAACGGGAATGCTCCCTTCCACGGATGTCAAGATAATGCACAATCAGTATGGGGACTACATACTGATCCCCGTGAGTCCGTACATTCGCTGCCAACTTGATATTATTGAGGAGTACGTGACATTAAATATGGACATTCCTACTCCTCTTGCTCAAGAGTGGAAGGCGAGAGATTACAAGGATACTCCCTATAGAAAGATTTGGGATGGTAATCACATTTGCCTACCGGGATCACATTGGTTCACTTACTATAAGAAGGAGGGAGATCATTCAACATCCCTCGTAGCTTTAGTGTTTCGGAAAACAAAGTGAAGTCATTGTGATATATTATTGAAATAAAGATATGTGTATGAAAAAGTCTTTTCACAGATATAGGGGAATGGCCTGACTGTAGGCACATATTCACAAGGAAGTGCAATCTAAAGCGATACATAAAACAGCAATGTTTATACTATATAATTTTTATTAACAGCAACATGAAAATACTAAGTTAAGGATGATTATGCTAAGACGTCTCCTGAATGTGGTAATGTGGGTTTAATTCTTTTGGGTGGTGGTATTTTTGTGTCAGGATGCCCACGTGGAAGAGATGTGTTATGTCCCATCCAACACCTCTTATCCTCCCATGCTGAAAGCGCCCGTTTCCTAAAAGTATGAGTTTTGATCTCATCCGACTTAGATTTTAAGATTGTCATATTGACAAACGTTATATTTTTATTTCTATAGGCTTTCCCGAAATTTTTATGTTTCATGTTAGAGACCAATGATCTTGATCTGCCTTTAGCGCGCTTAATACTATCGTCGCTATCCCTTAATTTCATACTGTACATTTTTGGTCGGAGGAGAATCATTTCATCTATTTCCTTCCCTGCTGTCTCATCCTTAAAGCAGCCAAGTTTTGCCTTATTTTTAATGGAGTAGAGTGGGTGATCAGTAGGATAATTTGATGTATCAAAATATCTTTCTAAAGATTTTCCTACTCATTGAAATTTAAATCTTTTTGAGTGGTAATACCTAAGAAGAAACTATCTGTATCACCACCCAACAAACGAACCTCTTTTACGAGAGGACATGGTTTTGGTATTTTATAAAAGAGTTGGTACATTTCAAGCTTAGAGTAATCTAGTACAGCTTGACCAATATAGATGGGCTTGCACAACTCAACTTCAGATTTTATCATTTTAACACCTACAAGGTCCTCATCGATAATGTCTCTATCGATGAATAGAGGTGATGAGACCAATTTCTTAAATTTTGTAACATCATTGACTAGTTCATAGTTTACACGTTTTCTAACATCCTCCATCGTCTTACCAAATAGACTATTATTCTTATACTTATAAAAATCTTTTTCAAAATTATTTTGGGCTAGTGCACGTTTCTGGCTGTTGCTATCAATATATGGTTTGAGAAAGGCTTTCTGTCTAAATTTAATAATGCGGTGAACTCTTTTTAAAATCATGCCCATTTCTAAATAAAATTTTAAGATGCTAAAGTGGACTAGATAGTTTTCCTTATTATATTGGGTGAGTAAAAGTTTGCGGCAAGGCTTATAGTCGGGTTGACCGCATGATTCTAAATCTTTATGAAATTGTTTCATAAAGTCGGAAAACATATCTTTACTCACTTCACTTGATTCGGGTGCGAGTGGAAAATCTACGGTTTTATGTTTAATATTATTTGGATAGATTAGATCTATCTCAAAATAATATCCCCAATCACCTTCATCTGGAATTGTTAGTATGTTAGAAGGGTTGGAGAGATGCTGAATTTCACTATCATCTAACCAGCTAAACTCAGAGTGAGGGAGTGGTTTGGATAGTGAACTACCATATAAATTATTTTGGTCATAATACTTAAGATGAGTCTGATCATCGCCTACTAATTTTGATTTTAACCTATGTTTATTTACAAATGTGAGACCACCGCGAATTCCTCGCTCAAATAGATTATACATCTCTGGATCTTGTAAGAGATGAATGGTCTCACCAGTCATTTTAAAAGCAGACTTAAATGACATGGCTGGCAGACTGACAAAGTGGACGGGATCTAACTTATCTTCTTCTAATGCCACTCGTCGAAACTCCTGAAATTCATCAGCCAGCAAAAATACATCTAACTTAAGATAGGCAATCATATATTCGCCAAATGTATGGCAGTCAAATTTTATCCATGCATCTTGTGCATGATCATAATCTTCGGTCTTACATTCTGCGCCGGTCAAATCATTTTTAAATTTATCTATGGGCGGAAGAGAAGTCTCGCCGAGTTTACTAATCGCATCAAAATATGCATATGGAAAGACTCCTTTCCGTGTGATGACTTCATCGGTTAGATTTGGATATTGTTTCTTAAGATTTTGTGTTAGTGGAAGAGACTTTAGATTTTGTACGAGAGAGGCAAGTGATGCAGTCATAAATTGGTAGGAATCTAAAAATTTTATATCAAAATAGACCGTCTTATTTTCTTTAGTTTTATCGACAGGCACTTTTGCTGTCATGGCCATAAACTTCTCTCTCGTTTGTCCTATTACATCAAGCTTCCACTCTTTCATTTGACCTAAACCTCCTTTTATTATCATATGGCTGTCGTAGCCCTTGAAATTATGGAAAATGACGGGTAATGTACGCCGTTTCATCCTAAGTGAAAAATTGCATTTTGAACATAGTGCGTTTCTAAATTTACCAGTGATGTGATCATGGTCGCGCACTTTCTTAATCTTATCATCATCAAATGTTTTCCTACATTTGAGGCAAACGTTGCAACTATCAAATTTTGCTTGATCATCTGCTGTCATATGCAATGATCTGCGATAGAGTTCACCATCATACTTTTGTTGAAATTTTACAGCCTGTTCGAGGAATTGTAGGAATTGGTAAATACAATCCTCACCTTGCCAGACGTGCATTTTATTTTCTCTATTTTGGAAATGGTCATGCCATACTTCATAGCAGGAAATGGCTGCTGCTCGATGGGTGTTATCATCGATATAGCATTCGATGTCAGCATAGATGACACGAAGAGGACTTAGTTCATCACCATTCTCTCTATATGAAAACTCCTTATGTTTGGGCATGCGCTCCATTTGTAGTTTACCTCGCTTACACCATTCCTAATGAGTTTCAAATTTGTTTTTACTCCTACGGTTCCGAATGCATCTGTCACAGTAATAAATCTCTGATGAGCTAGAATTTCTTAAGTGGTGGTATAAGCGAGGAATTTTGGGAATACCGCAGTAGTGCCATTCCTCACTATCATCCTGTCTTACTAATAAAAGGTTGACAACGTGGTCATAACAACTCGAACGCGAGTTGTAGCGCACGCCCTTCAATCCCTTTTCCCAAACATGGAGAACTATTTTGATGTTGTTCAATTGTTCAAATTTTTCTATATCTTTAATTTTCATATCTTCACTATTGCAGTCATCAAACTTTAATTCATTCTCCCACTGTTGATACTTACTCTTACGGTATCGGCTATTCTGTACATCATTATAGTGGAGAATGGAGAGGACGGCATACTTAAAACATTGCGATTCGCAATCTATAGAAATGACTGCTGTTTTATTTCTTAAATTTTTCGGAAGTTTAAAGGAGCCTCGTCCAGAGTATTTCTCTAATAAAGTGATTTTAATCATGGCGGTCTCAATACAATCAAAAACGAGTCCACTATCACGCTCGTTAAATTTATCTATGTTTAATTTTAACCCTTGGATATGAAAATTTATCCAAGACTCGCAGTCTACAACTTCGGTTGCAGGAGAGGAGGGTATGTGAAACTCCAGCCTCTCTACTATTTGACCAGTATGGTGGTCGATTTTTACATATTTTATTTTGAGATAGATGAGCGCCTTCATTCTAAAATTGACTAAATTGTTGAAGAGCGCACCAATCAAAGATGAATTTTGATGAAACCATTCTTCAAAGTCAGTAATGGTTTCTGAGGATTCCATCTGGTAGTTCCTCACTAAATTATTTATCGACACTTCAGAGAGTCGGATAGAGGAGGTGCTGTTAGTATAACTATCGTCACTGTGTGTATGTTGAAGTCTATGTGAAGATAGTTCAAAATGTGACTCAAAAGACTGGATGCATAAATCGCAAGAAAAGGAGACATCGTTAACAGAATCATCCCCACCTTCGGAGATTGATGCTGACTTAGTTCTACAAGCACCTCGCTTGATGTGTCGGACGAGATCACGCTTCCTCGTGAAGATGTGCCCACAGTCAGCACATTCCCGATCGTTGCATTCCCGCGACAATGTTGACATGGACTCGCTCGAGATGGGACTGGTATCACCTGAAAGATAAATCATTCTATCATCTCTGTTCAAGTCTCAGTGTATTGTTACAACCTACCTTGACTTAACAACTCTAAACTTTCCTCGAGAAGGGAGGGCGTTGGTGATGAAGTTGATGCCTGAAATTGAGGAAGATGCTATTAGCCACACGTTTGAGGGAGATGACTGATGAATTCCTTAACTTACCATTTCAACGAAATCAAGTTTAAGGTTGATACTTCAACAAGATAGAGACTTCACTCAAATTTGGAATTCACGAGAGAGCAGTTCACTTGTACGCCTCAAATATAGAATTCGCTAGAGAACACTTTACTTACACCTCTCAAAGACAGAGTGAAATGACACGGATGTCACTTTACATATATACCTTCATATTCATCATTCATTGGCTGTTGATTTTGATTGGTTGCTTGTTTATACTTAAGAATTAGGAAACATTTAAAAGTTATTATTCACAGTCAACATGACAAGCCCTCCAAAAACACCGAACACAAAATTCTCTTCTCCATGCTCATCACCAAGGGCGCTCGTTGCACCAAACGCTCCAACGAAGGGGAAGGTAGAGTAGGTGTACCGACTCGACAATATCAGAAAGTTGTCATTAGCAGCGGATGACGAAGAGGAGAGTGTATGTGAGAAGGAGTATCCCGACTTAACAGGCATGAGGTGGAAGTATCTGCAGTACGATACTGATGATGTGATGGAGATCACCAGCACCAAATTCCTCCACCAATTATGGGAATGGTACACCCCTAACTCCCAGCCACGAACTATGGCGGAGTGGGAATATATCGACAAAGTGAGGCTCGCGGTAGAAGAACGATTGAAGCAAGTGAACTGTTTCTGTAATCTATGTGAAGCCAGACTCTGGGACGATATTGACGATGAAGACCTTTTGAAATACATACCATAATAAATTTTTATTTCGTATTATTTTTGCTTTCATACTGACTTACTTGAATGGGGCTTCAGTGGATGATTTAACCATGTATACTTTTTCATTTGGAAATAGTAGCACACTTAGTTTAACTTGCAATTCTTATAACATTTCATATGGATGATAATGGTAGATGAAATAGTGTTAAATAAAATTCAGATAGCTTACATGATTATGGGATAGCAATCGACTGCGATCCATGTGTAAAGAGCTTGTTAGACTACGGAAGAGAGAAGTGTGTTATGTTGCGTGTGGCGCGTGAGTGTCCTCCCATTTCATTCCATTCATCAATTCATCTCATTGATAGAGACAGGTAGAACTCATGGTTCTCATAACGTATGCAATGGATAGTTTATAAGGCAACCTTCGACAGCTGGCTAAATGTCGCCCTGGCGCGAATGCATACTACGTTGAGACAGAGGCAATCACTTGCAAACATGACGCAGAGAGGTTTAACAAGATTGACCATTTCCGAATGTCCCTTGCGGTATACATAGCTACGGGTTTCACCGCCGCCCTTTACAGGAACGCCCGTCGAAAGGAAGTATTACACCGAACTTCATTTGCAACGTTCAAGTTGACTGATAGCAGATTCAACTTAATGATAGTATTCGCCGGTCTGAAGACTGCCCAGGGCAAACCGCGAGGAGGTTCTATCATGTCTTGCCCCATGGTGGCCCCATAAGGACCGTTTGTGGCGTTCTCGGGGTGTGTATGATAGGGACTCAGGCTTGCTGTTTCGACTGCGGCTCCGGCAACGGGGCGGGTGGTCGCTTCTCTTGGATGTCTGTAAAGAAAGAAGTAGTGAGTTATCATCTTGCATTTTAATTTAGTCATTTTTACTTACAGATATTCTCCGACGCTTCCTCATAAAGGAAATTCGAGATCGGATCACGATGATCGAAGGTGAAGTGTAGACACTCCACCCCTTTCTTCACCCGAGAGTAGCATTTCTCCCCTCTTCCACGCTCGTACAAGAGAGGAGTTTCTGCTACTCTCCCCTTTCTAATAGGGATGTGCAGACGGCTGGAACGCACCCTTCGATCGCGATCCACCAGCTGCGCCGAACGGTGCAGCTCCAGGTTCGTCTCGACCATCTTAGCCATCTGCACACGGAGTCTCTCCACTTCCTCCTTCAACCTTCATATCTCCTTCTCCCTACTTTCCCTCTCTGCTAGCAAAGCCTCTTCTCTGGCTTTCCCCTCGAGAGTCTTGAGCCTCTCCTGCTCCAACTCGCCATCCCGCTCGCTTAATCTCTCCTTCACCTTCTTCATCTCTCCGGCCACGTTCTTTAGGTCCTCATACTTTGCCTTGTATGAGAAGGCCTCCTCCTTCAACTTCTCCACCTCTTTCTTTAGTTTATCCCGTTCGGCGATCACCGGCGGGCGCTTGACAAAATTGCGACATTGTGTTGCAATTCCGCTCGCAGTCACGGCTGTAGGGGTCTCGCGATCGAGGTCGACGTCCTCGATAGGTTGCGACTGTAGCTCTCCCTCCTCCTCCTCCTCCTCACTATCGCTGCTGGACAGCGAGCTCTCGCTACTAAGCGAGGATACAGCGGCAATCGCTTCAATGGCGGATTGTAGCTCAGTGGCCTCAGTGGTGAAGAGTGAACTCCGTTCTTTCTCGTTGGCGGATTGTAGCTCCAAAGAACGGAGCTCAGTGGCGAAGAGTAAACTCCGTTCTTCTTCGCCTACTTCGCCTGTTTGACACTCGCTGTGTTGTGAGTGCCAATCCTCCAACCGCTGACTTAAGAGACTGATTTTGTGGACTCCGCAATAGTAGCGACCGACCCCTATCTGTTTCTTGCTAGTGCAAGCGTGCTTCTTGAAGGCGTCAGCTCGAAATACCTTCCGGCATTGACACAGTTTGAAACTGGTCTTGACATTATTGTATTTCGGCATTTCTGAAGCGAAAAACGGAAAACAATGATTTTTACACTGAGTGAGGAATGATAGATTTGAGTGTAGTGAGTGGCACTCGATCCCGTCGACCGCCCGAAGGCCTTGTACTGATCACTAGGGAAGTGAGAGATCTTCCCCGATATCCGCTATTTACAGCTTAAGACATCATTGTCACTGCCCCGAAGTGGTAACAGCAACGCCGAGTCAAAGGTAGCGACCAGTAGCTGGGATCTAACCCCTCAAAGATGCCTTAGACTTAGTTAAATTTGAAATCTGATAGCAGATTTGAACTCAGCATACTTGAAAACCTTGAGGAAACATCCCAAGTTATTGCTTTGATCAGCTTGATAGCAAGCCGTAGAGAGCTTGATTCACCAGCGTTTTGCAATGGAGATGTTTAGAGGCCACCCATGACAAGATAGCTAAGACTCAACCGATTGGCGTTCAAAGTGCTACGTTGAGAACTGTGTCAAATGCCCAGCATGAGGCATGAGTTGCCCCAGCGGTTTCGGTCTAAAATATGACACACTCCCTTGCCACACTTATCACTACGGCATCGTCCGCCGTCCCGAAGGAACACCCTGTCAGTGGAATATTACAGCAAAACTCTCCGTGTCTTGCTCGCTTTCAGTGAAAAGCTGCTTGTATTATGAGAAGACTGGCTCGGACATCGTTACAAATCCTTTCATTGACTTCAGCAGGGTCGAAAACCCCAGAAAACCTCCAAAACTAGTGAATTTAAATTTTTCAACTTTTTAGTACTACTTATGAAACTTTATAAGTAGTTAATCACTTAGGGCAGGTCAATAGCGACCGAACCTTTTTTGAATCAAGTCAAACGGACTTGTGGAAGCAAAGTTACAAGCCTTTAAAGTTTTGGAGTCTTTTATGGCCTGGAGACGAAGGCAATGAAATTTTCTAAGTCGGTTTCTTACAGAAACCCGGAATTTGGAATGTCCGAAGCTATCATCGGAGCTCAGAGAGACGACCTACCTTTGACAATCGCTCTCGTCTTAATGACAAGTCTCTGTCAGTTCCCAGCTTCATCCAAATCTTTAAATCCGTCTATCTCCGGTTCTAGTGCTCCGACTGAGCTGGAAATACACCATTGCCATGTAGAATTTGACGCTAAATCCAAATCTGAAATCCGTTTCCCCATCCGATGCTTCGTTTTGGCTCTACAGCCCACAGGCATCGCAAAAATTCTAACTGTCGTTTTTTCGAGAAATGTTGAAAATTTTTTCTCTCCGATTGACTTGAAACTCTCCGATTGACTTGAAACTTACCATGTTGATAGAGAATTTGACGCTGATTCCAAATCTGAAATCCGTTTTGCTCTCCGATGCTTCGTTTTGACGCTACAGCCCAAAACGTCCAAAATTCTAACTCTGTCGTTTTCTCGCCAATCTCCCAAATCTTAAATGGCGTCTCACATCTAAACGAAGGCAGATATGAACAAGCCGATTCTTTCAGTGAATTTGTCTCACTCTTAGCTTTCAAAGGAGCTATGGCACGACAAAATCCGTCCACTAGAAGCAAAGTTGGAAGGTCGGTGCCGGGGGGGGACGTCAGCGAAACGTTTTCTCTCCGATTGACTTGAAACTCACCATACCGATGCAGAATTTCACGCTGAATCCGAATCTGGCCTCCGTTTTCACATTCGAGCACTTCTTCCACTCGAAACAGCCCATTTTCAACCCAACATTCAGCAGATTGCACGAAAAACATCACACACTATAGCCTCAAGTCAAAACCTGGCGGTCGCCCAAGTCCACCACGACACTCTGTCGTTCCAGAGGGGGGGGGACGTCAGCGAACCTTTCGGACCAACTTGGCCGGCACACCACGACAGACCTCTGTCGTTCCAGAGGGGGGGAGTCAGACTCGAAGCACCACGGCGGCCGACCACAACCTCTGTCGTTCCAGGGGGGGGCGCCCCGGTCGAGTGTTCGCCGTTTTCTTACTACTGATGAGCACGCTTCCTTAATTCCCTAAAGCAGTGGGATCCTTTGTATCTTAAATCGCATGCGTTACATAATGATGCTTAAGTAATTATGAAAATGTCAGAATTCCCAATTACATAGAAATCTCCATTTCCATGCTGTACTATCATCACAAATACTGCAATGATCAATAGACATAAACATCAGATCATGGAATTCTAGATATTATCTAATATCTAGAATTCCATTAATATGTATTTATCTAGAATGAAGCATGACTCGCAGAAAAATTGAATGATATCTAGAATTAATATCTTGTGGGGATGATCGCAGCAGTTGAATACCCAGCTAAATTTAGATGTGTCTTTAATCTGTCGATGAAACATGAACGTACAGTGTAAACATGCAACTGACACTTATCTTTCACAGAATCGCAATTAATTATTAAATATGTGAGTCGTCATTTGAGATTGACCAACATGTGATGGACCATAGATCTCAAGTTGCTAAGTACATTTGGTTTTGGAAAATTACATCATTGATTGTGGGAAGTCTCTGAATAGATAAACATCGATAGCAAAAAAATTGAAAAATCAAAAAATTAGGATGTTATTAGAATCGAACCCTTTTACCGGTAGGCCTATATGCTTCGTGTTAATTCCATATTACAAAGGACACCCATCATTTTCTCATCATTGTCGTCATCTTATGAACAATTTATCCGCGTGTATGCAGACATGCATTTGTACATGTGTTTAGATTAGGGTTAAATGCTTCAATTTGCTTTAAAGTTATCATGCCCCTAACGGGCACTGTCCTCAGCAATCCCATTTGTGGGTATTTTTGTGAAAAGGAGCTTTAATTCGCAAACTCACCGTAAAACTAAAGCCGAAATCACCCGACACTCTCCCCTTCGCCCAAAATATACGAGGAAAAATTACCTGAAACAGCACTATGATGTTAAAGGTGAAGCTCACTGGCAATTTGTTGACAATTCCTTGTTCATATAATCTCAAATTCAATTGACTGATCAAAAAAGTTGTTTGATTGCTATCAATTACTGATAATCCCCTCAGCACAAAGAACTACATGGTATAAGTAAAGCTTGTCACACGGATAAATGGAGTGGAAAAGGTTTATTCGTTTCTTATAAAAAAAAACTTTCCATTTACATATAGATGAATGAATTTTGATAAAAAGAAGATGATGCTGATATTGAATATATTCAAAAGAGAAATTCCGAATTCAATCGTGTCTGGCATGCTAGGTCACGCAATAAAACAAAGGTTTTATCTTAGGAACATAGGAAATTTTAACATTTTAACATAGGAAATGTGAAAAAAATATTACTTAAAACTTTTTTAAAGCCATCTCAAATTCAACTCTTGAAATTTTCAATCTCTGGCCCTTTTCGAGTTGCCAAATCGATGTGACTTTGGCAACTCGAAAAGGTGATTATTTGCAAAAATGTGTGCTTTTTACATGAACTTTGTCAAGGTCTCAGCGGAATTTTTAGTCGGTCAGAGCCCGCTTATTTTGGGAAAACCGGCAATTCTAAGTTTGTAAACAAATTAGGAAATCGCACTCGGATGTAAGTTGTGATTAAGTTTCAACCAATATATTTAGTAAAAACATAATTTTAATATTCTGTTGTTTTACTGCATGTCGTTGCATCGATACTGTTTGAAATAACGCAATGCACGTGCTGGCTGTAGAATATTTCATGTTACAGAGTAAAAACTCTAGTGTTCTCTTAACTTTCTATCTCTAGTTTAGTTATTTTCATACAACCATGTTCAATTATCGGTTGGCTGGTTCATAAATCCTTTAAATCCTTCATTGGATCTTTCTCAATTTCCAGTTGCAACCAAATTCTTCTCATAAATCGTTTAGAGCAAAAGCCTATCTAACCAACCAAAATAATTCTGAGATTCAATTCTACATAATTTTCTCGAGTTTTCTCGCTTCTAGCAGAAGGAATTCATATTTAAATTCAGAAGGGTTTTCAGAAGGTTTTCATGTTTAGCCTCTTCTATTTGTCTATCAAATGAAATACTTTAAATATGAATTCCTTCTGCTAGAAGCGAGAAAACTCGAGAAAATTATGTAGAATTGAATCTCAGAATTATTTTGGTTGGTTAGATAGGCTTTTGCTCTAAACGATTTATGAGAAGAATTTGGTTGCAACTGGAAATTGAGAAAGATCCAATGAAGGATTTAAAGGATTTATGAACCAGCCAACCGATAATTGAACATGGTTGTATGAAAATAACTAAACTAGAGATAGAAAGTTAAGAGAACACTAGAGTTTTTACTCTGTAACATGAAATATTCTACAGCCAGCACGTGCATTGCGTTATTTCAAACAGTATCGATGCAACGACATGCAGTAAAACAACAGAATATTAAAATTATGTTTTTACTAAATATATTGGTTGAAACTTAATCACAACTTACATCCGAGTGCGATTTCCTAATTTGTTTACAAACTTAGAATTGCCGGTTTTCCCAAAATAAGCGGGCTCTGACCGACTAAAAATTCCGCTGAGACCTTGACAAAGTTCATGTAAAAAGCACACATTTTTGCAAATAATCACCTTTTCGAGTTGCCAAAGTCACATCGATTTGGCAACTCGAAAAGGGCCTCTAATCACTTGGTGAATTTCGAAATGCCTTATCAGGAACAGATTTATAAAACATTGAAAGTGGAAAACAACCAACATAGCAAAGTCTTCCTCTGTTATGAAAAACAAACTTGCAAACAGCAGTGCTTACAAAGTTGCACAAAATTAATTCTTTATTTTTAGCATTGTTCGATTTTGAAATTATTATGTTTTTGCACCAATGCTACTGCTGTTTGCTGACAAGTTGTTCATCTGCAGATCTCACGTGCAGTCAGCAAGATGACGAAATGATGCTAGCGGTTGGTGAGTGAACGGGGTGCACGGAACTTTGACGCATCCTATTACTGTGGCCAGAGGCGTCGCGACCGGGGGGGTGTGGGGGACCGTGACACCCCCCCAATATGAAATTATTAAAAGATTCAGGTAAAATGAGAAATGTCAGGTAAATCGCCGGTTTGCCGACGATTCAGCTCCAATATTCACTGCCGTTGTTCTTAGCCACAAAAACACGTCTTGTCACAAAAACAATTCATAATGTCGGGAAATTCTTACCGTTTCTAGACACCAGAAAGTATATGGTTAGTTGCTGTCGATGATATTGATTTGTCACGCGAAAGCGGTCAAACATAGCGCGCTGAAAACGACCTCTACCCGGGATGACTGTATATGCGAGCAGGAGGAACCACAGAATTAAATATTTTGTTTATCTGCTTCGGTTTGCTAGAAGTGTGATTAATGAATGTGATAGAAGAATGTGATGGACGGCACATTGAGGAACCTATTAGGTGGGCAAAAAGGAATTCCTTATGCCTTACAGAGATAGGAAAAAAAGTGATTAATGTGAATGTGAGGATTGAAAGGATTAATGTGAGTTCCAGCAAAGTGCTTCGATTGCCAAAATTCCTTCAGATTCGAAGAATTCAGATCATTGCCCACACGTTTTCTCCATAATATTGGCCCTTATGATCATTATTAAAGAAAGTAGCAGGAGCAAGTTGTCTAATTCTGTGATGTACCATTTCGATATTAAGGTTACATATAACTCTTCCTTTCTAGGAAACCGAAGCCCGCGCATATGAATCTAATTCTGTGGGAGGAACAGTCGCCTCGCATTTTCTTAAAAATTGGAGCATAAGGCGATGTGAGTTAGCTCTGCTAAATTTAAAATATCTAAATGCAATTGAAATGTAATTCCAGTACCCTACCTATAATGTGGCCAGTGAATATTGGCACTGAATCACCTGACGCTGAAACGCCTGCAACTCATTCTGCCTTGCTGTGTAGTGTATTTAGCCGTTGATTCATATAAGTTCTGGCTATTGCGTTGTCCCTTGAGGAGATGACGTCATCTCTACGGTGAATTTCATCGAACCTTCCTCATACCGCGTCAGTCACACGCGCACCGCGGAAAGCGCACGGTATGAATAAGGCACACCGTCATCTCTGTGCGTAGAAGTTTATTGTTAACAGCGTGTTAACTTTCTCGATGCAAACACCATCGAAAATTTCCTTAGCAGTCGAGACTACTCAATATGAATAATATTCGTATGAACCACCAATTAAATTATTTTTCATTTATAGGCGTCATTTCCGGCCGATTAGATGACTAGGTACCTCTTCTGCAGGTTATAATCATGAAACATGTTGGAATGTGTGTGTGAGTATGCGTGTGTGCAATAATCAGGTAAATTTTGGTTCTTAGTTGTAAATCAGGTAAAATTTAGCAAACACCCCCCCCCAATGATGTGTCCTTAGCGACGCCTCTGACTGTGGCTCAAATACTGATGTAGTAAAACCGCTCCTACATGACATTGTTCTGAATAACTAAACAATGGAGTAATCAATAAAAGCACAAAATCTTCATTAGCTGAAGTTCGTGTTAATCATATATGTCCCTGGTGACCTGCTGACTAATTGTGCTTCATCTCTTATCCTCCACCTGATCTCACATAATAACGCAACAGTTTACGAGATATGCAGCTTATTGCATTTACTCGGAGCTATGTGAACAGAAATCTATATTAGATGCAAGCTGAAGTATCTCATGATATATCATAACAGTCATTTATTTATTTTGTGTTAATGTTTAACCTATGATATAGGCTACATGCGCAACTTAATACATCAAATTTGTTTTGATTTCCCGAGGGATTATTCTCAGGATCAAGCTTGGCCATCATGTAGGACTGAAGGGGGTCACACGGGCAAACTTATCGTCCGATGAGTTTGCCAATAAGTTTGCTAGGGGGTGTCACACGAGCAAACTTGTTGGCAAACTTATCGTAAGTTTGCTGAAACCGCCGATCTTTTTTTTTAGGATGTTGATTTATTGAATTTATGCGTTCCTGAAACATAGTGCCGAAACCGCCGATCTAATATTTTTCATCAAACTTGCTCCATTTCTGGTCGCTGATTGGACTGACGCTTATCACTGACATGACGATAATGGTGACGTGTCAGGGTCGAATGATAAGGGAAATCCATTTGTGTGTTCGCTGTCTTTGTAGTTTAATAAATCTGTACTGAATCACAGACGAGGAAGAGATATATAGAGTGCATTAAGACTCACACCCTGATACGGTCTGGAGCCATTTTCCTTCTCTTATCAATAGCATCCTATCTCTGGTAACTCTTCTGCGATGTACGTGTGGTCAACGGAAGCTTTGAGTATTCTAATGGAAGAGTATAAGCGAAAACCGTGTCTTTGGAAGGTAAAATCCAAACAGTACTCCAATAGACTTGCACGGAGTGATGCGTTGGATGGAATAATCAAAGCATTAATCGACTTTGACCAGAAAACTTATCACGGACTTGATTCCGAAACAGTAAAAAAGAAAATAGACAGTTTGCGGACAACGTTCCGACGAGAGCATAACAAGGTGATAGCCTCCCAAAAATCCGGATCTGCAGCGGATTCTGTGTACGTGCCATCGTTATGGTATTACGACAAACTGATCTTTCTGTGTGACTCAGAAACTTCAAGAAAAAGCATCTCAAGCCTTCAAGACGATAGCAGGGTAAGTAGATACTGAATGCTGCAAAATACATGTATATATTATGTACTGAATACATTGTACTTGGATATAGAAATTAAACACTGAAACATGCACTTAATAACTAAGAAATTTACATATTGTATATAGGAAACTCGGAACACCGTTACCATAACCTAGAAAATTGGTTTGTAAACAAACCAAAGGAAAAGCGAATTATTATTCCAGAAACGATTATCTATTCAAAATTCATTGGATCGCTTGATCTTGCCAGGAAACTCTTCCATGAACATTGAAATATGTGCAGAAATGTTCTCGTACATCTTTTGCGACAGTAGAAGGATTTGGACTATATGATGAATGCCATTCACGTATGCCTCCTCTCAGGCTATCATGAAAAGAGCCTCGAGTAATTTCGCACGTGTCAGTGTTCTCACAATCATAGCTTGGTCATTTTATCTTTGTGTATTTTATCTTACTGTAGTACTGAACAAGGTCATGATAATTACAAATAGCAGATTACGGCATTGAAAAACCAATATCTCAGAAACAGTCCGGCATTGACATCCTTAATGTGTAAATCCCAAGATGTGTCAAAATTAGCCTCATTAATGCTAGTGGCACTTTCAGAAAGAAATGACAGAACACGACGACTATAATAATGCATTTGTTGTCAGATAGTCTTGCATTAGTCAGATAAATTTAATTCACATAATTCCAATATAGTTTATGATAGTCAATATAGTAAAGGAAATATAGAAGTTCATGTCATTCAAATCAGTGACATTGGAATTACTTTTATTAGTAATCATGGATGCATGCTACGGGCTTAAAATAATTTGCAAGCTGATAATGACTTATAAAATCGACAATCCTTCACTGTTCTTCAGAATCTTCTGCATGAAATTCATAATGAGTTGTAGCAAGTTCGTCTAAGGTGGTAATTTCTCATTAACAAAATGCTTCCAGGCATCAAAATGATTGATTACTCAGCGAAAGTGACTAATTTTGTCGAAGTGGATCGAGATAACCTGCCGTGTAAATATCCATTGATCAACTTGATAGCGTTAGTTAGACAAGAGGTGCAGGTGGTTGCGTCCCAGAAAATTGATATATTGCAGGCTACAGAACTCGAATACAGAGTTCATCATTGGTCACCCTGTACTAGGGATTGCAATCCCGGGATTGGAAGACCGGGATCCAGGGATTGAAATTAAGAATTTCAGGCTTGTGACTAGTAACAACAAAATGACATAATAGAGATATTTTTGTGTGAATTGTGACAGATCTGTTCAACATGCAACTTCAAGGTTATTTCTGACATATCAATGATTGTGTGTCCAATTCGTGTGTGCATGCCTTATTTTCCCACCACGTCACATGAAAATGAAGCCCGCTGTATGTTTCACACACATTTTCTGCCATACAGATGAGTGGATTTCTCTTCCTCAGGCGTGACGTTGCACCCAACATACGGTCAACGTACGAGATACCAGCTTTAGCGAAGTCCGCACGAAGTCTCTCTAACGTGCGCATAGACGCTAATGAATTCTATAGCTTTATTGAAAAAAAGGATTTGTTTTTTCATTATCACATGCTTCGAACTTCTATTGACGTGACAATAAACCGGGAAAGACAGCGATTTGATGATCTCAAAGTCATAGAAGGTAACTTACCTACAACCTACAATTATAAATAATAAATAAATTATTTAAATATATGAGTAGGCTTTTAAGATATCATTAATAGGTACTGCACATGAGATTACAATTGACGATTTGTAGAATAACTTCACAAATAATCGCTAAAAATCTATTGACATTCAATGCTTAAATATCGCCGAGTAGCAAACTTACTATAACGAAATATCAATCGCCGGTTCTCTAGAAGACGGACATCGTTCGTAATCATACTTATTAAAGATGAAGGGGGTCGCCAGCGATCTACAACATAAAAAGGGGTCGCGCGTCGAAGAAAGTTGGGAACCACTGATATAGACTTACAAATAAGTTTTAAGGTTTTAAATCAGCATAAATCGTTGCTTTAACAAAACTTAACACGAAACAATTGACCGTTCAAGTCATGTATAGTTATTGAATTTATAATATATGATATAATATATAATGTATCATACGTCCAATAATAGACCCGGAAGCATTTATAGTACAGACACTATCAAAACTCCGGGATCCCGGGATTGGAGAAAATGGACCGGGATTGCAATCCTTACTCTGTACTCCGTTTCAATTTTACCGGTAGTGGAACAAAAGTTATCGACAAAGATTTATTGGCCAAAGAAACAAAAGCATAAGCTCAGACAGGGCCTTCAGCATCTAGTGCCTTCTATCAGTGGTAGACTGTAGCCTGTCTGAAGGTTTATAGAGGTGAGTAATATTAAGTGTGCTAATTGCGTGTCAAATATGACATGATTGAAGTGTGAAGATTGACTGTATTGCGGCAGTTCATGTTTTCTATCGATTTTAGGCTTTTTTCTGCTTTTAATTCAGCAAATGCTGTGTCTCGAGTACTATCGAGTTTAGCAATAAAACCGACCTGAAAATACCCGATGTAACCTATGCCGTTATGTTTGTTTCTAATATGCTCATACAAGGCACTACTTATTGATCTATCATTTATCGCTCTTTTATGTTCATTGTGCCTAGAAATAAACTTGCAAGCAGTTTCATCAATATAAATTCGCCGCAACATTGGTAGAGTACGAATGTGTAATTACAGGGTTTTTAATTAATTGTGAGCAAATGGTGTACAATTACTTCTATACTTCTTGTTGTAAAGATGCTTTGCTGACTGTTTACCATAATCGGTAGCAATTTCATTAGGCATATTATATTTTTTAAAGCCTTTTTATATTGACTTATTGCATTTATCGCTAGTATGACACGTGCTTTTATCGTTTTGCTTTAAGCGTGCTTTTATCAGCCTTATTATTTTTGCCTTCATTTTTCCAATTTTCCTAACCGCAGAATTAGGTTGTTTAAGCGCATCAATTTGCTAGAAGCGCAAATAGAGTCAAAACAATGGCACATGCAGGAACTTACTAAGTGGGCAAAAAGAAATTTTGAATGCCTTGCAGAGATAGGAATAATAGTTGTGCGTCGCTTGCGGATTGCTGTGAACTCCTTCAAAATCTTCCGATCGCCACGATTCCTTCAGTTTCGAAAATTCAGATCATTGCGCAAACGTTTTCGATAGCGCACGATCATTATCTAGAAAGTTAGTATGCGCACGAAAAAACGTTCACAAACTTCTGTAGAACTTGACATCGTCTGTGTCTCTTTGCCGTGTGATAACCATAGAGATTGATAACAATAAAGTCTCTAGAATGGAAGTGTATCTTCTTACAATGCAAAATAATGGCACAAAAATCGAACGCATTTTCACTTAGATGCACTTGTCAACGGCTGAATCATTGGGTCAGAATCAATCACATGTGCAAATCTAAGCTTTTTTTGGTGGCTGATGCACCAACTTAGTTCCCTCGGATGTGCCGCGACCTTTAGTCCAATTCCATTCTAATCAACTTCAGATTAACAATTAATTTCTTTCTAACTGATAGCATTCACTGAAACTTATAGTCCGGCAGCCGGAACGAGTTTCTGCAGGGAACGAGGCCGAAAGTGAGATTTTCACAGAATGATGTACACCCTATGCCTACTACGAATCTACGTGTCTACCGGGTTCTACTGAGTTCCTCTTCTTGTCAGACAGGATCATAGAAAGACACATGTAAATCCAATGGGACGGAGATTGCAGTTTTTAGTTAAAATGAAATTTGTATGTTTTCTCTAATTAAAGGAAAAGTACTAAGCCCAGAGTCACAATTTTTGGCATAGAATGTCTTCAGGTTACTTCCTTTCATTTTCATTCACCCCTGTCTATAAAACTAAACACATTTAGATTTGGCGAGCCTTTTAATGTCGGCAAACACAAACATTTTGAGCAGCGTCAACCACATTCTCACATACATTGCCGATCAGAAGCTTCATAATATCACATGCACATCATCGGAAATGACCTGAAGACATTCCATGTCAAAAATGATGACTCTGCGCTTAGTACTTTTCGTTCAATCAGAGTAAAGAAAGAAAATTTCATTTTAGCCAGCAGCTGCAATCTGCGTCACATTGAATTCACATGTGTCTTTCTATGATCCTGTCTGACAAGAAGAGGAACTCAGTAGAACCCGGCAGACGCAACGATTCGTAGTAGGCATAGGATGTACATCTGTACATCATTCTGTGAAAATCTCACTTTCGGCCTCGTTCCCTGCAGAAGCTCGTTCTGGTTGCCGGACTACTACCACAATTTGGCGTGTTTAATGTTGAACTGGCTGCTCATTGTTCGATTGCTATGGTATTATGTCAGCAGATTGTGCCACTTCATAAACGCTACATGTTCCAATGTTTCCTTTCTAGTCAAACAGAAGAAAAGACGACCTGTCTATTTCTTTGCTTCTAACAATCGAGATACAACATTAACTGATTCAAAAGCAATCACACAGCTTCAGCCCTATATCATGGCATGAGCTACCGCAATATAGCCTGTCTTCACACCAACCTCACATTTGACTCAACACACTTCTTAATTCCACTCACCTCTTTATAAACCTTCACATAGGCTGTACCTTACCACTGTACATCAACCGATAGAAAGCACTAGACGCAGAAGGCCCTGTCTAATTTTAACTTAAATATTCTGTTTCTTTTTCCAATAAATCCTTATCGAGAGTTCTTAACTTTTGTTCCCCTTTCGCACAAATTTGAAACATGGCTAACCTCTCACCGCTTGGTCAACTACGACTTCGTACTCGTAACTTTCTTATCACCCCAAAGAATATTTGTTTAGGATTGTTCCAATAGTTCTAAGCTCGGAAATTTCAATCGACAAATTTCGTTTGAAGCAGGTTCAGACAAATTTTGCATACTTGCAAACCGTCAGACGTATCCTACGACATGTATGCTACTTCCAACACTAACAAGTACACTAACGGTGCATTCACATCAACTTTGACATCTGATCGAAGTCTTCCAACTATTTTATGACCTGATGTACCTTTCAAGGTGCCAGTCGCTGTCTACCTTGCACTTAATGTAAGTGCACTTACATCGACCGATAGAAGGCGCTGGACGCCGACGGCCCTGTCTTTCTTTTAATCATAACTTAAAGTGATAGACCAATAAACGTTTTACCGAGAGAGTCCTGATACTTTTGTTCTGTCTTAAACTCTTTGGAAAATTAAAAAATGAGTATGCCGGTTGGTATCGTCTTTAATGGCCAGGTGATAAGGACACATTTCCTGCTTTATTATGCTCTTCCTGCTCATATTTCTCTCTCCGCTCCAATCAATTTTAAGAAAGTTGAACTTCATTTTAAAAAAGCTACAAAGAGCTTTATTCAAAAAAGTCGCACCTAAATCAAGGATATATTCTCTTGCTTACCTTGAACTTTCCTGCGATGCAGAATCTAATAATTTTCGCAAACTTCCAACTTACAAGTTTTCAACATTTTTCACCAAGCAATGCAATTTTCCGTAGTAAAACAACTTCAATTTTTCTTTGACATATTTGGCATTTTTTGCAGCTGTAGTTGTTTGCTGAAGAGAATAGTTATTGCCAAGTTATAATAAGTCTACCTTAAGTTTCAAACTTATATCGGACGAAGTTGATTATTATGTAAGTGCAGTCAACGTTTGAAGACTTAGGCTATCCTATCAAACAATGTAAAGCATTTTCGCATGTCGAGTGGTGGACCTCTAAGCCATAATGGTCAATTTCTTCAAATGTGATGCAAAATGTGATGCATGGATGGGTAGTCAGAAGTTACTGACTTAGATGCAAGTCAAGTGGTATTACAATTTTTCCAATATACGTATGTCTACTGTAAAGTAACATGCAAAATGGTAACATGGGTGGGTTTTTCGATTTGACTGTTGTTGTGAGTAAAGCAGAAAATATCAAATTCATATTCGCCGCATTTTATTTGGACATAAAACACAAAGCTTTGCAGATTATGAAAATCATAAAGCATGCTTACTAAAGGTTAAGTGTACATGCGTACCACGTGGTACGACAACAATCCTACTATTTATAGCGGTGCCAAGTGGGCCAAACTACGGTAACGCTCGCTACATTTGATAATAGCAAAACTCGATCGAAAACCAACATTCTCTATGATGCGATATTCTTTTTGAATATTCTGAAGATAGAGTTTGATGTAATACGACATCGATCTATTACACACAAAATATCAAGTTCATAGTATCTCTACATTTGTGTACAGAGATCATTTAAAAATGTAAAGCTCGCGACAGAGATAAATATTTCATTATAGATTTTTTGAGATTGCATTGATATTCTATCTATACTGAAGAAGCTGTTGTCTCAAAAACGAAATGATGGATAAATAATGAATAGTTGATGATTTCTTCATGCTTGAATAGATTACTGAAAGCACCGATTGTAATATATGCCAATTACATCTCAACAAGAAGTGCATTGCCAAAGTGCATCGCAAGATTTAAAAAGCGCAAAAACCGAAGCATCTTGCAAAATGAGTGCGTGATGCAACAATGAGTGGATGCTGCTCGAATTAAAATTGTCATGTGTTCAAAACATTTTTCTAATCAATTTCTGATTTTGTAACCACATCATCTAACGGTGGGTTAATACGCGCCGTTCTAGTCCAGCAGCCAGAGCGAGTTTCTGCAGGGAACGAGGCCGAAAGTGAGACTTTCACAGAATGATCTACACCCTATGCCTACTACGAATCGGCACGTCTGCCGAGTTCTAGTGAGTTCCTCTTCTTGTCAGACAAGATCAAAGAAAAACACATGTAAATCCAATGGGACGCAGATTGCAGTTTTTGACTAAAATGAAATTTTCTATGTTTTCTCTGATTAAACGAAAAGCACTAAGCTCAGAGTCATAATATTTGACATGGAATGTCTTCAGGTCATGTTCATGCACCCCTGTCTGTAAAGCTAAACGCATCTAGATTTGGCGAGCCTCTTAATGTCGGCAAACACAAACATCTTGAGCAACTTTATCTACATTCAACCACATTCTCACATACATTGTCAATCAGAAGCATGATAATAGCACATGCACATCATAGGAAATGACCTGAGGACATTACATGTCAAAAATCATGACTCTGGGCTTAATACTTTTTGCTTAATCAGAGAAAACATGGAAAATTTCATTTTAGTCAAAAACTGCAATCTGCGTCCCATTGGATTTACATGTGTTTTTCTTTGATCTTGTCTGACAAGAAGAGGAACTCACTAGAACTCGGCAGACGTGCCGATTCGTAGTAGGCATAGGGTGTACATCATTCTGTGAAAGTCTCACTTTCGGCCTCGTTCCCTGCAGAAACTCGTTCTGGCTGCCGGACTATTCGGTTGCCATGTATTCCCATGGCGCCGAATAGGTATGGATGGTGTGAAAGGGAGGAGCAACACGCCCTCCTAAAAATAAAAAACGACACGCCCTATGAAGAAGCGACGCGCCTTGCCTCGGATTAGCGCGCTCTTAGACGCAAACTCCTATAAAGATGGTCGGTGCGGGCCCCAAAATTATCTGACTCTCTCTTCGGATCCACGCAATCGACGAATTTGCAGCACACTGACGCAGCCGCCTATCTACGTCAAGAAGTCCACTCACCACGACGATAAGTTGATCCACAATAACTCTATTCAATCTTTACTCATAACCTTGCAAGAGAAGCTGTGTAATTTCATTAATATAATTTGATCATCCTATGCGTGACTTTTATTACCGATTGGCAAGTGTTTATAGATTTTAATTAATCGTCTACTTAATTCGATCAGTTAAGAGGCACTTTTATCAGGGTCATTAATTATTATTCTACTTCTAATATCTTGGTAGACTGGGCTTGAATCTTACTCAAGAGGAGACGAACTTGAGGGAAGTGTCGTGTTATCACGACACATATGTGCCTTAGCGGTTTTTGGTCATAATCAGACCGGTTGTCATTGACCGATAAGACCAATAAGGTTACACGATTACAAGATTTCAATCAATCTTGACGGTAACGCTCGCGACATGCCGTGGTAACGCTCGCGATATTATCTAAAAAACTACGGATAACATAAATTTTGCCATTGAATTTGTCATCACAGAAGATAATAATAATGAAGATTACGAGATTGAACGATTAGTTTAGAAACAGCACACCAAACATTTTATTTGTGCCGGAATCGTGACACAGAAGTTAAGCATAATGCAAGATGAATGTCAACATCGGAGAACTTACTATATCTTGGGTAGCCATAGCCATGAATCATGAACAAGCTTTAGTCCCTTGAGGAAGAAGCTTCCCTTACCTCAATGAGTCTTTCTCTGACTTAGGACAGGAAATGGAACTTCTTTAGTCGCTGTGCACATACTTACCCCTCCCCGCTTTTGTCATTGTACTTAGGCCTACAAGGCCAGGCCTCGGTTTGATGTAGGCACATGAATTAATTTTGTCTGTGTTGTAGGTTAAACAACTTCAATAAAGGATTGGGCGTATTAATGAATGCCAAATATAGTCCAGATTGGTATTGCTATATTAATTTCAATAACAAATAGAACCAGATACCGTAATTACAATTAGGCAAACAATTAGACTATTGTACAGCAATTTACAGTTGTCTGTAATTAATTACACTTTCTGAGTAATAGGTACAATCTGATATATGCGTACTTGTAATATCGAAATGGAGATCTCGAGATCTCGGTATTTGATAAATATTGATTCTCGAGATTGAGATTCGAGGTCGAGATTAAATTCACTAAGTGTATCTCATGGTAACGCTCGCGATATACATTAAATTCATTTTCTACTAGGAAGTAGACTTAGAATAACTTTGTTGATTATCACACTGATTAGCATTCATGGAAAGTCGATAACCTTTGGTAGTATAAACTGGCTAATCATTCTTGTTTCCGAGGGAAAAAAACTTTATCAATATTTTGGGTAACGCTCGCGACATTCTAATATAGAAATTTAATATTTCCTGAAGAGTCATAACTAACTTTGACAGAAAGTTGTCTTTCAGACACATTGATTAACGTGAAATTTTCTAACATCACTAACGATTTTTCAACTTAATATTCACATTTTCATGTACAAAATGCATTGAAGCACACAGCTCATAAAATAGGGGCATAATTGAAGCTCATATAATAGTTTTTAGACTACCCTTTGTCATCTATGCAGACATATTTCAGCTCTTTAGCTAGCATAGGTCTGAACTTTAGACTATGTGGTATAGCATGGTCATCGGCATAATTCGTCAAAAACTGATTTGAAATTTTGCGTCGATGCAGCCAATTCGTGGTTTGACCCAAGTATTTCTTGAATGAAGAATATTTTAGTGCAAATTACTCATTCAGGTCTGTCATTTAGCTCTAGAACAGCGGGTGTGTTCAACAAATCATTGAGAATTCATTAAACAAAGACATGGAAATCTCAATTTTTCCATCATATTCTGACAGAGGATATGAGAGATTTCTCCGAACAAAGGCTGTACACACTTTTTTGAGCCTCCTTAACAAATCCTCATGTCTTCCCACCCATGTTTCATATGGGCATATAGGGTATGTAAAATAATCCTCACGTTTATTGTTATTTTCTTCATAGAATATAAATAACCTCTTCCTCAGATTAGAAATGAACGCAGAAAGATTGATTTTGATGGCACTCTACGCATACAATGTTCGATTGATGTCTTAAAATGAGATAATGATCACGATTGAAGTTTGACAATCCAACAATCAATGCATTTATTATTCAGGTTATCGTGCACAATGCTCAGTACTTAATTAGTTTCTCATTGTTCAAAATAAGAATGATATAAAGTTATGCAACCACACGAGATTATTATGCAGTGTTCATCTTGATGAAGAGAATGTACTTCTGACATGCCATCATTAATCTGTGACTGCGTACTTTCTGTACTAATTGTGCGATTGATGTGAAAAAAAAAATCGTTCTGGGTCACGTGGACTTTTTTTTCGAATTTTCATCGAATGGAAATATCCTCCCGAGGGTTAAAGAAAGTGCTCCCAAAAAACAAGAAAAGGAGGCTGAGGCATTATCTGTCTCCTGTTTAATTAACTTTTGTAGGGATAGTATCCATGAAATTTCATTGGCAATCAGTGTAATTTCTTCTTTAAGTTATTCCAATCAGAAAATTGATCTTTGAACTATTCCAACCAGAAAAATTTCATTCTATTTGATGTTTTGATAAGCTTCATACTACCCTAATATTGAGGCGCATTCACACCGGACGCGGCGCGTCTCAGGCGTCCAGAATTTTCGTTCAGAACCTTATCAAACTTATGGGGCTGTTCACACAAGACGCGCGGTACCACGCGTCCAAGAAATTTCAGAAAAAGTTCCCTAATGACGCGCGGTTTGCTTTATGAGATTGGGAAATCCATCCCACGTCAAGACGCCTCGCGGCATGCTCTACCCCTAGCGCTGAAACCTGACACCACACGTTGACAGATGTTCGTGCAGAGAAATGACTGACTTTCGAAATAGCTATCCGACAATTCTGACCTTCTGTGAGGACAATTTGACCATATGAACATCAAAATCTATTATCAGTGCACTTTCATACTTTGTCAACCATAAAATCGAATTCATAAATGCATTTTGAGATGAATGGTATTTTATACACTGCAAAGCGAGTATCGGAAACGAAGATGAGAAAGTTGTCATTGTTCTCAACTTATCTGATAATCTTCGATAGAGTGATCTCCCGACTACTATAGAATAGATTATGTAAGTTAACAAAGGTCGTTTTGTGAGCTAACTTATGGCAAAGTGAATCCGTGGATCAATTCTGCCTCATGATCTGTCACCTGTGTCTTGTTGTCACCCTATGAATGAAAATGTGTGAATGATATGTTTGTCAAAAGAAACTATATTCTTTACAAATATGAAATATCAAATGATTAGTTTTCGCAAAATTATGCAGTTTATAGCAATGGTGATATCCTAACGATTAATTTGCAATGTCAATCACTGAAAAGAATGCATTACTTCATTTGCAATTGGAAAAAAGAACTTCAGCAATGCCGGTCTCTTTCATCTGTCCTTAATTGTTCGCCAATCCTTCAAGCAATGCGATGAAGTCATCAAAACGCTTCATATCGTTTATTTGACGCAGATCGTAGAATTCTTAAGCAATGTAGTTGAAACCCACTTCATTTAAAAGGAAATTTCACAAAGAAGATGATGGTGGTATCTATTTTGCAAACAGCAGTAATATCCTTGAAAATGATCGCTTCTATCACTCATGCTCATCGCAGTGCGTGACAACAGTCGATATTGCTTATAATTGTGTTGACAGTTTGATAAAAGGATAGCTTTCACTTGGTTTTTATGAATAGTATTGGCAGTGAAATATCTGATCTGATATTCCCTCAAATCATACGACGACCACAACTTATAGATTTTGATACTCAAGAGAATAATTTCTGCAGACTCGGATTTACTTAACGAAAATTAACAGGACGGAATGCCTTTCCTGAATAATGAATATGCAAATTATTTAGCTGTGTGAAGTGTCCATAATGATATGGTATTTGTGGGTACCCCCTAACCATTGCCCTCTCCCGCCCCTCGCCACGCGGCTCGGTGAGAACAGATATTTTTGTTTGAAGCGCCGCGCCGCGTCCGTTGTGAATGGACCTTTTTCGGAATCCAGTATTGCATAGATAGCCTGTAAACCCACAAATATTATGCTAAATGCTGCCTTTTTAAAAGTGGATCAAATACCTTTTTTATACCTCAGGAGCATTATCTCCCTAAAAAATGAATCCTTTGATATACAAATTTCCACTGTTAGCTGACACAACCTACTATATCACTACTCTATAACTGATCATGCATGCATGTAATCGTGGGATCCACTTTATTGGCAGGTAAAAATTTCTATCTGCATAATTGTGTCCTCTATTTTCCAGCACCATGCTCCCTCACCTGTTGAGATCTTGGACGCCGTTGAAAAACTTCCCTTTGTCTTTACACAAGAAAGCTTAGCGTGGTGACTGTTCTCTACGAGTTTCACGTACAGGTGTGCTTGATACTCAGACACCTACTACGGCCCATTTGAAGACAGGCGGCCTCCAGTGACTCATGTCACTTAACGGTTCCTGCCGCCATTCCTGAGGATTTCCAAACTCTGATTAGCTCGATTATAAAATTGATAATATACCGGTATTGAATGGTTTGTAAACGTCATGCAACGTCATGTACGTCATGTAACGTCTGTTTTAATAAGAGGGCCCTGAGCTGAAATTTCAGAAGCACAGAAACTACAATGAGCTGTGCTTGTTTTCATAGGAACTAACATCTCTTCGGTCGGTCTACACGCATCGAAATTCATTGTCTGCCATAAAATCAAATGGTGGCAATCGTGTGTTATGAATGATGCCGATTTGTCGCACGAGTGAAGCCATGATGACTTACGCTCTCATGAGTTTAGGAGTAAGGAGTAATGAATTTAATGCCAAAAGAGAAGTTTAGTTTTAATTTATGTGCCGAAAGTGCAGCACAACTTTAAGTGCATGCATTCACTCCCCATGAAGTGATCCCAAATACCAATAAAAACACACAACAGTTGATATTAAGTTTGCTATGATATTCCATCATTAGTTTTTGCAATCGAAAATTGCATCTGATGTCTTGAGAAACCACGAAAGAAAAATTCTCAAAAAACAGATTTAAAAGCGAGCAATAGTTTTAGCCATACAGTGCACATCAACTCTGCTTCAGCTCGTGTCTGTCTTTAACTCCTATCGGGAAATCAGTTGACAAATTGTCATTTTCAATTTTCAAATTCGAATTCCCCTTAATTAAGTATTTAATATTTTGATTTTGCACGTCATAAAGTGTTCGTAAACTTTTGATCACTTCTACTGATTCAGTAATCAGCAAAATTGCTTACAACGACTTAATTCATCTTAAAGAGATTTTGTAGGATACAATGCACTTTGAGCTTGTAAAACTGGCGACAAGCAACCGATTTTAACAATTTTCAAACTTCATTTGTAATGCTCCTCTAATCCCAATATATTTAAATATCCCTATTTACGTTGCATCGTCGCCATAAAATTGTTATCGGTAGAATTCATCTTTTATTTCCGTCATGTCTCTATCTCTTTCCTCTTTTGGAATTCGCATGTGTTTATCATAATATTAGTGCGGATTGAACAGTTTCCATGCAAGAGCCAAAGTATACATCGCAAGCGAATTTGCACGAGCTTCAGTTCTAAATCTTAATTTTGTGAAGAGCTTCCATCAAATTTTAAATGATGATATGAACTTCTGACACTATCAGCAGTGTTGAGTTTAGCTATGGACAATTATCTCTACAAAACAAAAAAACCTCAAATTCTGGCAATTTCTCAACAATCATCGACTTTACCAATGGAATCAAATTACGAATGCTAGTTGGTTTGCTCAGTACCTTTTCTATTTAGTAAAGTAGATCGACAATGAATAGTGTGGGAAAGATCAGCAATGTAATCAGACAGCTGAATTTTGTTGCACAGGCTGAATGATTCCACATCGTCAGAGAAAAATTAAAGTGTCTTCAGTTTCTTGTAGTATCACGATGAAAGGGATCTCCTCTTCATTCGCATAGTGCCAGCTAAGCTATTCAATGATGGAATTTAAATCACAAAGTTGTGATCGTTTTAAAATCGATACGACAGCATTTAATCAGGGACTATCTGTGTCTTATATAACTCACCAGAAAGTTAGGAAATGATTTGTCAGCGAAATTGATTGCCTTTATATTGCTGATATCTGAAGTAAACAGATAGATGCACAAATACAGATAGGCTACTCATGCTGCTTCTATTACTTAGTCCGCTGTCAGATTTGTGATCTTATTTTGCTAGAATGCATTTCGTGACATAGACCAATATAGGCTACAGTGTATGATATATTAAATGCTCTTGTAGGCCTAAATTCTAAATCAAGTCGTAGATAGTCATGAAATGATCTGTATATCTCACCTTTTTATCCAACTCCAGAAATGTCTTGCGACCCTCAGCCTACCGTGTATCGTGGCATATGTCATAGACCAGTTGGGTCTATATGTTTTTCTTTAGTGAGGACCGCACCCAGCCCTAACTTGTAAAAATGATTCACTCATTTTCTCTTGTTGGGGGTCGCTCGGTCCGCTAGTTCTGGACCGGACCCCGCCCAGCCCTTCCCTGCTGGCTATGGTAATAATTAAAGCGAGACGAATGCGAAGAATTGAGCATTTGAGATAAACAACGAAAATTTTGTGTTGTACAATATCAGATAATAATACGGAATATTTGTTTAATATCTCTATAGTTTCTAACATATTTGCATCATTAAATCTTTGACTGTAAAAGTGCTCCTATGGCTGACTTGTAGATACATTACCGGTTCGTAGCATAAACTATGCTTGACCCTCGAACTGCCAAGCGTAAATAAATACATCACACTTTCTTGAAATTTTGATTTCAATATAATGATAATCTTTCATATAAATTGATTTTATGTGACTTCAACTTAGCGTGAATGTATATTTAAGATTTTCAACTCCTTGCACGGAAATAAATGCACTAACTTCCGCTTTTTCCAAAAAAATCTAATCACTATTTGTCAGAAGGTGATTGGGAGGAGGGATTTTTGATTACATCAAGGAATATCAATTAGTGATACATTCATCACATTTGATTTTGACAAGTATAAAACTTTCAAGAATTTTAGTTATGCTAGTGTTTTTAAGCATCGGGTGTTCAATGGTCCATTTTCATGATCACTTTGATATGTCAGAAATCGTTGCATTTACTAAGCTTACAACAAACATTACCCCGTCATCCAGCCATTTCATAAAACGCAGATAAGAAAATTTGAGAGAGTTAGCCTGAGCTTTGGCAATGGAGTGCGGCATTACTCGATTTACACGATCTGTGGGCTCACATACTCAGGTCATCTCCATATTGGAACAATTTAATGATCGACTGCAAACGCAACTTCCTGAAACTACAGCGGCAGGGGTCGCCACCAAGGTAACAGAGATACAGCAATCTTGGAAAACTGTCAAGAAGCTGCATATTATTATATGCAATTATCAATTATGCAGTATTAATATACGCAATTATCAAGAGACATTTGCAGGCGAGACCAGATGCTTTGACAGGATCACCAGATGCGATCACTGACTCAACTGTTAGGGCAAAATCTCTCCGAAATCACTCCCGAGGTGTGTCAAGATTCCTGGAGAAAGCTACGTCTGTTGATTCCTCGATGCACGCGACTAGAAGACATTACTGACAATCATGCCTATTTGATGTGTAAGTTTACATATAAATATACATGTACACCATAGATTCTGGATAACTTGAATTTCTCGGTGTAATTAGAAAATTATGTAGGATAGTCACAATAGTGTGAAAGATGTCGCTAAACAATGGCATAATATCTCCATAGCGTGCGAACGATGTCGTTGATCAATGACAAATTTCAGTAAATAAATGAGAAACGCCGTTAACTTATCAGCCTTACCGTTAATCAAAGACAGATTCATATTAACAAACGCAAAAGCCTGAGAGAATTAAAACAGTTGTCCACATTGATAACTTTACAACATCTACAATTTCTAGCGTTGCATACGGAGACAGTGTTAACATTAAGTGGCGTGATCCACCCATTCGCTTTAACGCTGAATGCTTTAGTTGACATTAATCTATGTGAAACAGTTGTCAGAAGGGGGTCGTCCCGAAATAGCGAAGGTCAAAATAGCGAAGTGTCATAATAGCGAATCCCAAAATGAAGAATTCCCATAATAGCGAATTCCCAATATAGCGAATCTCAAAATAGCGAATTCTCAGACATACATACATGTGTACAGACATACAGACATGTATACTGTTACCTCATCAAAAATCAGATAGGAATATGTACTACAATTTGATGAGGGATGGAATGACAATTAGCCCATCTTCATCAATTATTGCGTCATCCTCTTGATGAGCGTTGTTATCAATCAGCCATGGAATTCTAGATTATCTACAATTCCATGAATCAGCCAAGTCAACTGTAACAATAGAGGCTTTCTGATTGAGGTAAACGCAAATAAGTTGACACTTCTCAAGTGTCAAAAAGGATGATCTTATTTCAAAATGAATTTGAAGGTGGAATGGACCTGCCAAAATTGATCAAATAAAACATGCCCTACTTCTATCAAGTGTCAAATCAAACATAATTGCCTATTTCTCTTTATAAGTTGGTTTCTACAAAGTTGAAAGATTACAATTGAGTTGTAATGAATTCCGTCGAGTATCTTCCAAGTCAGAAAGGTGGAGTCCACATCATCAGACATGGCTACCGATACCGTTGCACCAAATTGGTACTCGATAAGAAGTATTGGAGATGCATCAAGTGCTCAGCGACTCTGATTACGAAAGGTGACGACCTTCTCTCAGAGAAACCCTATTCTCATGCCCCGGACGACATCAGCAACAATGCATTCCGCATGAAGGCCGAGCTGAAGGAGAAGGCAAAGACAAACACCGACGCGCCGATGCAGAAGGTCTCCGACTCCGTCGTCAGAGACTACGCTTCACGCCGAAGCGACATCATCGGCACCCTCCCCACCTATGATGCAGTACGGTCGTCGATATACCGTGAGAGACGGAAGTCATTGCCACCCCTTCCGAACACCACTTCAGAAATTGAGGTACCTGATTGCTTGCGAGTGGTCGACGGGAAGGAATTCCTCATCATCGATTCAAAGGGTCCAAAGAGGATTCTTGGGTTCTCCAGCCAAGAAACATTAGACATCTTAGCGGCGGCAGAAACTATTTACGGCGACGGTACATTCTACTCAACACCGCAATTGTTCGCTCAAATATACACCTTGCACGCAATGTACAAAGGAACGATGATGCCGCTGGTATGCCTGCTACTGCCTGAGAAGACAGCCGACATATACAAACAGGCCATAGCAGGAATTGATTCTGTGTTGGCGAAGAGTGAATTGGTGCTCAAGCCCCGGCAAGTCATGCTGGACTTCGAAAAAGCAGCTCATGTTGCTTGGACTGAAATGAAGGGTGGCCTCACAGAAATGAAAGGTTGTCTCTTTCATTTTTCTCAATGTATTTGGAGAAAACTTCAATCGCTGGGATTGTCGACTGCCTATCAAGAAGATGAGGAGTTTCAAAAATGGGCACGCCTGATACTTGCCCTACCGTTCCTGCCTATCCACGACGTTGAGGACTTCTGGTTGGAGATAATCGGCGACGCCCCTATGGAGCAGTACCCTGCAGTTGACGAGTTCATCAACTACGCGTCTTTCTGGGTGGATAGTGGTACAGCAACCTTCCTCATTTCCAGTGAGTTTCATTTGAGAATATAACTGCACATGTAGCATATATACGTGCGTGCATAAACATACATTCAAGAACCAAATGTACTGCGTTGTCCGTAATAATCATGTTTGAGTAATAGTTTCAGTATCAAACTGAATGTGATGTGACTGACTAATGTGACATTTCCCATCTCTTTGAGAATTAATTAATTTACAAATAATTCAAAATACTCGTATAGGATATACTGACAAGGACTAGTGGCCTAAACTGCAGAACGGTCACACTTTATGATAAGTTTTTCCTTGTGCAATACTTGTAAATTGATACTTGTATACTTGAATGTTTACAAGTATGGTTTCCCCACATGCACTCGAACATCATCTGATTTCAGTGTGGAATCACTTCGAAAGTGACAGCATCCGGACGACAAATCATCTGGAAGGCTGGCATAGAAAGTTGAAGGATATTGTGGGACGAGCACATCCAAATGTGTTCAAGATCATCTCCGTCTTTGCTGACGAGCAAAAGATGACCCTAGTCAAGATTGCTCAATTGGATTGTGGTACTCCACCAAAGAGAAGAAAGACTAAATACGCGCATTTGAATGAGAAACTTGCCCGCTTGCGTGAGCAATACCTCTCCAATGACTTGACCCGACGGGGATATGCGAAAGCAGTGTCTTACTTATTGGGATTTTGAAAAATACACATAAAGAGCTTCGCATAGATTCTCCACATTTTTTCTTTCATGAAACAAATAGAAAAATCTATTGTCGTTTTGTTCTTTGTAATATTGAATTGTACGTGTATATCACTAGGCTCCTACAGAAGTCTTCCCCAGATTCAATATAGATTTTATCATTATCATAAGTTTCCTACCAAAATGGAATTAAAACCTGAATTATTTTTCCAGTGTCTAATCTGATAAATGATTATGTAATAGCATATGTCTGAGAATTCGCTATTTTGAGATTCGCTATTTTGGGAATTCGCTGTTATGGGAATTCTCTTTTTTGAGATTCGCTATTTTGACATTCGCTATTTCGGGTCGGAGCCGCCAGAAGCCACGAAACGAAAAAACAGGAAAACCTTGTAGGTTGGACTTTGAAATCCTGCTATTTAGGTGGCATGCCTTTGAAATACATGGTCTTTTATGTAGTAAAGACTGAATGGGAAGCACACACGTAGAATTCATATCACTAATCGTCCAAAATCTGCGTAACAATTACATAATTTATTTCAGATTCTGTCTCTACGAAAACCAGACGAAAACATTCGTCGTATGTACATGTATGATTGATCTCATCCAGTGCGACTGTCGGAGTGTTGCATTCGCTAGAATTGTCAGCCGTGAATCAGCTGCCCATTATCAGTCTGGTACACAAACTCTCGCGGAGAAATTTTGGATTATCGATTTTTTCGTTTCGATCCTGGTTGCTATAGCACCCGCGACGGTGACGTGGATTGACACTGGTATTGCTGATTATCACAATGTATGTCGCACCCACAGAATTAGACAGGTCGTCTCTTCCTCTGTTTGACCAGAAAGGAAACATTGGAACCATAGATGTCGGATTGTTAGATATCTACGTTATCTAGAGCGGACATGGAATATCTCCAACATGTATTCATAGCAGAGACAAAATATATGAAAGCAGGGTCATTTGGGAATGTGTCATTTAGTGTTTATAGTTTGCAATTCTGCCTGTGGATCCATCAGAAGGAAAACTTTCAATACCTAATAATTACCTACATTGGACGTGTGCAACAACAATATGCAACATCTATCATTGACGTTATGTCATCGCATCAATGAATTGTACCTGAGATTGTAACTGCAGTGATAATTGTGGACGATAAGTCACAAAAAGTCTACTGAATAGAACAGAAAATTCTTGATAAGCTGGTAAACAAGTGGATATTTTATAGAATGAGACTGACCTGATAGCATGAAATATCGTTCATTCGAAACGATTATCAACCTATGAAAATCAATTACATGGCCGACCATTAAAGATGAAATCACAAAGCGCCTGTAGAATCGTCTGGAAGCATGCTGGAATATCACTCTGCTAAAGATCCCTTGCAGGGGATTATGACGATCAATTATGCAAAATATGGAAACATGAATCATAGGTTTGTGGGTAAAAGATCAATTTTCATGCCTTTCTTTCATGTCGTCTACAGGCTTTGTCATTTGGATCTCATTCTGCGTGAAAAATGTATCTTATACGGCATTTAGATCAGAAACTATCCCAAATTAAAGACTGAGAAATCTTGAACTAGACCCGCTGTCAGAGTCAGACTGGTGCCATCCTAGTCATCTATTGTCATCCTAGTATCTATCTCGCGAAACCGTTCTCGATCATTTTCAACTGTTCATTTAGAAATAGAGTGTTCCCTCCGAAATGGAAGGACTGTACTATCACTGCTATTCCAAAAACAACTGCGGACATCGAAAAACTGAGATACATTGCTCTCCTTCCTGTCCCCTCCAAATTTTAGAGAGAATCATTATGGATCGAATGCGAAACCAGCTCGAGGAATCCTACGGGTTATCACAACATGGCTTCAGACGAGCACATTCAACAACTACCGCCATCATAGACATTCTCGATCAGATAAGTACCATGACTGATGACAAGGAAAACTTCGGTGCAGCTTTACTGAGTTATGACTTCTCACGAGCTTTCGATACGGTCATTCACAGCTTTTTAATTTCAAACTAAGAAAGAAAGGTTTTTCTTCTGGTTTCCTTATGTGGCTCCACAGCTATCTGCAACAGAGGATGGCGAGAGTGAGGATCGGACCTGCTATTGGAGACTCCATACAGTTTAACAGAGGGTGCACCAGGGTTCCGTTCTTTCCCCTTCCCTCTTCTATACTTTCGTCAGTAATCTCCAATCCAAATCAACTGGTGCCCGAGACTTTAAATACGCTGATGGCTCTTCCTATCTCTTGTGATGACGAAGTCATAATAAACCGCTATATTCGTGATGAAACTTCAAATGTATTGGCATGGTGTGGAAAGAACGAGTTAATTCTCAATGAAAATAAATCTAAATTGATGCTCTTCACAAGAAGGCAAGTCATCTTCTAATCACCAACTGCTGTCCCTCTTGTCGATGAAATCAACGTATTAGAAGTAATCATTTATAAAGAAATCAACATGAAATCTCATGTGAATGCAATACATGTATGTGAGAAGGCCAATCGGAAATTTCACATTCTTCGACGACTCATGAAAATTGTGACGGATAAAGAATTGCATGATCTCTATGTAGCGCTCATCAGATCTCATCTAGAGTACGCATCGCCCGTATACGTTGGTTTGGGGAAATCTCCATCGCAAAAACTTCAAAGAATAGAAAATCGAGCCCATCATCTTATTTACAATCTATACTATGGTAGCAATAACAAAGGAAAATGCAACTGCAAGAGAAACGAAATCCAAGATCGACGTGAGAAAGCCAGCATTAAACTCTTTCATATGATTGAATCTAAGAAATCTCATGTATTGTTCCAGCGAATGAATCGTAAACTCAGAAGCCAATATTTCGTCAATTACTGCAGAACTTTGCGCAGAAAGAAACTGTTCTTTCCGTATACGACCTCTCTCATCAACGAGAACCTAAGAAAAGCCAGCTGAATTCGCAATTTCTCAGAATTTTCATAAATTGTCAACTGTATTCATACTTTTGTACATTATGATTTGTATTACTTTAAAAATATTCACTTTATTATTATTATTACTGTCCTCTCTAGACAAGAGAGGACAATATCCTAAATATCTGATCTCTATGATTGGGACATGTAACGTTAATGAAATGGCACAATCTGCTGACATAATACCATGGCAATCGAACAATGAGCAGCCAGTTCAACATTATGCGCGCCTAATTGTGCGAAGTTTCAGTGACAGTTATCAGTTGTCACACAGCAAAGAAACAGTCTATGTCAAGCTCTATAAAGAAGTTTGTGAACATTTATTCGTGCGCTGCTAACTTTTTTAATAATGATCAGGAGACCCAACATCATCGAGAAAACGTTTGCGCAATGATCTGAATTCTTCGAATCTGAAGGAATCGTGACGATCGGAACACTTTGAAGGAATTCACAGCAATCCGCAAGCCGACGCACGACTATTATTCCTATTTCTGCAAGGTATTCAAAATTTCTTTTTGCCCACTTAGTAAGTTCCTGCATGTGCCATCGTTTTGAATCTATTCGCACTTCAGCAAAGTCATGCGCTTAAACAATCTAGTTCTGTGGTCACACCAAAGCAGAAGCGAGATCTACCTCGCAAGCAGATTCTCTGATGTCTGAAATTAAGAATCTGAAGAATTTGATTAATGCGTCCAAACTTGAAGCTGTTGATACATTAAGAAAGGACATAGAATGTTTGAGATTAAATATTCAAACGTAAACTGATCGAGTGAATGATCTTGAAAGACAGAATGCCTGCATTAAAAGTAAATATGAAGAATTATATATATCCGCTGATGTTGCAAGCTGGAAAAGTTTCCGAGAAAGCGTAAACTCTCCTAAAGAACAGGAAGCGCATCTTCTTCAAGGCATTACTAAGAAAATTGAAATGCGTTAATTGAAATGAAAGGTAAAGTAACATTATTCTTAGCGGCATTGCTCCTGTAAGCGATGGCAGTATTCATGAAAGGAAGACTAAGGACAGGGAAGAATGTGAGATTCTACAGATACTTGATGTTCCTCCTGAGGAAATTTCTGATATCCATCGAATCTCAAAAACGGATAGAGTAACATCCAATATGATAAAGATCTCATTTAGATCCCACAGTGCAAAACTTGGAGCAATCAGACGGGCTAGGAATTTTCGTACATATCAAGAATATCGCACAGTTTATGTTTATCCTGATATAACTCATTTTCAGCAGCAACAGCACCGCGATCTAAGACGAGAATTACGAGAACGTAAAGAAGCCGGAGAGGATGTGATTATCTACAAAGAAAAAGTTGTTCATTGTCATACGATAAATTTTTGCGACCGCTTTTAGATAGCTCAAATGTCTCCCATTCATTCCCATCGTTTGTATTCTCAAAGACTAACATAAGATCTCTAAGAAGGAATTTTGATGAACTATGTGTACTTGCTTCTTCTTTCGAGTCATCTATCGTTGCCATCTGTGAAACATGGCTCACAAATGAGGTATAGAAGACAATTTAGTTGCGATTCCTCATTACTCGTATTTCCGCCATGATCGAGTTGATGGAAGGAGAGGCGGTTGAGTATGCGCATATTTCAACAATCACATTCGAGTTAAGAATTTGAATAGTCCTGCGATAAAATGTTCTGAGCACTGTGAATGCCTGTGGGTTCACATATCTTTCTTTGACATTATTCTGCTTGTCATTTATGTGCCACATGGGCTGTCCAATACTCAATTGTTACTAATTGTCAATTATATTACTGATAGCTTTTATGCAATAAAGCCATCATCAAGTGGCAAACTGATCATAATCGGTGATTTAAATGATTTACCAACTGAAGAGATTGAGACTATTTTGAATATGAAACAGCTTGTCAACTTCCCAACTGAGGCTGTTCCATCCTTGATGAAATTTTGGTTGACATTGAGTTGATTCAATACTTCAATTTGCCTGTTGCTGCACCTCCTATCGCAAACTCGGACCATCTGACTATCATATTAAGACCTCATGAAGTAAATGCAGGAATAAGTCACTTTGTTAAAGTCTATGAGTACCGGCAATCGAATATCAATGCTTTCCTCGATCGTCTTCGTCATTTAACCCTTGATGATAAAGTTACTTTTTCTACCATCATTACAACGAGGCTCTAAATGTGTTTCCGTCTACGTATGTGCCCATTTGCGCAAAGGAAAAGCCTTACTCGAATCCTAAGCTGAAGTCACTCATGAACAAGAAGTTTCAAACCTTTCGTCAGCGAAATTTCAGCATATGTCACCATTGCAAGACTAAAGTTAAATTTGAAATTTTGAAATGCAAGCAGAATTGGGTGAATAAAGCAACAAAATCAGGAATATGTAACAAAGGATCAATCATCCATCCTCTCAAACAAGCTCAGCATTGACTAAAGTGATAGACAGTTTTTCCAGTTCTGAAGAAGTTGAGAATGCTATCAATCAAAGTTTCTCCTCAATGTTCTTTCCATCGAAGCAGGATATTACCTTTGCTTATCATGGTTCTGATGCGACATGGGATGTTGCACGTAGTGTATCTCTGATCAACCAATGACTCCGAGAATTGAATCCCTGTAAGTCATCAGGAAGTGACGGTATAACTTCGCTTTTGCTGAAAACTAGCTGTGACATTATAGATAAACCCATAACACATTATCATTTGCTTTGTCTAAAAATCAGATCGATAAAAATCAGTAACAGGTCGCTTCATCGGGAACTCTTGGTTATTCAGAGAATCGACAAAGTTGCTGCAAGCTATATAGAAATCCAGAAATCGAATCAGGTAGTCTCTGAATTCATTCTTTTGTCAGACAGTAAAAATAATGCTGAGTGAAATTGCCGTACACTATGTTTGTCCGACATGCGGCATCGAATTGTCATACAACATATGCGTGAGAGTATGAGATTGCTTACGAACATTGGAATTCATTTTGCTGTGAATAGATTTGTTTCCTGTACAGGATGCTGTGTAGAAATAAATGAGTCCTTCATTGGTCACACAGCAAAATTCAGTTCAATGAATCACAGTTATGTACGATGTCGATGTACGACGAGAAGTTTATTGAGCTGTTGAGAAATAACACTCATCTGTGGGATTGCACACTAGAGGACTATAAAGATCGCTTAACAATGTGGTGGGACTTTGTAGTGCAGCAGCTGGGATTATCGTGACAGAAAACTAGAGACATAATGATGACATCTTCCTGACAGTTATCTTAGCGAACAGAAGTAAGATGAAACGGAGCGGGGTGGTGATGAAGCTGAACAAAAAGAAATATGCCGAAAGAACGATTTTCCTAGAATTTCCTTTACAACGATTTTCCTTTACATGTTACTTGAAATCTTGTTAACTTGTTGCTTTTTTCTCCTGATTTCTACTAATTCTGAATTATGTATTTATTTTTTCTTCTATATTTTGATCCATCCCGATCTGTTCTGCTCCATTTTTGATTGGTAAAGTGTCTTATTGTTGATGTTATCTGCCATTGTCAACATCTCTGTGCGTTCGTCGGTCAAAGTCATGTCCACATTCTGTCCAAATGTCTGATGCAATTTCATTCCGCATGTAAAGTCACCAAAAGAAGCGTCGTGGGCATGAAAAAGGAAATTTGTTTTTATCATAAAATCTTTACTGACAACAACGGCATTTTAGAATTTTCCTGAAACAGTATTTTCTTGATATTTCATGCATTTTGTTTCATGCATTCATGTACCATAATTTAATAAGCATTTATTGTAAATTTTAATAATAGATGATAACAACAGACTTCAACCTAGCTTGCAAAATTTAAGTTACGTAGGTTTTTGATAGTTATCATACGTAGACCTACTATCCATGGCTACACTATTGTATATATTTTTTAAGTGTAGGCCTCTGCCACAATTTAAGTTCAAATGTAAAAACATCGACACAGCTCACTCGCACGAGTGAATTTACAGCCATTCGGTACCGGTGTTACGAGATTCAGTTTCTCTAGGTCTGAATTTCCGATAGGAAGTTGTAAGCCGTGTCTAAGTTTCCCCCTGGGAAACTGAAACCCAGATATATTTTCCTAGTAGGAAACTGAATGACATGGGGAAGTTAAGACACACACTATTCACAGGAGTTTCTGTTTCCGACCGGAAAATGTAATCATAGTCTCATTTTCTGATCGGAAAATGAAATCATACTTTCAGTGTCCGGTAGGAATCTTAAACAGAGGGAGAGCAAGAACTGTAACACCGGCACTGTTTACGACAGGATGTCACCGTGTCATACCATGTTGTAAAAGCGGTTGAATTTTTAGAAGTTCGTCGAACTTTTGAAATGCAAAAATAATTGAAGTGCACTTCAAGAGCCATCTCTGGCATCTCGTACACCAAGCGTCCCTCAGGCCTTATGATGCGAGATATGTTCTGGGATTGGAACATCGTCTGATAACTCGCATTTTCTTCCACAGCCAGTACATCACGATAACAGGATCCTATTTTATATTCTATGACAGTTAAATTATCGCGCAGCAATATGAATGCATGAACAAGGCCACAGCAGCAGTAACCAATAACTATGCCGGACAACATTTGCGTTTCTTGCCGTACAGCAAGCAATATGTTGTGTGACAATTTTGCTGTTGCAGCAATGCGACATGTTTTCTGACATTTGAGTTATGTTCATAACGTCGTACGGTAGAGGTATGAATTCAACTTATGCTGACCAGCTACCTGCCTTAACTAGCAGGTTACGGAGACGCCGGCCTAGTCCCGGTCGGTTTTGATTTCAAACTAAAATTTTGAAATGAATCATTTTAATCACAAAAGTAAAACAGGACTCGAATTGTGAAAACACGAACACGACACGAATGACAAGGCTCATTGCGACAGGAAACACAATCGTGTTTGCGTCACATTCGAGTCGTGAACGCAGACCTCTAAGATCGAGTATACAGACATGTTGATAGGCGCCTTGATGATTTATCATAGAGGACAGATTATTAAATTAACCAATAATCCCATCGTACCCTATATGTCCAGGGCTTACGGGAGAGGCGAATGCGGAAAATACTTTCAAGAAATTGAATTGTTTTCAGCAAATATAAGTAATATGATATCAGCATGCAACTTATGAAACTCACGAAATAACATTTTATCGACTTACAGCCTACATGTGCTATATTTCAAACAACAAAAGAGCTTTTGAGGTTGACGACACATTCATCAGGTTGTTCATGTGAAAGTAGAACTGCTAAAATAAAAAAACGAAGTAAACATGGTTTTGAAGCCCTATTCCATACGAAATCTCTATAATGCAGCAAGTCTATATGTCTATTCAAGTTGTAATTGTATTTTATAACTTTCATCATGACCTTATTTTGGCAGAGGATCTATTTCTGAAAAGTAATTAACCGCATTCAAGACAGACTATTCACATTCAAAAGATGAAACGAGTTTAGCGTCAGGAACGTTTAGCATCAATACATTAAAAACGAGACCGTCTTAATATCACACTTGAATAAATACTTCATCACGATTCCCCGCTATGAATAGGAAGCAGATTAAATCCAACCGCTCTAAAACTATCTTTCATCCTATCGTGAGACGGGAAAATGGAAAATGAAGACTTCGTATATTTCCCATAGTTGACACATTCAAATGAACCATGGTCGTTTCTATTTGGAACATTTCATATTTTCCGTAATATTGCACATCTTTATATCTTTCAATCGGCCGAGTGAATATAGGATTCAATTATATTTGCGTTTTCCTTTCTAGAGATCAAATTCTAGCTTCCTGTAAAGTTTAAATTTTCTTGCTATTTCATTTTTCGCTTGAAATAGAAGAGCAGAGCGATTACGATGACATTGATAGAATGTGATTGATTTGTCTGAAGTGTGCGGTGTATGTGATTGTTTGGAAATATAAATATCGTCATGTACAAGTCAAAATAGACCACGTCGATGTTTTCAAAAAATCTAATGTTTTCCTTATTGAATGCAAAACATCTTGATGCATCTGATCTTTCATTCTGATTATCGTTAATAACATGCATCGCATTTATACATATTATCTATTTGGATTCATTTCTTGCAAATGTTTGCACTTCACCAACGTATTATCTGAAGCTTCTCTCCTATTCTTAGCGGTTCGGCTGGATCTTCATAACTCAATCGTGATGAGTAAGAATCATTTACAAAAATCATGGAATTGCAGAATTATGGATTAACACAAACGGTTTTTTGTCTCAAAGCTAGTTATCGGTAGCTAATTTTATAAATATTTGCTATATGCGTGTTTTATTGTTATATCTGACGAGATTCTCACAATTTTAAATAAGTCGTACTAATTTTACTTCAAAGTTTAATGATCTGCTACCGAAAATTGCTGCACATAGCATTTCAATTTGCAGAACACTAATAGCTTGTGACAAAATGTAACTCAAATCTTTAAGTTTACCAATGCAGATAGTTACTAAGAAAAATCAACCACTCCACTTTGTGCACGTGATGCGGTATATCCTATTTATCACTGGTGCGGATATTCATTACGGTCTGAGTGAGGCTAATTGAGCGAACCGTGTCGGGTCTGTGCCTGAGTATTCCCGATAAAATAGACCGGACCAAGCTTCTTCTAAACGGACCTGAGCGGTGAATAGAAGGTCGGTAGTAAAGGGGAAGAAGACCGTTCCAGGACACCGAAAAATTCAGAAAAATTGGTATTTTTAAAAACGACTAAATTCATGAATTTTAACCATTTTTCAGGTTTTTAAGACCTAAATTCATAAATTTAGTCCATTTAAAAAGTACCATTTTTTGAAAAATTGGTATTTTTAAAAACGACTAAATTTAAGAATTTTGGTCATTTTTTCAGGTTATGAAGACCTAAATTCATAAATTTAGGTGTTTTTAAAAATACCCAATTTTTCAAATTTTTCAAAATCTCAAATTTGAGATTATGATTATTTTACCTTGAAAATCATGACCGTTCCAGTACACCGTAAAATCATAAAAGTTAAGAATCTCAAATTTGAGATTATGATTATTTTACCTCGAAAATCATGACCGTTCCAGGCCACAACATCAGAAAAATTGGTAATTTTAGGAGTAGTTAAAGTAGCCTCAATTATCCCTAAATTTATGAATTTTTAATCATTTTTATGTCTAAACCAGGTTAAGAACCCTCTAATTCATATTTAAAATAAGTCTAGGGGAAAAATATTTCTTTAAAAATGGAAACCTCAGAAATGGAAGAAACCTCAACGGGGACGGCGACGAAGAAAATGGAAGAAACCTCAACGCGGACGGCGACAACGAAAGTGGAAGAAACCTCAAGAATATATCCTTCGTTATCTCAATTAAAAATAACTGAAATGGATAAAGAAAAACATAAAGATAGAGTACGTTATATGAAAGATAGGGAATCTCAATTATTATTAAGATTAGATCATTATGATAAATTAAGAAAGAGATGGTCTAAAGTTAAGAATGTAACACAAGGTATTGGAATATTTTTAACAATAAGTTTAGGTGCAAAGCAATAAACAAATCAATAAAAAAATAATTTGTTCAGTAAAATGTTTTTACTGTATTCCAATGTTACCACAAAATTCAAATATTATATTTTAAAAATGGATAAAATTAAAGCTGATAATCAAAAAAGAATTAGACAATTAGACGAGTTAATAAAACAAAGAAATATTATGAAAGAAAATCATCTTCAACATAGAATGAAAAAAGCTGGTATTCAGTCTGATATCTTTGAAAAACTGCAGCAAACCGAGCAAGTAAAAACTAATTTTGAAAAAACTATGAAAACATTTAAAACTCTTGAAAAAGAACTTACAAATAATGATAAACAAATTAATATAACAGATCCAGAACACAAAACTATATTAGATGACTATGGATTACTAGAATCAAACATTAATAAGAAATTACCAAAATCTATGCAATTTGAACATTCTATTTCATTTATAGATGGAAAAACAATACCTAGATTTTATCTCGGACAAAAAGAAATATTTCCACAACCTCTTCGACGTTTAATTTTTTCACCAGATAAATCTCCTTTTAATTTAGATAGAAATTTTGTTGATCTTTTATGAGGAGCAGATTTAAAAAATTATGCTGTAGGAGATCTCATAAAATATAAAGCTATGTTAGATAGAGTTGATGCAGCAAAATCTCTTAGATGTTGTAAACAATTAGAAAATTTATTATCAACGGGAGTTAAAGTAGGAAAAGGTTTTAAAACAGAAACAATTGTATTTTTACCAGATGATCCACAAGAATTACTAAATAGATTAAATATTTTAATAAAAGAAGGACATAATTCTAGTTTCAATGAAATTCATGCTATATTGAAAAGACTGTTAGAAAAGAAGATTCTAAATGAAGAGGATTATAAAAAGATGGCTGAAACATGTTGTTGTTTTTAATTTTTTTATAAAAAAATATTTATTCAAACTTTTAACTAAAAAATGTGTTCAGCAGATTTAGACAAAATTAATAATCATTTAGAAAATCTAACAGAGATTTTGGGTTCATCAAAATTTAGTACGACATTAAAAATTATAACAACTACTTCATCACACACCTGTAATTTAGAACCCATTCTACATTTGGAACAAAATAAAAATTATCAAATTGCATTGACTAGTTTCTCCACATTTAACACTATTCAAAACGTTATCAAAGATGTGAATGATCAATTTAGATATTCTACTGATAAAGGTAAAACATGGAAAATACTAACTTTTCTTCCTGGTTCTTACGAAGTTGAATCAATATCAAATGAAATAAGAGACATTTAGGTATACCATTTAAAGATAAGAAGCAACTACATTTTGCAGTTGAAGCGGCAGTTAATAAATTTTCTCTTACTTTAGACGAAAATCATCGAGTTGATTTTAATCATGATAGATCATTGACAAAACTATTAGGATTTAATAAACAAACCTATAGTCAAGGTTATCATTTAGGTGAGAAGATTCCAAAAATAACTGAAATAAATTCAATTGTTGTACATTGTGACATTATTGAAGGAGGATATATAAATGGTAAATTGTCAAATTTAATATTCAGTTTTCCAGCTTTTACTGTACCCATTAGTTATAGATTAAATGTAATTCCACAAACATTAATATATTTCCCTATTACAAGAAAAACTATTAACAACATTAACATTAGAATCACTGATGAGAAAGGACAAGAAATAAATTTTGGAGGTGAAGAGATTATGGTAGATCTTTCGGTTAGAGAAGTTTAATTTTCTTCTTCTTTAAAAATAAAAATAAAAATTTTTTATTAAAAATGAGTGAAGTGCTCCCATTAAATTAAAAAAACTTAAATTTAATCATCATCCAAATTTATCGAATAAAGTTTTGTCAGTTATTTGTGGAAGATCAGGTTGTGGAAAAACGTATCTATTATTTAAAATTTTAACGACTCCAAATTTTTTGGATTATAACAATCTTATAATTTATACAACAACAGCAGAGCAACCCGTCTATCAATTTTTAAAATATGGATTTGAAAATAACCTTTAAAAAACAGCAATTGCTTCATTATTCAAAGAATATGAAAAATCTGAAGATGACGAAGAAATAAGTTCGTGGTGTGAAGAAGCAGCAAAAAATAGTCAGTTAGTTGAATCTAATAAAAATAAGCATATAAAGATGCAATTAATAGATGATAGTGGTAATATGCAAGATCCTAGTAAACTAGATAAAACAATGAAACATTGTGTAATTTTTGATGATTGTGTTAATGATAGAAATCAGTCAGTTCAGAGAAATTATTTCACAAGAGGTAGACATAACAACTGTAGTGTTTTTTATTTAACACAAGGTATGTATTCATTAGACGGAAGTGTTATTAGAAAGAATGCAAATATATTTATACTATTTGAAATAAATGCAAGAAACTTAAGTGATTTGTTAAGAGATTTATGTGTAAGAAATAAAGATGAATTTAAACAATCGTGTAACAATGCTTGGTCAAAAGATTATGGCTTCATTACAATTAATATTGATAAAAAAATTCATGATAGAGTTATCGAACAATTGTTCTCTGACTGAAAGTCGATAGAAAATATTTTCGCGGAGTGATCGAATAATTTATTTTCTTCTAGACGGATTTAAATAATAATAAATAATCTTTAAAAAGGTAAAATTTTTCTTTTATCATCAAATGGATCTAATGCTAATTTATGTTCCTCTTTTAAATACATTTTATGTTTCTTTGAATTAAGTCTATAATTACATGCTATTTTTATTTCATTATTAAATAATGTATTCTTATAATCTTGAAATGTTATTTGGTTAGCCACTGATGCCTTTGAAATTCCTTTTAATGTTTTATGTGTTTTAATATTATTAGTTGTATTATAACAATAGCATTTAGATTTTAAAGATATAGCTTCTGTTATGTACTCTTCATTTCCTTCTAGTTCATCTTTTACTTTACATAAATCAGAAGGATGAATGATATCTTTTATTTTATTAATTTCTTCATGAAGTGAAGAATTATACGGTATTGTTAATTCTAAGAAAACGGAATCCGTATCCATAAAGATTTTTTGATAATCTGAAAAATCTTCTATATTGGGAATTTTGTTTTCGGGACAGAAAGGAAAATATTTTGTTGCGCCTTTTATATAATCAGGGTATACTGAATCAACTTCATATATATAACCATGTATTATAATTTCCATCATATGTAGGTTCGTATTCAAGAATATTACACCATGACATTTCACCTGTTGGTAATTCTTGTGTCATGCAAGAAGAATATAAGCTATTAAAATCATAATATAACAAATAGTTTTCTCTCATGAATTCATCAACTGCTGCTTGACTCTCTTCATTTGATATAAGTCCTTCTATATTTTGATTAAACAATTTTATAAACTGATCGCTTTCTTCTGGAGATAAAGGTTTATATATTCCATAATCATCAGGATTTACTTTTTTATTGTAACACTGTACATAACGATGACCTAAAACTGATGAAACACCACCTCTAATACCAGATTCAAAAAATAATAATTTATCATATGTATTTTCTTTATAATGTCTAAGTTTAACACCAGTATGTTTTAATCCTGCTAACCATGTTAAACCTGGTGTAGAATAACAATAACATGGATCTATTCCATAATATTCTAAACACATGTCACGAAAGTTTTCAAAAATATCAGCAAGGATTAATACATCTATCTGAAGATATTTCATTGTATAATCATACATTGTTCCACAATTTAACTCTTTCCAATTTTTTTCAGCTTCTGAATAATCTTCGTCAGATAGTTGTGATTGTTTCAAAGTTGATTTAAATTCATTTATTGGAGGAAGTTTTTGCTCTTTCATTATTTCATTTATTCTATTTACATCTCCAGTTAAATATTCATACGGAAATATACCTTTTAAAGGTTTTAAATTATATTTATTTAATATTTTACATTGTTCAGGTTTCAAAGTTTTTCCCATAACATCTAATGAATAAGGAGTAAAAAATCTAAATGCGTCTAAAATTCTAATACAACCTAATTTCATTGAAAAATATTCTTCTTCTTGTTTACATAGTACATTTATTTGTTGTTGTTGTAATTTTTCAGATGAAAATAAATCTTTCATTATTAAATGGAAATCATATTTAGAACCATTGTAGAAATATAAAGGAACAAAGTTATATTTAAATTTATTAGCATTAAGATTACAAGAATTATGTGCTGCATCTCTATATAATCCATTTAGATGATCATGATCTTTTACTTTATCAAGATATCTACCGCTGCCAGTTTTATAATTATTTGTAAATTCTTTTCCACAGTAATAACATTTTGTTTCATTAATAAAATTTAATTTTTCTTTTTCTGTTAATGGCATCATCGGTATATTTGTTTCAAGCAATTGTGAAAAGCGACCTTGTAATTCTTCTACTTTCTTTGTAAACATTTCTGAACTATCTTCACCATAGTATTGAAAATATTCTGATTTAAATTATTCAGGATAATTTGAATGAATGTACATTCCCCAACATGATGGTTTTTGTTCAAATTAATATTTTTCTTTACTTTGTTCAGTTGCACTTTTTTCATAATTACCATTATCAGAATTTTGTGTTATATTAACATTATATGCTTCGAAATCACAATAAATAGTAAAGGGTACATTATTTTTCAAATAATGTCTATAATATATTAAATAATCATCTTGGGAAAAGTATTTTCAACTGCTTCATTTTGTTGGCAATTCTCTAAATGTCTATTCATTTCTTCTTTAGTTCTAAAGCTCGTCATGCATAGGAGACAGGGAAAATTAGCATTATCTGAAGTTTTTGTAAATATAGAAACATCTTCACACAATATAAAATGACCCTGATAATATAATATATTCGCTTGTGCTGATTGTTTTGTTTGTTTTAATTTTTCAAATTTATTTTGATATATTTCATGTGTTAAATAGACATATCTTTGAAAATCTTTTTCAGACTGAAGATAATTTTGATTTAATATTTCTAACTGTTGTTCATATTCTTTATTATATTGTTCTTTATATTATTGACATTTTTTAAAGCATTCATTTATTTTTTATTTGTTTTCATTTAATTCTTCATTGTCTGCATTTAATTCTTTATTGTCTTTATTTAATTCTTGAATCCGTTCTATCTTATTTTGATATTTATGGTGATATTCTTGTAGTAACATTTTTAATTGTTGTTGATAATCTGTTTTACATTTTTGTAAAATTTTATTTAAATTTTGTAATTTTTGTTGATATTCTAAAGATGAATAATTGTAATCATAATCATCATTACGCCCTTTATAATTATTATGATTAATCATTATTGGTGATAATGTTTTTATAATTTCAAATTTTTCAGTACATATTATTTTTCCTTGGTAAAAAATACTATGATGCATGTAATTTCCTCTATCATTATATACTATTTCTGATTGACATAAATTTTTATTATTCAAATAAATTTTTTTTGAATCTGAGTAAAATGGAGTAATATCACCAATAGAAACATAATTCACATTTAATTCAAAAACATTTACTTCTATTAAATTTTTATTCTTTTATGAAACTTCATTAACCTATTATAATCATATGGAAATTCATCTAAACCATCAGACAGATCAAATTCCTCTTCATATTCTTCTTTATTATAATGACTTAGTATTTCTTTGTGATATTCTGCAGGATGTAAATGTGCTATAACACTCCACAGAAAACAATAATCATCTTCATTTTTTATGTTGATTATTTGTGGTGAACTGAAAGGTAAAGGAACATAACTACCACCAGTATTATTTTTATATTTATCTTAGATAGTATTTTAACAAATCTCCAACCAGATTCACGTAACTGGGCTTCAATTATACAATTTTCTAATTTATTTATCATCGATTCAAATATGGGTTGCATATCATTTACATTATGAATTTCTTGTGAATTTGTAAAATGACCTTGTATTATTTCTTCAGGAATTCCATCAGGTCCATTTTTTGTATAAAGTACTTCTACATTCATATAACATTTGAAAGATTTTCTAAATATATTAAAAAAGTTGGATAGAATATCATAAAAAGTTTCATCGGTTTCATTATATTCATCAGATTCATTAAATAAATATTTTATATCTGTTACAGCTTCATCAAATTCATCTATTTCGTTAAATTCATCATTATCACTAAATAAATATTTTCCATCTGGTACATGTTCATCTTCACTATTAAAAACTTTTTTATATTCCGAATGTCAATAATCATCAAATATTTTTTTAACTTTTATATCAGTAGGTAATGTTTCTAGATAGTTTTTATAATTATTTAATTTTAATATATCTCCTTCATCAACTCGATCTACATTTTGTAAATGCAATTTACTTTGCAAATGAGATTGATAACTTCTTTTGGTTTGCAACTTTTTTTACATAAGATACAATAAAACTTTTCCATTTTTTGTTTTTTAAAGAAAAAAATGTGTTTTAATTTTGGATATAAACATTCTAATATCAAGGTCTTCAGAGCTATTACATATTAGTATATATTTCACGTTCTTTAGTTATTTTATTTTCTTTATCATATACAGCCTTATTAAAAGATAATTTAAATTTATTTTCACTAACTATTGATTCTTCATCAACATCATAAATTACACTTTTTGGTATAGGATGCCATTCCCTGATAGGAATATCTAATTACAAATTATATTTATTATTTGATAATAATATAATAGAGAAAAATATTGGTCTTTGATCGCTTTTGGAAAATTTAATAACACCATCATAATCTGAATCATTTTTAGTTTTTATTAAAGATGATAAAATTTTAAATTGTTTAGAGGTAAATCCTAATTTAAATTTTGTAGACCCGACACATAATTGTTTATTAGTGTCTTCAACTATTCCAGCATTATTATTTTCAATTGTACGAAAATGAAATTTAGATGAATTTTGATTATATGTAGCATTAATATCATGTTGAGATATAAATTTTTCTTCACTTACATTTTTATAATTACTAATATTTTTATAATCTTTTTTACCATTTACACCTTTTTCAGATGTTTCAGAATCATCATCATCTATATTATCATCATCATTATTATTATAAGATTCTTTAAAATTATTTTGATTATGATTATGGTCATTGTTAATAGCATAAGGTGTTGTCCACATATAAATTTTTTCTTGTAGTGCTAAACCATTTATATAAGATTTTAATCAATTAATATTTAAACTTGAATATAATCCTATATAAGTGTCATCATCATATCTTTGTGGCATTTCAGAACTTTCTTTTTTATAAATTGTATCTCTGTAATAAACTTGGCATAATAACTCTTCATTATGTTTTTTACTCTCTGTATGAATATTGTATTGGTTATGTTCATCGAGATGTAGTCTAATTTTTTCTTTCGAAAAAGATTTTGATTTTTTTACTAATTCGGTAACATTGATGTAATTAATTATTTTATTTTCTATCCAATCAGTATTACTAATTGGTAACACTGCTCTAATAAATCCGTAAACATTATTATGGCCTATTATAACCATGTTTTCTTTATTTAATTCCACATAGGCCACATCATTATACTTACTTACAATATCCATAAATTTAATAAATGGTTCACCTGGAAAAATGCAATCGTTGGTTTCTATAGAAGGTAAACCTTTGTTTGTTCTTTAAATATTTCGGCTTGTAATTCAAACAAAAGATTAACATCTATACATGGATTATTATTATTATTAACAAAACATTTATTTTCAAATCCCGATGATCTCGTCGAATAAGAAGAACAGGGTGATACGGGCGAATATAATTTTTTTAAATTTGCTGTTCCATTTATTTTTATTTTTATGTGAGAAAAATCTACTTTTTTATTGTTAAAAAATGATGTTACCAAAGTTGGTGGAGGTGCTTATATCCCGAATAATCGTGAATCAGAAACAGAAATAGAAAATTACATTATGAAAACTGGAGACGTTTTATCTGGTTCATTGCATCTTTCTATTCTTCCGCAACAAAATACAGAGTTAACAAATAAACAATATGTTGATACACAAATCAATGGCTTAAAAGACAAATATATAAATGATGTTTTGGTTCCACTGATGAATGAATTAAAGTTGCTTAAACTTAATGACAAATCATTAAACGAAAAATTATTAAAACTTGATAAAAAGGATAGAGAGCTAGAAGCAGATATAGCAAAACTTTTTAAAAAGATTTCAGAACAATCAAAAATTTTAATATTACTTTCTTTAAATTTAAAATCTTTAGTCATTAAAAATAAACATCAGATAAAATTATTGAAAGAACAATTAGAAGATGAAATAGAAAAACTTCCTGAAAGAATTAAAAAAAATTTAAATAAGTTACAAGCTACATTCAAAAAAAGTGTTGATGAATTGAGTTCTAAAATTACTCAACAAATGAAAAGGATGAATAGAATAATAAATGAAGCAAACTCATTTAATCAAAAAGTTGATAAAATGAAAACTCTTAAAATCAATTTAGAAAATGAATTAAAGAAAAATTATAAAGGAAATAAAGAACAGTTAGATGCTGTTAAAAAACAATTAGATGTTCTTAAAATTCAATTGAATGCTCTTAAAACGGCGTTGAAGATGAATCAGGAGAAAATGCAAGTTAATAGAAAAGAAATTAAAGTACATCACACGTTGCTTGACGCAATAGATGAAGTGCAACAGAAAATTAATAAAGTTATCACGAAGTTGTTGTTCATTCACACACGCAAATCTTAATCACACACGTAAATCTTAATCCCAAACGTAAATTTTAACGTAAATATTTTTTCCAAAAGTCAAATTTAATCCTAGAAAATGCCTTTAATTTATAAACGCAATCTTAAACACTTTGCCTCAAATCAAAAAATAGCACATGAAACATCTATGAAATCTGTTTACCATTATAACAATGTAGAAACTATTCAAAAAAAGGAGATAGTGTAAACAGCGGAGCTGGCATCTTTTCTGGCATAGGAAGTATCGTTAACTTAATTAAAAATAATAAAGATTTGATTACATCTGCTGCAAAAGGAGCAGCTGCTATAGGTAGTACAGCTAGTGCAATATCAAAAGCTGTTCAGTCTCAAAACGAATTAAAACAACTAGAAACTATTCGTAAACTTAAGAATGATTCTGAAGAACTAAAAAAATTAAAAAACTTTCAGAGGAAACAAAAAACAAAATTGCTAACATAGTACCTGATAGTAAACACGAGAAGAAATCAATTGAAGAAATAAGAGGTAATGGTTTAGCAAAATTCTAAAATTATATTTTAGTAAAAATCTTTTTGGGCGTGAGAAATATTTTTTTGTGTGTGAGAAATTTTTTCTGTGTGTGAGGAAAAACAAAAAAGTCAAATTATTTTTTTAAAAATGTCTTCTCTTATCAAAAATAAACTTAGATTAGACGATCCTCCGTTCGTCAGTTATAATCAAAAAAAGAATGACTATATAAGAATTGCTATGAATCCCGGATCTTCTAGTAGAGTAAATACTGGAGGAGATTTAATGTTTGAAGTTGATAATCAGCAAAGTTATATATATCTACCTGATTCATTTTTACACTGTGAATATTCTTTATATAGTGATGCCAATTTTACAACGCCATTACCAGAAACCGATAATATTCCATTAGAGAATAATTTCTTTCCAAGATTATTTACACAAATGCGTTTAGATGTTGCAACTCAAAATATAGAAACAATAAGTGATTCTCCAGGTGTAATTGATACAATGCTTAGATTTGTAACAATTGGTGAAAATAATAAAAAGTATGAAATCGAAGGTTGGTTTCCTGATACTAATGATGGTATAATTGTTGATGATTTAACTCACGCTGGAACAGATGCAGCAGGAATTGCGAAAGATGTAGAAAATATTGCAAATCCTTTAAATAAAACAAACAATAGTGCATAGAAAGAAGGACGTGAATTTAACAAGAAACGTTAACAGACAGTAAATTGGTCATTGTCTCCATTATTCGGATATTTAGATTATGACAAAATATCATGTCAATTAAAATTTAAATTAATAATTCATCGCTCAGGAAATAATGAATTAATCTTTTATGGTAAGACTGGAAAAAAAGCATGTTTAAAAATTGATAGACTTGAATGGTGGATAAAGCAAATTACTCCTAGTTTAGAGGTCGAATTAGCTATTGCAAATAGATTAAACACTAACAAACCAATTCCAGTAAATTTTCTAAAGCGTACTGCTAGTTCAGTAACTTTTTCCGAACAAAGATTTAACTGGCATTTTACTAGAACTTCGAATACTCCTAGATATTTTTTACTAACTTTTCAAAGAAATAATTCTCCAAGTTTTGATAAGAACAACAATCTTTTTCATATTAATACAATTTGAAGTTTACAAGTTGCTTTAAATCAAACCCGATCCAATTGATCCACTTAGATTCGATGATACCAATAAGGATATGATGCTTATCGAAATCTTTGTATAGAATTTGGAGTTGAACCACAATTAACTGCTGGAGATTGGAGACATTTATATCCTGTTTTCTGTTTCGATTTAAGTGCACAATCTGAAGATATTATCAAGACTGGTTGTGATGTAACAATTAATGTAGAAAAGAAATATTCCACAACTTCATTGATGGCTTATGGTTTATTGCTAGAAGATGTAAAATATTCTATTGAAATTCTTAACGGAAAGATGGCTAGGATTGGATAATAACCTGAGGACCTTTGGTCCGATCGGTTCATTAAAATTTTTGGTAACTTAAATTTTTTTATAACTATAATAGATTAAAAATTCTTAACTTAAAATTTTTCATAACTAGAATAGATTAAAAATTCTTAGATTAAAATTTTTTCATAACTAGAATAAATTAAATTTTTTTTATTCAAAATGTCGCAAGCGAAAAGTAATAATAATAATAATAAAACTGTTGAATTAAAATTACGTAACATTGTTGACAAAAATACACCTAATACTATTACGATTAGCAAAAAGAAATATTACATAAGTAAACCAATGATAGAGAATATTAAATTACAAGAAGAAAAGAATGGTGGAATTCTCCCATTAATTCCACTAATAATAGGTGGCATAGCAGCAGCAGGAAGTGTTGCAGGTGGGACAGCTGGTATTGTCCAAGCAGTAAATAAAAATAAATCAGAGAAAGCAGCATTAGAAGAACAAAAACGTCATAATAGAGAGTTAGAGAAAGTTGCTAGAGGGCAAGGAATAGTAGATAATTCTATTAGTAAATTAAATTTAGTTGATGAAGGAAAACGAGTTCTCAAAAACATTCTACATAATGTTGATGATTTAATAGAAATTAAAGAAACTAAAGATGGTTCTGGAATATATCTAAGTCCTAGTATGATTCGGTAATAACCTCAGGACCTTTGGTCCGATCGGCTGAAGCCTCTGAACAAGGTTCTATTAGGTAAAACATTTATTTTATCTTAAAAAATGAATTCCACAAATTCTACAAATTCCAAAAATTTAATTAAATTAAGAATTTCTAATTTAGATTTATTGAATTATCTCTTAAAAGTACATAAAACCCCAAATTGTATGCATTCCGGAGGTGACATACAAAAAACATTGGAAAACTTTCCTGGATTAATTTGGAGTAAATATTCGAAAGAGAAACATCTTCCTGGTCATTCATATACCGGACCAGGAACTCGATTAGATACAAGACTAGATGAGAATAATAATCCAAAACCAGGTGAAGAACCAGTAAACAGAGTAGATGCAGCAGCTTATAGACACGATCTATCATACAGAGAACATGATGATATAGCTTCTAGACATGTACCTGATAGGAAAATGATAGAAGAATTAGATAGTATTCAAGTCCTACATCTAAAGAAAAAATTGAGAGAATGTTTGTTAAGAAAGCATTACAAGCTAAAATGCTTTTTGGTCAGGGTTTAGACAAAACTCATAACTCTGAAACCTACGCCTCCGAAATGTCGAATGATCCAAGCCGCTACGCCTCCGAAATTCACAAGGAATATAGAAAGCTTAACTATCTATTGAAAGTAAAAGTATTTAATAAAGATGATATTTGGAGTGCTGATCTAATCAATATGCCGAATGAAAGAGGGTTTAAGTACGCATTGACCGTTATAGATTTATATACAAGATACGCTTGGACAAAGCCTTTAAAAAACAAGTGGTCTGTCAGTTAAATATGCGTTTGAAGAAATCTATAAAGAAAGTAATAGAAAGCCAAAAAATTGTTTGTTGACAAAGGATCTGAGTTTTATAACAGAAATGTTAAACCACTATTTGATTTAGTTTATTCCACAGAAAATGCTGGCAAAGCTGTAGTAATAGAGAGGTTCAATAGAACTTAAAAAAATAAAATATTCAAGAAATTTACAGAACAAGGAAAACAGAAATGGTTAAATATATTACCAGGAATTGTAGATCAGTACAATAATAAAGTTCATTCAGGTATTGAAGAAACTCCAAAGAATGCTTCCGACGATCCTGATTTGATACGAAAGAAAATATTCGAAAATAATTATTCGAATGAGAGTAATCCGAATTTACAGAAACGTAGGCGGAAATTTAAGATTGGAAATAGAGTAAGGATATTTAAGTATAAGAATAAATTTGAAAAAGGCTTTGTTGACTATTGGACTAAAGAAATATTTGAAGTTTGTAAAATAAATCAAACTTATCCGATTACTTATGAAATTAGAGATTTAGATGATCAGGAAATCACTGGCAGATTTTATGAAAACGAATTACAAAGAAGTGATTTTTATTGATCATTATCATTATTCAATTCTAACATAATATCAAGAAATGGTACTCCTTTTTGTAATTCGTTCAAATTATATAGACATAATTGTCCACAATAAGTAGTTCCTGGTGTTTGAATTTGAAAAGTATTGTATGTTCCATTTCCAAGTAATTCTTTGAATTCATTTGTTGGAGGCAATCCGCATGAATCGAACCAATAGTTCTCAGCCTCCGGGCAGTCAAAATAGTAATTAGAACCGTTTTTATTTCTTTGTCCCGCTGACCAATGTACTCCTTTTTGATCTGACGTGTGGAGATTTGTTACGAAATTTACAGTTGGCTTAGTTTTGATCAATTGTAACTCGTCTCTCATTAGGACATGAAAATGCTTTATTCCTAATTGATTTGTGATCTTATTTAAATCGAAATTTGTCGTGGTTTGTTTACCGTATTGTTTTAAGAAGTCATTTATGTTGCTCATTTTAAATGGAATAAAATGTATTGTTTAACAATGTTCCATTTTATTTTTATGAACTCTCATTAAGAGGATACTGATTGTTTTATCTGTATTAAGACAATAGCAACATCTGTTACCACATTTCTCAACCCTCATGATTGCTCTAGGCGATCATACGGGTTGTACGTTCATAACATAGCGTTAATAGCATAAAAGCAATCTATTAATTCATTCTCTGCTTTGAGGGAATATTCTGTTGTTATAGCAATCATTCAATACAATATCGCATTATCGACAGTCGAGACCGACTGTCAAGCCAAAACCAGAAAAGTTTTGGTTCTGGTTTTGTAATTGGAACTGGCTTGAGTTTTGATACTGCAATTTCCCCATTGGCATTCAAGCACATTTAATCATACCCGTCACATACTGTTGTCAAGGAAACTTCATTCACCTACAGTGTCGCTTTGCTTAGATCACCATTAATAATTTTCACTTACTATTTAAACACACACACAATTCATAAAACGTGACACATTACAATCTTAGTTTAAATTTTATCGTCACAATGGTTGGATCTACTGAAAGATCTGTTCGATTGGAGACAAAGCGGAGAAGAATTCAGAAGTTAACAAGGGAAATCATACATCAGCAAGCACGAAGTAAAATATTCTTACACTTGGATATAGGAAGAATTTTTGAATGGATCGGAGACTCGCACATAAATTATACAATTGATAAGAAAATATTAAACTTAATTGAACAACGGCAGACAGTAATATTTTCTTTAAATAGAACCTTATCACAAGAACGTAAAGTAAGTGTTAATGTTATTAGTTAGTACTAGTGAACATCCTTCATCGCTTGTTCATGACATTATTTCTTTTAATATAACGTACCCTATCTTTATGTTTTTCAATGTTAATTTTTTCAATGTCCATTTCACTTGTTTTTAATTGAGATAACGAAGGATATATTCTTGAGGTTCCTTCCATTTTCGTCGTCGTCCCCGTCGAGGTTCCTTCCATTTTCGCCCCCGTCGAGGTTTCTTCCATTTCTGAGGTTTCCATTTTGAAAGAAATATTTTTCCCCTAGACTTATTTTGAATATGAATTAGAGGGTTCTTAACCTGGTTTAGACATAAAAATGATTAAAAATTCATAAACTTAGGGATAATTGGGGTTATTTTAACTACTCCTAAAATTACCAATTTTTCTGATGTTGTGTCCTGGAACGGTCATGATTTTCAAGATAAAATAATTATATTAGTAGTAACCCCGTGGCAGGCGCAAGTCCAAAATGTGCAACGATGAGTCATCCCCCCTCTGGAAGGAAGGGAGTTCGCCAAGGATGTGCTGGGAGGAATGGGTCCGAGAGGAGGAAACGGGTCCCTACCCCGCCCTTGAAAGGAAGGAAGGAAGGAGGAACTGTGAGGCAAGGGATGGGAAGGAAGGTGATAGGAATGTGGGCAGGATATAGTTGAAAAAAAGCAGGTGTTGGTGGTGTTTGGGATGAGAAAAGTCGTTTTTCGTCATGAAGGAGGGTTCGGATGGGATACCCATTAGTTCTATACCCATTAGTTATAGATTAAATGTAATTCCACAAACATTAATATATTTCCCTATTACAAGAAAAACTATTAACAACATTAACATTAGAATCACTGATGAGAAAGGACAAGAAATAAATTTTGGAGGTGAAGAGATTATGATAGATCTTTCGGTTAGAGAAGTTTAATTTTCTTCTTCTTTAAAAATAAAAATAAAAATTTTTTATTAAAAATGAGTGAAGTGCTCCCATTAAATTAAAAAAACTTAAATTTAATCATCATCCAAATTTATCTAATAAAGTTTTGTCAGTTATTTGTGGAAGATCAGGTTGTGGAAAAACGTATCTATTATTTAAAATTTTAACGACTCCAAATTTTTTGGATTATAACAATCTTATAATTTATACAACAACAGCAGAGCAACCCGTCTATCAATTTTTAAAATATGGATTTGAAAATAACCTTTAAAAAACAGCAATTGCTTCATTATTCAAAGAATATGAAAAATCTGAAGATGACGAAGAAATAAGTTCGTGGTGTGAAGAAGCAGCAAAAAATAGTCAGTTAGTTGAATCTAATAAAAATAAGCATATAAAGATGCAATTAATAGATGATAGTGGTAATATGCAAGATCCTAGTAAACTAGATAAAACAATGAAACATTGTGTAATTTTTGATGATTGTGTTAATGATAGAAATCAGTCAGTTCAGAGAAATTATTTCACAAGAGGTAGACATAACAACTGTAGTGTTTTTTATTTAACACAAGGTATGTATTCATTAGACGGAAGTGTTATTAGAAAGAATGCAAATATATTTATACTATTTGAAATAAATGCAAGAAACTTAAGTGATTTGTTAAGAGATTTATGTGTAAGAAATAAAGATGAATTTAAACAATCGTGTAACAATGCTTGGTCAAAAGATTATGGCTTCATTACAATTAATATTGATAAAAAAATTCATGATAGAGTTATCGAACAATTGTTCTCTGACTGAAAGTCGATAGAAAATATTTTCGCGGAGTGATCGAATAATTTATTTTTTTCTAGACGGATTTAAATAATAATAAATAATCTTTAAAAAGGTAAAGTAGTTATTCCATCAGCTAAAATTTTTCTTTTATCATCAAATGGATCTAATGCTAATTTTTGTTCCTCTTTTAAATACATTTTATGTTTCTTTAAATTAAGTCTATAATTACATGCTGTTTTTATTTCATTATTAAATAATGTATTCTTATAATCTTGAAATGTTATTTGGTTAGCCACTGATGCCTTTGAAATTCCTTTTAATGTTTTATGTGTTTTAATATTATTAGTTGTATTATAACAATAGCATTTAGATTTTAAAGATATAGCTTCTGTTATATACTCTTCATTTCCTTCTAGTTCATCTTTTACTTTACATAAATCAGAAGGATGAATGATATCTTTTATTTTATTAATTTCTTCATGAAGTGAAGAATTATACGGTATTGTTAATTCTAAGAAAACGGAATCCGTATCCGTAAAGATTTTTTGATAATCTGAAAAATCTTCTATATTGGGAATTTTGTTTTCGGGACAGAAAGGAAAATATTTTGTTGCGCCTTTTATATAATCAGGGTATACTAAATCAACTTCATATATATAACCATGATTATAATTTTCATCATATGTAGGTTCGTATTCAAGAATATTACACCATGACATTTCACCTGTTGGTAATTCTTGTGTCATGCAAGAAGAATATAAGCTATTAAAATCATAATATAACAAATAGTTTTCTCTCATGAATTCATCAACTGCTGCTTGACTCTCTACATTTGATATAAGTCCTTCTATATTTTGATTAAACAATTTTATAAACTGATCGCTTTCTTCTGGAGATAAAGGTTTATATATTCCATAATCATCAGGATTTACTTTTTTATTGTAACACTGTACATAACGATTACCTAAAACTGATGAAACACCACCTCTAATACCAGATTCAAAAAATAATAATTTATCATATGTATTTTCTTTATAATGTTTAAGTTTAACACTAGTATGTTTTAATCCTGCTAACCATGTTAAACCTGGTGTAGAATAACAATAACATGGATCTATTCCATAATATTCTAAACACATGTCACGAAAGTTTTCAAAAAGATCAGCAAGGATTAATACATCTATCTGAAGATATTTCATTGTATAATCGTACATTGTTCCACAATTTAGCTCTTTCCAATTTTTTTCAGCTTCTGAATAATCTTCGTCAGATAGTTGTGATTGTTTCAAAGTTGATTTAAGTTTATTTATTGGAGGAAGTTTTTGTTCTTTCATTATTTCATTTATTCTATTTACATCTCCAGTTAAACATTCATACGGAAATATACCTTTTAAAGGTTTTAAATTATATTTATTTAATATTTTACATTGTTCAGGTTTCAAAGTTTTTCCCATAACATCTAATGAATAAGGAGTAAAAAATCTAAATGCATCTAAAATTCTAATACAACCTAATTTCATTGAAAAATATTCTTCTTCTTGTTTACATAGTACATTTATTTGTTGTTGTTGTAATTTTTCAGATGAAAATAAATCTTTCATTATTAAATGGAAATCATATTTAGAACCATTGTAGAAATATAAAGGAACAAAGTTATATTTAAATTTATTAGCATTAAGATTACAAGAATTATGTGCTGCACCTCTATATAATCCATTTAGATGATCATGATATTTTACTTTATCAAGATATCTACCGCTGCCAGTTTTATAATTATTTGTAAATTCTTTTCCACAGTAATAACATTTTGTTTCATCAATAAAATGATATTTTTCTTCATCCGTTAATGGAAGCATTGGTATATTTGTTTCAAGCAATTGTGAAAAATAATTTTGTAATTCTTCTACTTTCTTTGTAAACATTTCTGAACTATCTTCACCATAGTATTGATAATATTCTGATTTAAATTATTCAGGATAATTTGAATGAATGTACATTCCCCAACATGATGGTTTTTGTTCAAATTAATATTTTTCTTTACTTTGTTCAGTTGGACTTTTTTCATAATTACCATTATCAGAATTTTGTGTTATGTTAACATTATATGCTTCGAAATCACAATAAATAGTAAAGGGTACTTTATTTTTCAAATAATGTCTATAATATATTAAATAATCATCTTGGGAAAAGTATTTTCAACTGCTTCATTTTGTTGGCAATTCTCTAAATGTCTATTCATTTCTTCTTTAGTTCTAAAGCTCGTCATACATAGGAGACAGGGAAAATTAGCATTATCTGAAGTTTTTGTAAATATAGAAACATCTTCACACAATATAAAATGACCCTGATAATATAATATATTCGCTTGTGCTGATTGTTTTGTTTGTTTTAATTTTTCAAATTTATTTTGATATGTTTCATGTGTTAAATCGACATATCTTTGAAAATCTTTTTCAGACTGAAGATAATTTTGATTTAATATTTCTAACTGTTGTTCATATTCTTTATTATATTGTTCTTTATATTGTTGACATTTTTTAAAGCATTCATTTATTTTTTGTTTGTTTTCATTTAATTCTTCATTGTCTTCATTTAATTCTTTATTGTCTTTATTTAATTCTTGAATCCGTTCTATCTTATTTTGATATTTATGGTGATATTCTTGTAGTAACATTTTTAATTGTTGTTGATAATCTGTTTTACATTTTTGTAAAATTTTATTTAAATTTTGTAATTTTTGTTGATATTCTAAAGATGAATAATTGTAATCATAATCATCATTACGCCCTTTATAATTATTATGATTAATCATTATTGGTGATAATGTTTTTATAATTTCAAGTTTTTCAGTACATATTATTTTTCCTTGGTAAAAAATACTATGATGCATGTAATTTCCTCTATCATTATATACTATTTCTGATTGACATAAATTTTTATTATTCAAATAAATTTTTTTTGAATCTGAGTAAAATGGAGTAATATCACCAATAGAAACATAATTCACATTTAATTCAAAAACATTTACTTCTATTAAATTTTTATTCTTTTTATGAAACTTCATTAACCTATTATAATCATATGGAAATTCATCTAATCCATCAGAGAGATCAAATTCCTTTATATATTCTTCTTTATTATAATGACTTAGTATTTCTTTGTGATATTCAGCAGGATGTAATTGTGCTATAATACTCCACAGAAAACAATAATCATCTTCATTTTTTATGTTGATTATTTGTGGTGAACTGAAAGGTAAAGGAACATAACTACCACCAGTATTATTTTTATATTTATCTTAGATAGTATTTTAACAAATCTCCAACCAGATTCACGTAACTGGGCTTCAATTATACAATTTTCTAATTTATTTATCATCGATTCAAATATGGGTTGCATATCATTTACATAATGAATTTCTTGTGAATTTGTAAAATGACCTTGTATTATTTCTTCAGGAATTCCATCAGGTCCATTTTTTGTATAAAGTACTTCTACATTCATATAACATTTGAAAGATTTTCTAAATATATTAAAAAGTTGGATAGAATATCATAAAAAGTTTCATCGGTTTCATTATATTCATCAGATTCATTAAATAAATATTTTATATCTGTTACAGCTTCATCAAATTCATCTATTTCGTTAAATTCATCATTATCACTAAATAAATATCTTCCATCTGGTACATGTTCATCTTCACTATTAAAAACTTTTTTATATTCCGAATGTCAATAATCATCAAATATTTTTTTAACTTTTATATCAGTAGGTAATGTTTCTAGATATTTTTTATAATTATTTAATTTTAATATATCTCCTTCATCAACTCGATCTACATTTTGTAAATGCAATTTACTTTGCAAATGAGATTGATAACTTCTTTTGGTTTGCAACTTTTTTTACATAAGATACAATAAAACTTTTCCATTTTTTGTTTTTTAAAGAAAAAATTTGTGTTTTAATTTTGGATATAAACATTCTAATATCAAGGTCTTCAGAGCTATTACATATTAGTATATATTTCACGTTCTTTAGTTATTTTATTTTCTTTATCATATACAGTCTTATTAAAAGATAATTTAAATTTATTTTCACTAACTATTGATTCTTCATCAACATCATAAATTACACTTTTTGGTATAGGATGCCATTCCCTGATAGGAATATCTAATTACAAATTATATTTATTATTTGATAATAATATAATAGAGAAAAATATTGGTCTTTGATCGCTTTTGGAAAATTTAATAACACCATCATAATCTGAATCATTTTTAGTTTTTATTAAAGATGATAAAATTTTAAATTGTTTAGAGGTAAATCCTAATTTAAATTTTGTAGACCCGACACATAATTGTTTATTAGTGTCTTCAACTATTCCAGCATTATTATTTTCAATTGTACGAAAATGAAATTTAGATGAATTTTGATTATATGTAGCATTAATATCATGTTGAGATATAAATTTTTCTTCACTTACATTTTTATAATTACTATTATTTTTATAATCTTTTTTACCATTTACACCTTTTTCATATGTTTCAGAATCATCATCATCTATATTATCATCATCATTATTATCATCATTATTATCATGATTATTATTATAAGATTCTTTAAAATTATTTTGATTATGATTATGGTCATTGTTAATAGCATAAGGTGTTGTCCACATATAAATTTTTTCTTGTAGTGCTAAACCATTTATATAAGATTTTAATCAATTAATATTTAAACTTGAATATAATCCTATATAAGTGTCATCATCATATCTTTGTGGCATTTCAGAACTTTCTTTTTTATAAATTGTATCTCTGTAATAAACTTGGCATAATAACTCTTCATTATGTTTTTTACTCTCTGTATGAATATTGTATTGGTTATGTTCATCGAGATGTAGTCTAATTTTTTCTATCGAAAAAGATTTTGATTTTTTTACTAATTCGGTAACATTGATGTAATTAATTATTTTATTTTCTATCCAATCAGTATTACTAATTGGTAACACTGCTCTAATAAATCCGTAAACATTATTATGGCCTATTATAACCATGTTTTCTTTATTTAATTCCACATAGGCCACATCATTATACTTACTTACAATATCCATAAATTTAATAAATGGTTCACCTGGAAAAATGCAATCGTTGGTTTCTATAGAAGGTAAACCTTTGTTTGTTCTTTAAATATTTCGGCTTGTAATTCAAACAAAAGATTAACATCTATACATGGATTATTATTATTATTAACAAAACATTTATTTTCAAATCCCGATGATCTCGTCGAATAAGAAGAACAGGATGATACGGGCGAATATAATTTTTTTAAATTTGCTTTTCCATTTATTTTTCTTTTTATGTGAGAAAAAATTACTTTTTTATTGTTAAAAAATGATGTTACCAAAGTTGGTGGAGGTGCTTATATCCCGAATAATCGTGAATCAGAAATAGAAATAGAAAATTACATTATGAAAACTGGAGACGTTTTATCTGGTTCATTACATCTTTCTATTCTTCCGCAACAAAATACAGAGTTAACAAATAAACAATATGTTGATACACAAATCAATGACTTAAAAGACAAATATATAAACGATGTTTTGGTTCCACTGATGAATGAATTAAAGTTGCTTAAACTTAATGACAAATCATTAAACGAAAAATTATTAAAACTTGATAAAAAGGATAGAGAGCTAGAAGCAGGTACAGCAAAACTTTTTAAAAAAATTTCAGAACAATCAAAAAGTTTAATATTACTTTCTATAAAGTTAAGATCTGCAGTCATTAAAAATAAACATCAGATAAAATTATTGAAAGAACAATTAGAAGATGAAATAGAAAAACTTCCTGAAAGAATTAAAAAAAATTTAAATAAGTTACAAGCTACATTCAAAAAAAGTGTTGATGAATTGAGTTCTAAAATTACTCAACAAATGAAAAAGATGAATAGAATAATAAATGAAGCAAACTCATTTAATCAAAAAGTTGATAAAATGAAAACTCTTAAAATCAATTTAGAAAATGAATTAAAGAAAAATTATAAAGGAAATAAAGAACAGTTAGATGCTGTTAAAAAACAATTAGATGTTCTTAAAATTCAATTGAATGCTCTTAAAACGGCGTTAAAGATGAATCAGGAGAAAATGCAAGTTAATAGAAAAGAAATTAAAGTACATCACACGTTGCTTGACGCAATAGATAAAGTGCAACAGAAAATTAATAAAGTTATCACGAAGTTGTTGTCCATTCACACACGCAAATCTTAATCACACACGTAAATCTTAATCCTAAACGTAAATCTTAACGTAAATATTTTTTCCAAAAGTCAAATTTAATCCTAGAAAATGCCTTTAATTTATAAACGCAATCTTAAACACTTTGCCTCAAATCAAAAAATAGCACTTGAAACATCTATGAAATCTGTTTACCATTATAACAATGTAGAAACTATTCAAAAAAGGAGATAGTGTAAACAGCGGAGCTGGCATCTTTTCTGGCATAGGAAGTATCGTTAACTTAATTAAAAATAATAAAGATTTGATTACATCTGCTGCAAAAGGAGCAGCTGCTACAGGTAGTACAGCTAGTGCAATATGAAATGCTGTTCAGTCTCTAAACGAATTAAAACAACTAGAAACTATTCGTAAACTTAAGAATGATTCTGAAGAACTAAAAAAATTAAAAAACTTTCAGAGGAAACAAAAAACAAAATTGCTAACATAGTACCTGATAGTAAACACGAGAAGAAATCAATTGAAGAAATAAGAGGTAATGGTTTAGCAAAATTCTAAAATTATATTTTAGTAAAAATCTTTGTGGGCGTGAGAAATATTTTTTTGTGTGTGAGAAATTTTTTCTGTGTGTGAGAAAAAACAAAAAGTCAAATTATTTTTTTAAAAATGTCTTCTCTTATCAAAAATAAATTTAGATTAGACGATCCTCCGTTCGTCAGTTATAATCAAAACAAGAATGACTATATAAGAATTGCTATGAATCCCGGATCTTCTAGTAGAGTAAATACTGGAGGAGATTTAATGTTTGAAGTTGATAATCAGCAAAGTTATATATATCTACCTGATTCATTTTTACACTGTGAATATTCTTTATATAGTGATGCTAATTTTACAACGCCATTACCAGAAACCGATAATATTCCATTAGAGAATAATTTCTTTCCAAGATTATTTACACAAATGCGTTTAGATGTTGCAACTCAAAATATAGAAACAATAAGTGATTCTCCAGGTGTAATTGATACAATGCTTAGATTTGTAACAATTGGTGAAAATAATAGATAGTATGAAATCGAAGGTTGGTTTCCTGATACTAATGATGGTATAATTGTTGATGATTTAACTCACGCTGGAACAGATGCAGCAGGAATTGCGAAAGATGTAGAAAATATTGCAAATCATTTAAATAAAACAAACAATAGTGCATAGAAAGAAGGACGTGAATTTAACAAGAAACGTAAACAGACAGTAAATTGGTCATTGTCTCCATTATTCGGATATTTAGATTATGATAAAATATCATGTCAATTAAAATTTAAATTAATAATTCATCGCACAGGAAATAATGAATTAATCTTTTATGGTAAGACTGGAAAAAAAGCATGTTTAAAAATTGATAGACTTGAATGGTGGATAAAGCACATTACTCCTAGTTTAGAGGTCGAATTAGCTATTGCAAATAGATTAAACACTAACAAACCAATTCCAGTAAATTTTCTAAAGCGTACTGCTAGTTCAGTAACTTTTTCCGAACAAAGATTTAACTGGCATTTTACTAGAGCTTCGAATACTCCTAGATATTTTTTACTAACTTTTCAAAGAAATAATTCTCCAAGTTTTGATAAGAACAACAATCTTTTTCATATTAATACAATTTGAAGTTTACAAGTTGCTTTAAATCAAACCCGATCCAATTGATCCACTTAGATTCGATGATACCAATAAGGATATGATGCTTATCGAAATCTTTGTATAGAATTTGGAGTTGAACCACAATTAACTGCTGGAGATTGGAGACATTTATATCCTGTTTTCTGTTTCGATTTAAGTGCACAATCTGAAGATATTATCAAGACTGGTTGTGATGTAACAATTAATGTAGAAAAGAAATATTCCACAACTTCATTGATGGCTTATGGTTTATTGCTAGAAGATGTAAAATATTCTATTGAAATTCTTAACGGAAAGATGGCTAGGATTGGATAATAACCTGAGGACCTTTGGTCCGATCGGTTCATTAAAATTTTTGGTAACTTAAATTTTTTTATAACTATAATAGATTAAAAATTCTTAACTTAAAATTTTTCATAACTAGAATAGATTAAAAATTCTTAGATTAAAATTTTTTCATAACTAGAATAAATTAAAATTTTTTTATTCAAAATGTCGCAAGCGAAAAGTAATAATAATAATAATAAAACTGTTGAATTAAAATTACGTAACATTGTTGACAAAAATACACCTAATACTATTACGATTAGCAAAAAGAAATATTACATAAGTAAACCAATGATAGAGAATATTAAATTACAAGAAGAAAAGAATGGTGGAATTCTCCCATTAATTCCACTAATAGTAGGTGGCATAGCAGCAGCAGGAAGTGTTGCAGGTGGGACAGCTGGTATTGTCCAAGCAGTAAATAAAAATAAATCAGAGAAAGTAGCATTAGAAGAACAAAAACGTCATAATAGAGAGTTAGAGAAAGTTGCTAGAGGGCAAGGAATAGTAGATAATTCTATTAGTAAATTAAATTTAGTTGATGAAGGAAAACGAGTTCTCAAAAACATTCTACATAATGTTGATGATTTAATTGAAATTAAAGAAACTTAAGATGGTTCTGGAATATATCTAAGTCCTAGTATGATTCGGTAATAACCTCAGGACCTTTGGTCGGATCGGCTGAAGCCTCTGAACAAGGTTCTATTAGGTAAAACATTTATTTTATCTTTAAAAATGAATTCCACAAATTCTACAAATTCCGAAAATTTAATTAAATTAAGAATTTCTAATTTAGATTTATTGAATTATCTCTTAAAAGTACATAAAACCCCAAATTGTATGCATTCCGGAGGTGACATACAAAAAACATTGGAAAACTTTCCTGGATTAATTTGGAGTAAATATTCGAAAGAGAAACATCTTCCTGGTCATTCATATACCGGACCAGGAACTCGATTAGATACAAGACTAGATGAGAATAATAATCCAAAACCAGGTGAAGAACCAGTAAACAGAGTAGATGCAGCAGCTTATAGACACGATCTATCATACAGAGAACATGATGATATAGCTTCTAGACATGTACCTGATAGGAAAATGATAGAAGAATTAGATAGTATTCAAGTCCTACATCTAAAGAAAAAATTGAGAGAATGTTTGTTAAGAAAGCATTACAAGCTAAAATGCTTTTTGGTCAGGGTTTAGACAAAACTCATAACTCTGAAACCTACGCCTCCGAAATGTCGAATGATCCAAGCCGCTACGCCTCCGAAATTCACAAGGAATATAGAAAGCTTAACTATCTATTGAAAGTAAAAGTATTTAATAAAGATGATATTTGGAGTGCTGATCTAATCAATATGCCGAATGAAAGAGGGTTTAAGTACGCATTGACCGTTATAGATTTATATACAAGATACGCTTGGACAAAGCCTTTAAAAAACAAGTGGTCTGTCAGTTAAATATGCGTTTGAAGAAATCTATAAAGAAAGTAATAGAAAGCCAAAAAATTGTTTGTTGACAAAGGATCTGAGTTTTATAACAGAAATGTTAAACCACTATTTGATTTAGTTTATTCCACAGAAAATGCTGGCAAAGCTGTAGTAATAGAGAGGTTCAATAGAACTTAAAAAAATAAAATATTCAAGAAATTTACAGAACAAGGAAAACAGAAATGGTTAAATATATTACCAGGAATTGTAGATCAGTACAATAATAAAGTTCATTCAGGTATTGAAGAAACTCCAAAGAATGCTTCCGACGATCCTGATTTGATACGAAAGAAAATATTCGAAAATAATTATTCGAATGAGAGTAATCCGAATTTACAGAAACGTAGGCGGAAATTTAAGATTGGAAATAGAGTAAGGATATTTAAGTATAAGAATAAATTTGAAAAAGGCTTTGTTGACTATTGGACTAAAGAAATATTTGAAGTTTGTAAAATAAATCAAACTTATCCGATTACTTATGAAATTAGAGATTTAGATGATCAGGAAATCACTGGCAGATTTTATGAAAACGAATTACAAAGAAGTGATTTTTATTGATCATTATCATTATTCAATTCTAACATAATATCAAGAAATGGTACTCCTTTTTGTAATTCGTTCAAATTATATAGACATAATTGTCCACAATAAGTAGTTCCTGGTGTTTGAATTTGAAAAGTATTGTATGTTCCATTTCCAAGTAATTCTTTGAATTCATTTGTTGGAGGCAATCCGCATGAATTGAACCAATAGTTCTCAGCCTCCGGGCAGTCAAAATAGTAATTAGAACCGTTTTTATTTCTTTGTCCCGCTGACCAATGTACTCCTTTTTGATCTGACGTGTGGAGATTTGTTACGAAATTTACAGTTGGCTTAGTTTTGATCAATTGTAACTCGTCTCTCATTAGGACATGAAAATGCTTTATTCCTAATTGATTTGTGATCTTATTTAAATCGAAATTTGTCGTGGTTTGTTTACCGTATTGTTTTAAGAAATCATTTATGTTGCTCATTTTAAATGGAATAAAATGTATTGTTTAACAATGTTCCATTTTATTTTTATGAACTCTCATTAAGAGGATATTGATTGTTTTATCTGTATTAAGACAATAGCAACATCTGTTACCACATTTCTCAACCCTCATGATTGCTCTAGGCGATCATACGGGTTGTACGTTCATAACATAGCGTTAATAGCATAAAAGCAATCTATTAATTCATTCTCTGCTTTGAGGGAATATTCTGTTGTTATAGCAATCATTCAATACAATATCGCATTATCGACAGTCGAGACCGACTGTCAAGCCAAAACCAGAAAAGTTTTGGTTCTGGTTTTGTAATTGGAACTGGCTTGAGTTTTGATACTGCAATTTCCCCATTGGCATTCAAGCACATTTAATCATACCCGTCACATACTGTTGTCAAGGAAACTTCATTCACCTACAGTGTCGCTTTGCTTAGATCACCATTAATAATTTTCACTTACTATTTAAACACACACACAATTCATAAAACGTGACACATTACAATCTTAGTTTAAATTTTATCGTCACAATGGTTGGATCTACTGAAAGATCTGTTCGATTGGAGACAAAGCGGAGAAGAATTCAGAAGTTAACAAGGGAAATCATACATCAGCAAGCACGAAGTAAAATATTCTTACACTTGGATATAGGAAGAATTTTTGAATGGATCGGAAACTCGCACATAAATTATACAATTGATAAGAAAATATTAAACTTAATTGAACAACGGCCGACAGTAATATTTTCTTTAAATAGAACCTTATTACAAGAACGGGACGTAAGTGTTAATGTTATTAGTTAGCACTAGTGAACATCCTTCATCGCTTGTTCATGACATTATTTCTTTTAATATAACGTACCCTATCTTTATGTTTTTCAATGTTAATTTTTTCAATGTCCATTTCACTTGTTTTTAATTGAGATAACGAAGGATATATTCTTGAGGTTCCCTCCATTTTCGTCGTCGTCCCCGTCGAGGTTCCTTCCATTTTCGCCCCCGTCGAGGTTTCTTCCATTTCTGAGGTTTCCATTTTGAAAGAAATATTTTTCCCCTAGACTTATTTTGAATATGAATTAGAGGGTCCTTAACCTGGTTTAGACATAAAAATGATTAAAAATTCATAAACTTAGGGATAATTGGGGTTATTTTAACTACTCCTAAAATTACCAATTTTTCTGATGTTGTGTCCTGGAACGGTCATGATTTTCAAGATAAAATAATTATATTAGTAGTAACCCCGTGGCAGGCGCAAGTCCAAAATGTGCAACGATGAGTCATCCCCCCTCTGGAAGGAAGGGAGTTCGCCAAGGATGTGCTGGGAGGAATGGGTCCGAGAGGAGGAAACGGGTCCCTACCCCCCTGGAAGGAAGGAAGGAAGGAGGAACTGTGAGGCAAGAGATGGGAAGGAAGGTGATAGGAATGTGGGCAGGATATAGTTGAAAAAAAGCAGGTGTTGGTGGTGTTTGGGATTAGAAAAGTCGTTTTTCGTCATGAAGGAGGGTTCGGATGGGAAAACGGTGATCAGATTCGGAATCTGCGTGAAATTTTGGGTGTTGAAGGAAGGCGGGAGGAGTTTTCCTGAGAGGCAAGGGGTGGAGCGGCAGAGTTGGAAAAGGGTGGGTGTTGGTGGTTTTGGGATTAGAAAAGTCGTTTTTCGTCATGCAGGAGGGTTCGGATAGGAAAACGGAGATCAGATTCGGAATCTACGTGAAATTTTGGGTTAGGAAGGATGTTTCCAGCAAAATCGGAGAGAAAAAATTTCGAGGACGTCCCCCCTCCTGTCAAACTTCCAACTTTGGTGTGAGAGATCGTAGAAAGTCGTGTGATAGCTCGTTTGAAAGCTAGGAGTGAGAAAACTGCAGTGGAAAGCTCAGTTTGGTCCACTTTTCCTGGGTTGAGGGAGGAAAATGGCAGGAAAACGTCAGAGTTGGAAAAGTCGGGTGTTGGTGGTTTTGGGATTAGAAAAGTCGTTTTTCGACATGAAGGAGTGCTCGGATGGGAAAATGGAGTTCAAATTCGGACGTTTTGCCCAATGTTAGGTCTAGGAACTTCTTTCCAGCTCAATCGGAGAGAAAAAGTTCTGACCCCCCCCCTCGGCAGCGATCTTCCAACTTTGGTGGTAGAGATCGTAGAAAGTCGTGTGATAGCTCGTTTGAAAGCTAAGAGTGAGAAAACTGCAGTGAAAAGCTCAGTTTGTTCTAATTTTCCTGGGTTGAGGGAGGAAAATGGCAGGAAAACGTCAGAGTTGGAAAAGTCAGGTGTTGGATGTTTTGGGATGAGAAAAGTCGTTTTTCGACATGAAGGAGTGCTCGGATGGGAAAATGGAGTGCAAATTCGAACGTTTTGGTCAATGTTAGGTCTAGGACCTTCTTTCCAGCTCAATCGGAGAGAAAAAGTTCTGGCCCCCACCTCGGCAGCGATCTTCCAACTTTGGTGGTAGAGATCGTAGAGAGTCGTGCAATAGCTCGTTTGAAAGCTGGGAGTGAGACAAATTATGTGGAAAACACGGCTTGTTCCTATCTTCCTTCGTTTAGAGGTGAGATGTTACTGAAAATTTTGGGCATTGGCGAAAAAACAACAGAGTTAGAATTTTTACGAAAATCGCTCTAGCGGGTGAACACAACCTCGGACGGGAAAACAGAGACCAGATATGGAATCACCGACAAATTCTGCATCGGCATGGTAAATTTGAAAGCCATCGGAAACAAAAAAATTTTCAACATTTTTCCGCAAAAAAAACGACAGAGTTAGAATTTTACGATGGCTGTGGGCTGTAGAGCCAAAACGAAGAATCGGATCGGAAAAACGGAGGGCAGATTCGGATTCAGCGTCAAATTCTACATTGCAATGGTGAATTTCGAGCTCAATCGGAGCACTAGAATCGGAGATAGACGGGTTTAAAGTTTTTGGATGATGGGTATTACGTCATCAGCTGATCGTCACAAACTATATAAGTGGAAACTCTGCTTGTGGAAATCAGTTCTCCTCCCGACTGGGTTGGGGTAGGTGAACTCCGGAGCTCCGATGATAGCATTAGAAATCTGAAAAACCGGGTTTCTATAAGAAACCGACTTAGAAAGTTTCATTGCTGAACTCAGCTAAGGCGTCAGACTTAGAGGTTCGCCAGGAGATGGTCTTCGTCTCCAGGCCATAAAAGACTCCAAAACTTTAAAGGCTTGTAACTTTGCTTCTACAAGTCCGTTTGACTTGATTCAAAAAAGGTTCGGTCGCTATTGACCTGCCCTAAGTGATAAACTGCTTATAAAATTTCATAAGTAGTGCTAAAAAGTTGAAAAATTTAAATTCACTAGTTTTGGAGGTTTTCTGGGGTTTTCGACCCTGCTGAAGTCAATGAAGGCAGGTATAAGTGTGTACGAGCCAGTCTTCTCATGTTATAAGCGGCTTTTCACTGAAAGCGAGCAAGACATAGAGAGTTTTGCTGTAATATTCCACTGACAGGGTGTTCCTTCGGGACGGCGGACGATGCCGTAGTGATAAGTGTGGCAAGGGAGTGTGTCATATTTTAGACCGAAACCGCTGGAGCAACTCATGTCTCATGTTGGGCATTTGACACAGTTCTCAACGTAGCACTTTGAACGCCAATCGGTTGAGTCTTAGCTATCTTGTCATGGGTGGCATCTAAACATCTCCATTGCAAAACGCTGGTGAATCACGGCTTGCTATCAAGCTGATGAAAGTCTGTCAACCTCTTACCAACTCCACCGGTTTTCATGTCTGGCGATCAAGTCATGGACGATGTAAGTCACGGAGATTTTCGGAGTCATACTTCCTGTTCGTGGGCGTTCTTTCTAGACAGCGATGAAGTCGGTAGCGATCAGTACTGCACGGGACGTGGGCAATGGTAATCCTTGTGAAACCTCTCTGCGTCATGTTTCCAAGTGGTTGCCTTTCGTCTCAACGTTGTACTCTGACCGCCAGGGCGACATTTAGCTATCTGCCACAGGTTACCTCATAAAATCTCCATTGCACTTGTCTCCCGACAGTTGGCCAACCATGCGAGAATGAACCATCAGTTCTTTTAAGAACTGTCTCTATCACGGAGACGAAATGATGAAGGGATGAAACGGGAGGACATTCATTCGCCACACTCAACCATACACTCATTTCTCTCTTCGCTAGTGAACAAGCTCTTGTCAGTGTCGTCAGAAACTTCATCATGTTGTACAAATGTTTTACTGCGACACAGGTTGATGTATAGTTAGAAAGTTTGATCATGGTGTTTTATGAAACACACATGACGTAAAATGTATGCGTTAGTGTAGTCTTTAGTAGTAGTTTTTAAAACTACATTGTGATATCACATTCCTGTCCAAATGCTCAAAATATGGCTTGGTTCCCAAATTTTTAAGCCTCAAAGACAAGAATAACCAATTGAACCGTGACATTATTCATGATCGCCAATTACGTAAGATTTCGAGGCTAATTTCACAACACAAATCTAAGGTCAAGCACCTCCGTAGTAAGTTGGCTAAGATTCGAGAAACTATTTTCTCTAAGTTGAATTACTTGGACCAAATGATTTTCATAAAGTTGTTTACCAGAGAAAATCAAAACCTTTTAAAATGCATTTCAGAAACCCATCAAAAAAAGTTTTTCAAGTTGTATGTAGAAAACAAGTTAAGTACCCCCAACGGTACGGTACACAACTTGAGCAAGGTGACCCTCACGCATGACCAAAATGAGATTTTTAAGACAGGACTTAAGCACCCTAGCAGTCCTAACGGCAATGGAAGCGAACATCTGACTTGCGCGTTGGAAAAAGTGGTGGAGCGCCTGAAAAATAAAATCTCTAAGAGAGATTGCAATGAGGTGAGACTTGCGTTACAAAATTACAATAAGCGTATGTTTAACGTTACCAAGACGCCACAAGCCAAACATAACCAAGATGTAGTGAAGTCCTTTAAACTAAATAAAGACATCAAAGTTGTCCCATTAGACAAAGGTAATGGTATAGCTACTCTAGATGCTGATGAATATGTAAACAAGCTCAATGCTATCATTGAAGATACTACCAAATTTACTGCCATCCCACACAGCCAAAATGAATTGATGCTCGATCACCTTGTTATAAAACAACAGAATAAACTAAAATACTTTTTGAACAAATATGTGAAACCTTACGTGGACTCCCAAGTGTTCACTAAAATTACTCCTAGTGGGTCTTGTAGTGGAAAACTTTACGGCTCTGCCAAGGTACATAAAAATAATGTACCTCTTAGACCTATTGTTGCCAGTTATGGCACGGCCGAATATAACCTTGCCAAGTACCTAAACCAGTACATTACTCCTATAATTCCTACGGAGTACTCAGTACAAAATAACGCTCATCTGCTAGACAACCTCGCTAGCTACAAATTCTCATCGGATTCGAAACTCATCAGCTTTGATGTGGTTAGTCTCTTCACTAACGTCCCTCTCAAAGAAGTCATTGATCTAGCGTGTGATAAGGTGTATAGCTCCAATAACACAAAGCCACCGTACAGTAAGGACACCTTCAAAAAATTACTTCAATTCGCAACTGGTGGCATTTTCTCGTTCAACAACATTCTCTACCGTCAAAGTGGTGGTTTCAGCATGGGTAGCCCCCAACCCTCAGTAACTTATTTATGGGACACCTAGAACAGACTTTCCTATAAAATGATAAACTAAACCTAAAATTCTATGTCAGATATGTAGATGACATCTTGGCTATCTTTGAAGATGATGACCACTTATCCTTCTTCAACTATATCAACAACTGGCATAGTAATATGAAATTCACCACAGAGGTAGGAGGTAAAGTGCTACCTTTTCTAGATATTGACCTGAACGTTTCATCCAACACGCTAACTACTAAGGTGGACAGAAAACCCACGTACACCGGTCTAACCTTAAATTTTAGAGCCATATCCCCATGCAATGGAAAATTTCTGTTTTAAGCACTCTGATCAACAGAGCCTACATCGTCTGCTCGTCATGACAAACTTTCCATGATGAAATAGGGAAATTGACAAAAAAAATTTTCAAAACAACGGATATCCGTTGTACTTTATACAAAAAGTGGTCAAACATTATCTGGACAAAAGATTCTGTGCTCCAAAAGAAAAAGATGAATCCCAATACCTCCATACTGTCAAAATTCCATTTTTTGGCATTCAATCGGTTTATTTTAAAAAGAAACTACAATCACTATTCCGTAGAATAGATAAAGAATTTCCTATCCGTTGGGTTTTCACATGCAATAAACTAAAAAGTGGTTTCTCCAACAAAGATCATACTCCCAAAGTTCTTAGGTCTAATGTCATTTACCAATTCGCTTGTGAGGTGGACCCTCGCACTACCTACATAGGTAGAACTACAAGACACTTAAACTTAAGAATAAAAGAACATCGGGAAAAAATGTCCGCCATTTCTGACCATAGGTTAAATTGCAGTTGCAGCTGTAAAGTTGACAATTTCAAAATTCTATCTCAAGCTCCCAACACTTATGACCTAAATATTTTGGAAGCCATGTACATAAAAAAACTCAACCCCACTTTGAATAAGCAAGTTAACCATGATGGTGCTTTTTTCAAATGTAAATTAATTTGAGTCTAGTTACTATGTGTACCTTATTTAATTGTTATCATGTACTTCAGCTTTAGAAATGAATTGTTGCTTATAACATGATTTAGATCTTTCCTATCATCGTTTTCACCTCCTTTAGCTTAATCATCAGAAAGTGTATCATGTTTTGCAAAAGCAACGTTCAGTGTAGTCAAATAATTTTACTGCGACACACGTTTGTAAAAGTAAAGTTTGATCATTGAAGTTTTATGACTGAGCGAACTCATCACAGCACTAGAAAGTTTTATCGAAAAGGTTTTACTGCACAGTGTAGATTGTTTTGTAACTTACTTTCAGTGTTAGAAAGTTTTATTGGAGATATTTGCCAGATGTTTCCCTATTAGAAAATTCAAACTTCATGACTGTTAGATTAGCTTCATCAGGTTTAATAAATCAGTTTTCTACTGCAGTGACACTGAGAGTTTAGAATGTTATATGAAAACAGTGTTCACCACAACACTAGAAAGTTTAGCACAACACAAGTGTCATGAAAAAATACTTTATTTGGTCTTTGATTTAGCATCATTGAAACCCACTTTACTAATAGCAATGACAATATGGTTTATTTTATTCAGAAGCAAATGATCGCCATAACCATGAAAGTTGTCCATCCGAGAAATAATCTTCCGCAAATGTCGTGTATAAAGCTCAGAAGCATCAGTAACATATTCTTGTCCATAGGAAAGAAATTGAAAGTCAAAACTTTCCGCTACTTCACCTTGTGGAAAATGAATGTAATTGACATGTGCAATTAAGTGAGCCTTAATGAGACTGTCTTTGAAATAAGATATCAACTCCGTAAATATTTCTCGTGTGTAGTCTAAACATGCTTCCAATTCTGTCTCCTCCCTTTGAAACTCAAGGATGTAATCTTGTATTAAGCCTCCGAAGCACTCTTGATGAAAACGAATCGTGCAATCATCATGTTTCAATGTATTGACTTCAGGTGCCATGGTTCAGTCTATTGCTAAACATCATGTTTGCCTAGGACGATTTCAATAACGCATTACAAATGTGTATGTGTGCACATCGGGAACTCTAGCTCGTCTGTGATTGGACGAGAGGTCTCATCCATTCACTGCTTAGGAAAATCTTATAAAAGGCAGTGCACCAGCTCTCCTCTTCACATCTATCTTTCACAAGGTGAGTGTCGGTGAGCTCCTGCTTTCAGGTTGTTTTGACTTGCTATCAAGTTGAATAGTCTCTTGCTATCATATCTTCTGCTCATAAAACATATCATCGCTGTAATACCTCCTTTGCTCGAGCGTTCCTTTGGGACGGCAGGTACTGCCGTAGAGGGATTGCGTTGCACGGGTTGTTCGTCGTTTGTTAGACCGAAACCTCTGAGCCGTTGCTCATGTTGGGCGTTCGACTTCATACTCAACGTGACGCTTTCTCTCGCCAGGTCAGAGTACTTCAGCCATTCGACAAAGGTTAGTCTTTAGATATGGAATAGAGTGAAATGTAATATATTAGATGTCACTTCAATGATTGTTCCCATGATAAACGTTGACTAGGCAAATGAAACGATTCTCATCTTTCCTTTTCAGTGATTGAAATCTGCTAACGTTATCTGCAATCGACTATCTGCCATGGAATTTACAAACATTGAAAATTATCGCATTGCTGCTGAGATTGAAAAGGCTACCATCGAGCAATGTAAGTATTTGTATCAAGGTTGACTCTATTACTAACATCATTAGGGTAGACATCCTCATTAAAATCAAGAGCCCCTCCCTTAGTTTGTTCATGTTTAAACCGAATCCAAATTTTACCTCTGCTTATCTTTGCTGTCATTCTTTTTCAGTACATGAATGCATCGCAATGGGGAACCCGTCTCCCAAGGAGCAATCGGGGAAGCCTGTGAGCGGTTTGGCAAGTGTAAGTATCCTCACCTATGAGAAGTGAGAGTTGGAATGTCATGTTTTAGCACTTCTGTATCCGTACAGCTTACTCTCTATCATTATTATCTCTGCAACTTCTAATCTCTCTTTCCTCTCTACAGATATGGCGAAGATGAACAAGTGGGAGGAAGCCGCGAGGCGGAAATACCACGATTCCGGCCCTACCTTCCCACCCGTCTACCTCCGCTCAAGGTGCGACTCCTCTCTCGAGCTAGGGCATTGTCATCGCCCCACCTCCAGCGCCTGCTCCGCTCCCTGTGCCAGTCCCTGCATCAGTCCCTGCTCCTCGTCTTCACGTCCCTCCGACACCGAAGCCCAGGACCCTTCCACCCTCTGCTCGTGTCCCTCTCCTACCTCCTCCACGTCCATCCTTGCTGCCGGAGTTACAGTCCTTAGATGGTAAGTATCCGTGATTGGGAAAAGGGGGATAAGACTTCAAACTTGAAATTATGATCATGTTACTAATCTCTTTTCTTTTTTTCTCAACAGATCTGGCGGCCTATCTCCTGGACGGCGACGTTCCCTCCCGTCCCATCATCTGGAGAGACTGTTGGAGCAGGAGGAGTTAGAGATAATGGGAGAGGAGAGGGAGATTGAAGTCGAAGAGAAGGAGGACTTTCGATGCCAGAGGTGTGACAGGGTCTTCGCCTCAGCCTACAGTTTGAGACGTCACACCGTTGGCCATACCTGCAGGGGAGGAAAGCGCCGACCGATCCCTCAACGACCTAAGTGTGAAGGTTGTGGACGCACGTTCTACAACAGCACCAACTTGCGAGTCCACATCGAAGGCGGTTCCTGTGGCAGTGTGAGGCAACCACCGACAACAACAGGTAGGAAGCATCCTTCATCGCACGTCTGCTTTTCCTGTTCTTCGTGTCAGAAGACCTTTCCTACAGAGTTTGTTCTTTCTTCGCACACACTCTGTCACACTAATCCCACTGAGCTTTACACTGACAACAACGTCACTCTATGACTGAGCAAGTTTTCCCTTGAGAGGCTCGTTCGTGACTATGAGTTAGAAAGCTCTGAACCTGTGCAAGATATTCATCCTTTCTTGATGAATAATATAGGCTTAATTCATCAAATGTTAGCGAACTTAGATAGATTTTTACTCAAAGGCATGTTCTATCTCACTGCTCGTTTCAATAAGGTAGACAGTAGCACGGGAGAAGTAGAGTCTACTGTGACCATTAGGATAGCCTCCTGTGCTGCTGATCTCATAGGTGATGTAAACGAGTGGATAGAGAGACATGCGACCTATCTCGTCAGCAACTTAAATAAATTTAATGAAAGAGACAGCGGACCGGTCTTTGATGGGATAGAGAAAGTAGACATTAAAATCAATCTTTTAGAAAATTTGCAAGGGAGCGGTTGCTTCACCCTCCCCAAAGCATCGGCTGACAAAAAGGCTGTCATCAATTTAGAGTGTCAGCCCCAGTGTTTCAAGTATGCCGTCCTCTCCATTCTTCACTATAATGATATAGATAGGAATCGTCAAAGAGTCACTCACTATTGTGAATGAGAGGATGAGCTTAAGTTTGACGGGTTAGATGTCAACACACTAGATTTTAAAGTCATCGCCCAATTTGAAAAGCTCAATAACATTAAGATCGTCGTCCATCTCTGGGAAAAAGGTCTGAAGGGCGTTAGGTATAATAACCGCCAAAGTAACTTCGACCGGGTTGTCAATCTTCTCCTAGTCTATAGCGACAACCACCCAGAATGGCATTATTGTGGCATTCCTAACATTTCAAAGTTATACCATCATCAAGCAACCTATAGGAATAATTTTTATTACTGTGATCGATGCACACGGCGTTTCACATCTAAACCATATTTTGAACAGCATTGCGAGTGGTGCTCTCGGGGTAAACTTCAAATGGAAGTCATGCCCAAAGATAAATTTTATAGGTATGAGGAAAACGGCAATGAGCTCAGTCCCATATGTACCATCTATGCGGACATTGAATGTTATATTGAACAAGAAGATCTAAGTCATGAGCCAGCAGCCATTGCCTGTTATGAAGTTTGGCATCCATATTATAGAAACCAAAATAGGATGCATGTGTAGCAAGGTGAGGAGTGCGTTGAAAACGTCCCCAACTTTTTAGATAGGAAAGCCCGTTTTCATCAACTGTATGAAACGGAGCTGACTAGGAAACCCATGTGCTTCACAGAAGCCGATAAAATCAAATTTGATAGGACCACGGAATGTCCCCGCTTCTGTTCATCCTTTGATGATCAGCAACATGAGAAGGTGAGGGACCATTGCCATCTCAGTGGTAAATTTAAGTCTGCCTTATACAGTAAATGCAATATGAAACTTAAGCTCAAACGGCGAACGCTCCCGGTCATCTTTCATAACTTTAAATGTTATGATGCTCACATCATCATTCGCCATGGATTCGGTAAAATGAAATCCTGGTCATCCAAAGTGATTGCACAAAGTAAGGAAAAATTTATGTGCATCACTGCTTAAGTCCAAGTCGATAAGACGAAGGAGGGGAAGCCTGTCTTCAATGACATAAAGTTTCTAGACAGTTTTCAATTTATGTCTTCTTCCTTAGCCGCGTTGGCTAATAATTTAGAAACACTTCCCCTCACTCAACATTTAAAGAAAGACTATCCCAACATAAGTGACAGTCTGATGCGACGGAAAGGGGTGTTTCTTTGTAGTTATTTTAGTTCAATGGATACATTGAACGCGACATCCCTTCCATCCATCGATAAATTTAAAAATGATTTGACGGGTGAGGACTGTTCGCTGGATGATTATAGGCATGCAGAGCAAGCATGGTTAGAATTTAGGTGTCACACTTTTGGTGACTACATGCTTGCCTACTTACAATTAGACGTCTATCTGTTGGCTGACGTGTTTGAGACTTTTAGGAAAGTCACATTAGAACAGGTCACCTTAGACCCCGTCCATTTTTGTTAGTCTGCCGGGTCTGTCCTATCAGTCAGCCTTCAAGATGACGACATAGATCATTCATATACTGCAAGATGCAGAAATGTACACGTTATTTAAACGTGGTATTAGGGGTGGCTTAACATTTGTCAACAAACATGTTGTCAACAGCACCCAAGTCATAGGATCGACCACGCATTTAATGTACATAGAACAAAATAATTTATATGGGAGTGCATTATCCAAGCCTTTGCCACAGTCTAACTTCCAATGGGTAGAGCCCCATGACATTGAACACTTCTCCAATCCAGCACACATCATGGCACTGGGAGATGAGGCCGACATAGGTTATTTATTTGAAGTCGACCTCATCTATCCAGACTGTATTAAGAATAGAACCGTTGATTTTCCTCTCGCACCCGAATCTGGCGTAGTCAGTCCAGATATGTTCTCTCCCTTTATGAAAGAACACAATAAGCAGTATGAGGCGGAAAATGACTTACACTATAAACCCACTAGGAAGTTGTTGCTCACCCAATTGAACAAGCAGCATTACATCGTGCACTATTCCATCCTCAAATTCTATCTAGGTATGGGGATGCAACTTGACAAAGTCCATCGCGCTATCAAGTTTAGGCAGAAGCCCTTTCTAAAACCGTATATAGAATTTAATAGCAAGAAACGGGCTGAATCCAAGAATCCTTTCGAAGAGGACTTCTTAAAATTTAAGAATAATGCCCTCTTTGGTAAAACCAAGGAGGATGTAAGAAAGCGCATGGACTATCGTATCGTGACTGATCCGGAAACGAGTATCAAGTTATGTCGCTCGCCGTTGTTTTGCCACCATGATGTCATTTCCGAAGACATCACTGGTTTTAAAATGTTAAAATCTAAAGTAGAACTTTGCAAGCACATTTATGTCGGTCAAGCTGTCTTGGATCACTCCAAGTTAGAAATGTACAAGTTATTTTACCACACTTTTAAAGCGTGTCGATTGATTCAACATGTGGAATTAGTAGGAGGCGATACAGACAGCTTCTTCCTAGCTTTGACAACCACTAGCCAAGTCAAGCAGGAAGACATTTTAAAATATTTAGCACCCAAGTTTGATAGTTCCAACTATCCCACTGACTCTACCACAAATAAAGCGAAATTTGGCTGCTTCAAGGATGAGTGTGCCGGCAAACAGATAGAGGAGATGATCTTGCTTCGCCCCAAGATTTATTCCATGAAGCTAAAATCCTCAGAGCTTTCTATAAAATGGACGAAAGGCATCTCGAAGTCAATCGTTTGAAAAATGACACATAGGGACTATCAAGATGCCTTAGATTCACTTAAAATTAAAAAAGTAGAAATGACCATTTTAAAATCACAGTCGCATCAAGTCAGAACAATGACGTTTAGGAAACGAGGTCTCTCAGCTTGGGAAGACAAGCGATGCTGGATGAGTCCTAACCACTCATTACCGTACGGCCATCCAGACACTCATCTACCTCCACCCAAGAGACAGAAACTTTCTCCTCCTCCGTCCGGCGATGTCTGATGACGAATGATTCCTCTCTGTTGTGGTTGATGTTTTGCTTTTTCGCTCCATGGCGTTTTCTATGGGGTGTTGTGAGTGAGTGCCTTGTAACATGCGTCCAACTCCTGATCACTTCATATCATGACTTGCATATCAACTGGTTTTTCCTGACTTTGTTTTGTCCCTACACCTGAGTGACTTTGTTTTCTCCCTGCACATGAGTGACTTTGTTTTCTTCGGTGATGTGAGCCATAAAAACTTTGTTTTCTGCTACCATCAGTATTAACTATGTGCGGTGCTATGAAAATAGGCTGTGATGATGAATAACATATCATGTACAGACTGTGTCGTTTTCCTTTTGACATAAAGATGGGATTCTCAATAGACAGAAGTAAAAGTTTTGATCATTTTGTATGATGGGTAGGGTTAGAAATAAAGTTGATGATTGTAAAGTTAGCAATAAAGTTATGCCCATGTCGCTGTTTGTAAGATAGGTGAAATATAAATGAAGTCAGAATCACTTCACTGTTTGTTAAGTTAGAAATAAAGTTGAAGTTTGTAAAGTTAGAAATAAAGTTGATGATTGTAAAGTTAGAAATAAAGTTATACCCATGTCGCTGTTTGTGAGATAGGTGAAATATAAATGAAGTCAGAATCACTTCACTGTTTGTTAAGTTAGAAATAAAGTTGAAGTTTGTAAAGTTAGAAATAAAGTTGATGATTGTAAAGTTAGAAATAAAGTTATACCCATGTCGCTGTTTGTGAGATAGGTGAAATATAAATGAAGTCAGAATCACTTCACTGTTTGTAAAGTTAGGAATAAAGTTGACGTTTGTAAAGTTAGAAATAAAGTTGATGATTGTAAAGTTAGAAATAAAATTATACCCATGTCGCTGTTTGTAAGTTATCATCCTCACCAACGAATGTAACATCATGACAATTTCTTCGGTTTAGGAAACATCAACCACTTTGCTGACTCATGTCTATAAATAGCTCTGACTCATGAAGGGGTAAGGCGCCAGTCAGTTAGATAAGAATCTAATCATTCTTGTTCAACATTTTCACCGACACGTGTGTGGGCGATAGTTCATTGCGATGACTCATTCAAAACGCATCATGTGATTAATACGATTCTATTAACTGTGACTCATACAGATAACGCATTGAAGATTTAACAATGTCAGCTACTTTACTGATATCACGTAAACCAGTCATGATACAATGTCCGTTGTGAAACACTGCAATATGTACAGGATGCCACTTCCGAATCAGAGCAGCAGGAAAGAGTTCAGTTTCATAAAATATACAATGATTACTGGTTTTAATGTTGGCTAGATTCACTAACATCTTCAATTGAACAGACACTACTATATTCCTGAATGTTAGGGGACTGAGGCGTAGATGATGCATGAGTGTTCGCATTTTCTTTACGACTTCGTAACACATGTACTGCATCACGAAATGAGAAAGGTTTCCTGGGACTTGGATTTTGCCGCAGCGAAAGATTTGAAGATTTCGACCGTTACTCATGCGAATGACCAACATTTGCGGACGACCGCGATGATAGACTGAATCGGGTAGATGGGTATGCAACTGTTCTAAATCGATGTCTCTTCTGAGAGTCATTTCACGCATGGGGTTGATGATGCGGATGGGGAGCATGACTCACAAATGACATGAGGGTTGAGTGAACTTCCCTTTTATACTTTTCCCATGAGGGTTTTGGAATCACGATGTAGCAGTGATCATTATGTAGAATCATCTCTTGAATGCGAATAAATACAATACCGTCTCCTACGTTAATGATACGGCAAGAGTTGGATAGGATAGCGCGATGCAACCTTCGTAGTTGAAAGCGTTCTAGAGTTATCCGAAGTTGACGTTTCGTATCATGAAATGTAACACACTGATTTTTCCATGATACATGGAGCCATGCTGATAATTTCCACATGTTTAAAAACCTGAGTGAAGAAGGGTATGCCTAAGAAAGAAGGAGAGAGTCATGTTCATGTGTGGCATGGTGAGTGTACCTTTTCGTTCTTGATACGGTGGCCGTTAGGCCGTGGTCTCATAAAGACCGATGGTGCGTTCTCAGTGTGTGGAGAGTGTCACTGTAGTTGATCATCATCAACATGGACATCATTTTAAAGGTTATGGAGACAAGATAGGGATTCAACGTAAACAACCTTCCGTCCCTGCGTGGACCCATGTAGATGGTTTGAATTTTAATTTCGAAGGAGTAGAATCCTTTTCCCAAAATGGGGAGTGGCTTGCAATTGAGTAAGTCGAATTCGTTGCCCTCCTTTTCATGGATGATGAGACAGTGTCTATCCATATGAACATACATGTATCGTCTTTCCATGATGGAAACTTGTGGCCGCTTCCCATTGTGTCGAACAATTTCTTTGGGAATGGTGAGATTTTCTTTCAGGAATGTTTCAAGAGTATTGAATTGTAACCGTGTCCAATAGTCTAACGGCACACACACGGCCAGTCCATACTTTGTTGACATAACCTTTAGATGATCTATCCGATGACTTGGAGTTTTTATGGTCACGGCTTCTCCATGATGAGTTTTCTGTTGATTGAAAGAATTTTTACCCGATTATAAAGTAAGGGAGTTAAGTGTACCCAGTGCGAGAGCAGAGGAGTTGATGGCTTCGAGCAACTGCATGGTTAGCGCAAGGATGGAAATGATTGCCATTAGCTCAGTTGTCCGTTTTATAACCAGACCTAGCTCCAATCACATGCGTTTCCCTTTTCACATTTTCCCTGTCTTTGTTACGTGAGAAATAGTTATCACACGTGAACTTTTGACTGTGTGGTTGGCAACCTTCCCTATTTATACACAAAGTCGTTCTAGTCCTCACAAAGACTTGAGTGACACACCCCTTCTAGCGACCAAAGACGCATTCATTTATCAAACAAAGAGCCCGATGGTAATGCACAAAGCGCAATGACTCATATTGTGTCACGCCCCTTTTCTCGAACAAAGACGCATTCATTTATCTAACAAAGAGCCCGATAGTAATGCATAAAGCACAATGACTCATATTGTGTCACGCCCCTTTTCTCGAACAAAGACGCATTCATTTATCTAACAAAGAGCCCGATAGTAATGCACAAAGTGAAATGATTCATGTTGCTCTATACACCATTACAGAATACTCAGTGAAAAGAAATCTTTATTGCATCTACACAATGTGTCGACCATCAAACAAAGACGTAGATGTAAACACACTCAGTTGAATCATGACATGTTTAACAACGTACGCATTTCCTTCCATCATCTCTTCTATTCTCTCCATAATTTTCTCCATATGACGGACATAAAATTTATCATTAAGAGTAATCCATTCTGTGCAATAAGATCCAAAACGAAGTGGTTTTTGCAAATCTTTCAACTCTATATAAGCAACGAGTCTACCCTTTACATCTTGAGGTTGTAAACTCTCCATCAATCTTTTGAAGAGAGGAAGGCTTTCAGTTACCACTTTTTTCATATCATTCATCTTCATTTTAAATGTAGGTTTCCAATCTTGTAAAAATCCGTCGAATCCTTGTTGATCAAGTGTCAAATGACACATGTGGTTACTTAGTGTACGATGCGCCATCATAAACGTTGTGACTATAGATTTCATATTGCTTCAATGACTTCCACTATGAATAAAACAGAAATAACAATCATGCTCCACTGTAAGTTTATTCAACACCAGACAAAATTCACAAGTACAGAATACACTTCATAAAATAATCATCATTCATTCACAAGGAGTAAAAACATGTTTTACATAGACCAATGCTGTTGACAATAATATAGATACAGTTCATAAACGTCATAGAGACTACAGTGCAAGCGTGAAGAGAGTTTTGCAATGTAGGTGACTCTATTTCTAGTAATACAATGGGATGGTGGTCTGTAAAGGTGATGTCTCTCACCGAAACATACAGCCATATCAAGAATCATTTCATCCCTAAACTTCTTTTGATCACAATGCATATGATAGTCTTGTCTTACACGATCTACCCAACATGGTAAATACAAATTATCAATGTGCAACTGAAGTGTTGTTGCTTCTCGTTCAGAACCATTTCCTAATATTTTAACAATATGAAAGTCTGACAGCCACCGTTTGAAATCACTTGTCAAATACGTTTCTTTTACAAATCCGATATGAATCAAAATAGAAGGATTAAGTCCATGCACATGACGCCACGACCATTCGTCTTTGTGTGGAGGACAGTAGGCAAATCTATGATATACACTAACAACAGTTTGATCACTTTCTCTCATTGCAAAATAGCACTCAATTCCTGCATGGGTGTTCCCTCACTGTCTATGAAGATGACAACCTACAATATCAAAAAGACTTCATTACAAGATAATACATTGAGCAGGAACTTTACAAGGATGTCTGTCCTTTACATAACAAAAGATACATACAACATGATTACAATGTTTTATTTGAACATAACGCACAGGACCGCGTTTTCCACATTCACTACATACTAACTGATTACAATACTTAAGATTTCTCTTTGGTGGTAACACCATCTTTCTTTGATGTGCGACGACGTTTAGGTTTGGTGACAGGTTCTTGACACTCTTTGACACAAGAATCAATGACTTTCTCAATGTGATCAAGACCTGTTAACTCAGGTTGATGATGAATTTGAGCAATGCGCAAATTGAGAGAAATCAATTTCCCGTCAGATTGATGAGGTCCCACATAAACAGCAGGTACCTCAATATGAAAGGAATAAAAGCCTGCACCTAGCGATGACAATTCTGTTTCAACTGATTGTTCAACTGTCACTCCTGAAGTGACTTCACAATACTTGCTTTGCAAAGTATAGCAGCGAGTGCCGCGATACAATGGTTTATAATGAGAAGTTTTCTTTTCTGGCCACAACTGTAATAGTTCAGTAGGAATAAGTGGCTTTTGCCTCACAAAGTCCTCTAAAATGTCAAGCTGCTGACGTAACCAATTATCAATAGGGATACTCAGGTTTTGACCGCAACGATGTACTTCCGTATCTACTTTTGGCAAGTATACCGCCGGCGTTTGAAGATAGAGTCGAACACCGTTGTAGCGCACTTGTTGTTTGTAGGTAGGATAGCCGTGAATTACCTTTTCAATTTTCGGATTCCACAGCTCGAGATGTTGAGGATTCAGTGATGCAGCAGTTGGAGTAGGATTCATGGCCATGGCAGTCTGTAACGAAAGAATACCACTAAGTACATTCATGATCATCAGAGAAAAGAAAATTGTTAGCTTAGCAGTGACATATGAGGTGGCCCTTAAGAGGACCTTTTAGGGCGTTCACATGATTTAAAGCTTATCACCAAAGTCTAAGTCTTCGTCATCGTCCAGTAAATTAAATGTCTTGGGCTAAGGACCCGAATTAAGTTTCAATTCCCTAAAAGACTTAAACGCAAACCGTCTAGGTGGTGGTGGAGGTGGCGGTGGTGGTGATGGTTCAACAAAAAAAGCTTGTACAATCATCGGCCACACACTCTCCTGCGTCTCTCTTCTAAAATGCTGGTAAGGTTTAGGCCACACCGTCATGACACTCACTTGTAAATTTGCAAACAGGATTTAATCAGACAAAATTGAGACGGAGAATGGCTTGAGCAAGTTACACACGCTTTCCAAGTCAAGAGAATGAAATGAAGAGAAAATGGGGAGACGTCTGCTTTTATAGTCTCCTGCGAATCCACATTTGACACTATGTGAGCCAATCAGAGACCTCCGTTTCTCCCCTGACTTCATTGCGGCAGGGAGAAAGGACGCACGCGGACGACTGACTCATGAATGCTTTTCCCAAATCTTGTAGTCAAATCTAGTTTAGCACATTCAGTTGAATATGAATGTGTTTTATGCGACATAAGAGCAAGTTGGATCCATGCTCATGAAATGAATCTAGTCGAGATGCAATTTTCGCCATGTGTCGCTGATAAAAATCTTTGGGATCATGTATCGTCTCTGCAGAATAGGATGCAAAATGAAACACTACACGCTCACCTGCATGTTCATCAGTCACTTTCTCAAATTCAATCTCTGCAACTAATCGTCCTTTCACATCTTTATTTATCAAACTGTCCATGAGCTGTTGTAAAACGAAGTAACCTTTAGCGATAGCAAATTCTAAGTCTGCCTTTTCATGATGAAATGAGATGATGTAGTCCCTAATCACACCACGAAGACTTTGTCGATGAAAACGTAGTGAACAAAATTCATTCGTAAACTCTACTGCTTCTGTCATCTTTCTTCCTATCACTTCGGAGACATAGCATGAATGACATTCAAGTGTAACATGGCACGCTGATTCCAAATCTGGTATCTGTTTTCCCGTCCGAGGCTGGGTTCACCTGCTAGAGCGATTTTCATAACAATTCTAACGCTGTCGTTTTTCGGAAAAATGTTGAAAAAGCTTCAATGACGTCTCACCTCTCAACGAAGGCAGATAGGGACAAGCCATGTTTTCCACTGATTTTGTCTCATTCTTAGCTTTCAAACGAGCTATTGCACAACTTTCTACGATCCCTGCAACCAAAGTTGGAAGTCTGACAGGGGGGAGGTCAGAACTTTTTCTCTCCGATTGAGGTGGAAAGAAGGTCCTAGACCCAACATTGGCCAAAACATTCGAATTTGAACTCCATTTTCCCATCCGAGCACTCCTTCATGTCGAAAAACGACTTTTCTAATCCCAAAACCACCAACACCCGACTTTTCCAACTCTGACGTTTTCCTGCCATTTTCCTCCCTCAACCCAGGAAAAGTGGACCAAACTGAGCTTTCCACTGCAGTTTTCTCAATCCTAGCTTTCAAACGAGCTATCACACGACTTTCTACGATCTCTCACACCAAAGTTGGAAGTTTGACAGGAGGGGGACGTCCTCGAAATTTTTTCTCTCCGATTTTGCTGGAAACATCCTTCCTAACCCAAAATTTCACGTAGATTCCGAATCTGATCTCCGTTTTCCCATCCGAACCCTCCTTCATGACGGAAAACGACTTTTCTCATCCCAAAACTACCAACACCCACCCTTTTCTCACTCTATCCTGCCCACATTCCTATCACCTTCCTTCCCATCCCTTGCCTCACAGTTCCTCCTTCCTTCCTTCCAGAGGGGGGGAGGGACCAGTTTTTTCCTCTCGGACCCATCCTTCCATCACATCCTTGGCCATCTCCTTCCTCTCTCCAGAGGGGGGGCTGAGTCAGCATGATGACTAATCGTTGCACATTTTGTGCTTGCGCCTGGGATGGGCTTACTACTCATAATCTCAAATTTGAGATTCTTAACTTTTATGATTTTTCGGTGTCCTGGAACGGTCATGATTTTCAAGGTAAAATAATTATAATCTCAAATTTGAGATTCTTAACTTTTATGATTTACGGTGTCCTGGAACGGTCATGATTTTCAAGGTAAAAATTGTAAATCTCAAATTTGAGATTCTTAACTTTTATGATTTTCGTTGTCCTGGAACGGTCTTCTTCCCATTACTGTCGGTCTTTTAGTAGCATGACAGCAGAACAAGCTAGCATAGGTCACTAACTTTAAAATTTTTGCACTGCCATTATTTCTATTAGATCAAATAATGATAGACAAGTCAACCTAGTATATTCTTATGAAAGTTTTCTAATTTTTACGTCAAGAAAAGATTCAACAGTACTGGAGTTTCAGCAACACTTTATTGAAAGTAAAAACTCAAATCCTTGATTTTTCAAAAGCATAGTTTCGAGTCGTGCTAGTTTAAGTTGTGGTCTGTGATTGCCACACAACATCATACTTATCATTCATCGTTGACCGTAGGACTAGAATGGAAACTGCTGGAGATTACTTCAGTTGCTCAGCTAGCAAGGCATTGACCTGGAATCAAACTTTGAAACATCTTGTCTATTTCTTGTCTTAAGGTGTGAATGATAAATTATTTTATTTGTGAGGAGAAAAATCTCGATGCAAATTGCACGGATAAGGAACCGGTACCTGATACTGACATTTTAGCAATGCGATAGAGTCACTCGGATCCGGCAGGTATACCGCACATCATAGCAACGTGTGACCATAGAGGGCGTTTTATTGTTTTCAGTGACCATTTGTGTTCCGGATCTATGATATGACAGTCGGATAATTAACATGTTCCGTCTTTTAAACGCGAGATTCTACATTTAAGTGGGAAAACTCAAATTGCAAAAAAACATTACTTAATAATGATATTACTAACAGAAAACCTTTCTAACCTTCGGAGATGCCATCCTCTATTACTCGATATCGTTAAAAACTTACAATCTCCTTGTAAATAGATACCTCGACGATATTGTTCTATTTGCCGATTTATCTGTTATTGATGACGATATTGCTTTATTTGCCGATATTTCTATTATTGAAGACGATCTGAAGTATTTCATCCCTACCTGCAATGAAATCGAACATGAACTGAACAGCGAAAATTTTTAGCTTTCTTGCTTCTGCAAGAGTAGCAACTCCCCGCACAGGTCTATTCAACGCCTTTTGCCAAACCATCAGTCAGGGCGACTTAGTAAAGCAAGATGTCTAGAGGCGCATATGTACGGTTCAGAGTTGAAGGACATCAGACACGCGCTGCTGCACACACGGATACACGCATCCCATTACGCGTGCGCCATCGTCTCGATCCAGTGGACTCATGAAATCAGTCAACAAGCGAGAAGCGTGAGTCACAAAAAAAGTGGTGTAACCGTTTTACACCACAGTTTCATGTCCTCAGATTATCAAAAGTGTGATGTATCAGATTTATCTGCTTCTACTGTCGACTCGATTTCCGTTGCATTGCCATGAAAGGGCTCAAATGAATATCATTATACTTTTAAGTAGTGAAATGGTTTTCATTCATTGCATTCTTTAATCCCATGCATCTACAAAATTATTTCATGGTTCTTTATGCAACAGTTCTATAAATGTAGTTATTGTTTGTGATTATTGAGTGGTTCAAACGTAAGTTCATCCAAATATCTTTAATATGAAGTCAAATCATATATAACATCCATATTGGATTTATCATCTGGATTGAACTTGAATGCGTTTAGCAATGTTTTCTTCGGAGGTGGTAGTTCCAGGAACTTGTAATTCACCAGATGGTCGTATATACTCGTATAGTCTACACAATCGCTCCTATGACCAGTTCTTTGTTTGATCAATTGTTCATCGACCTTCTGGTTAAAGAGACTTGTTGCACATGTGACTTTTCGCGGATGAGGTGTTATGTGAGCTTTGATGACAGCTTCTGCCGCTGCCTCAGGCAAGAGTTTTGCCAATTTGTATACTCCGACCGGAGTTTGCCATAGCAAGGTTGATTTCGGTGAATTTGTTGCAAAGGACTTCGATAGGGAGAATCGGTGTGTATTCCACTACGCTGAAGACATTGGATATACTGACATATTATTTTTTAGATGGACCGCGTATTTTCTTCAGTTTCATGATGCTTGATTTGCTTTTCAGTTATTTTTCGATTTTTTATTCCACCATTACACATCTTTCATTTCTCCCAATAAACACTTTCCGTCGAGTCTTTTCCAAATTCAAGCTGCGAAATCGATGTTCGTCTTGTGCATGAAGCCCAAGCGCTTTGCACAAGTAGAAGTAGGTCGCCCGCTGAACTCCAATACTTTTGTGGAAAGAGAAGGCTTCTTTTCCCCTTCTTTAGTGGTCCGTTGTTAATGGATCCGCTCGCTTTTTCACTGAACCGATTCCATTTTTCGTCAAATCTTTCATTCTGGCGTCGATACATTGGTGCAAGAAAGCAAATCGGAGATCATCAGACAACATGATATTTATTTCCGGGTAATATAAATCGAGATATACCACACATAATATTATACATCGTCGCGCGGATTCCAAGGTAACATTACAGCCTATGGAGCCTTTCACACATGTCGCGCGTTTTAAAAGCGGATAAATTTTTGCAGGAATTCTTCTGGAAATCGTACGATTTTGAGTTTTGACCGACTAGTGATCTAGAACATAACGTCAATCTGAGAACATTTCTGAGTGTGATTTGCTACGGTGATTAAAACGCATTCCGAATTGTTAAATTACGTTCAGTGGAACCGATTCTATCACAAATAATACATTTGAAGTTAGAAAGTGTTGAGTTTATTGACTTTCGCATACGTCAGTGCCTTCCATACGCGTGCAATCGACGATGACTGAAGTCAGTCCATGTCATCAATTTTCATTTCGACTTCGTTCTCAGCCGTCAGTGCTCGGATTTTGGTGATTCACACACCAAAATGATCCCCAGAATATGAAGAAGTAGATGACTCTGATGGTCTCCACCACGAAGAGAATTATTTTCATAACATGCAAGACTCACAGAGGGCCTTACCAATGCACAGTGCTTTCTTGATTAGACTGCAACACTTGCAAAAGCAACGGATATTGACAATAGATGCTGTAGATTGTGAAAGTTGTTGCTTTCATGTTGATGTGATGAAAGCGGTCGCTTCGTGAAAATTTGTTGACTTGTGCTATGAATAGATCACACAATCGACCAGTATTGTCGATGAACTGATTGAATACGTCGCTGAGATTTCTATGTCTATCAAATGAGCTTACATGTCTATTACATAGAGCTAGACAAAATAGCCGAAACAGGAATGTTTTATGCTGATTTTGGATATATTATGGCGAACTGTGTAATAAAATTTAGATATTCTGATAGCAGATTTCCTACTGAGTTCGATGAAAGCAAGAACAAGAACAACTGAAACCTGCCTTCAGAGTAATTTTGGTTCAAATCCTTCTCCAATAGGCTGAGACACATCCACTTTCTTTGTTTCATGAAATCGAGAGATCGGAATGGTTTGTCCGATGATTGAGTCACAGAAATTGAAGTCCTATGTAAAAAGACAACTCCAAATTTTAACGACAAGAGCGCGGCAAAAAATCACATCTGTGAAACAGTCATTATTTTTCTTTGTTAATCTTACAGTTTCTGCTACCGCTACCACTGCTACCAGTCCTGAAATTCATAGATACCTTAAAGTGCACCTTCGTTACACAAGATCGAAATTCTTGTGGTATAAGTCTGGTTCAGAAATATTGCTATCATGCACCTAGTGCGAGAACTACTGACATCTTCTTCCTAGATTCGTGCACGAGCTTCTTATTATTTTGGATATGTAGATTGTCACCTAAAGATGTTATTGTCGCAGATAAACAAACAGTCTCTCCTGATCACAAAAGTGATATTCACAGAATTTCTTTTGCGTACAACACGTTTTGTTTATTGACTTTGTGAATAACGTAGCAGATGGTAAATGTGAAATAGACAATTCGCATTTTAACTTCTATTCGACTTCTTGCTTCTATTGTATTCCGACAAGACAGCTCCGTATCACCTGCGTGTGTGATGCATTTCGGTCTTTCTTGGTTATTGCTTTAGTTTCTAGCAGGCCATATCAGCCAGTCAGATCAGCTCAAATCATTACCTGCCATGAATCGATTCAATAGCTATTCAACAATTCTCCTGTCCTCCATTTTTTCAGTATTTAGTTCAATCGACAGACTTATCCATAGAAATCAGACTTCACGCTTTGCGCAAGTTAGTGGGAATACAATAGACAATAGCTGCTTATCGATGGCAATTTCAACTGCTCAGTCAGACACCGATCTATGTAAATGTTGCTAGAAGTAGATAATAGATAAGGACTTTCCATGGTGCTGTTAATTTCTATGGCTACATCTTATGAAGAATCAAAACGTGTTGTGCCTACAATAAATTCTGTGAATATCACTTTTGTGATAAGGAGAGACTGTTTGTTTATATGCGACAATAACATCGGTTGTCATGACGTGTTCATTATCTTTAGCAGCAAATCGGTCAAGCTACCGGTAATGAAGAATGTCGTATTTATGCCTGATGATGGAAAATTCTGCCCTTAAAGTGCAATCACAATCATGAAAATGACGAATCTCATTTTGAGTCTTCAAATTTGTGCTGGATCATTACGTTAATCAGTGTATGAAACTCGGAAGCACATGGATCTAGATAATCTGAAGCGTTGCAGGGATAATTAAATTGTTCCCAAAGGTCTTCGTATCCAAACTGAAATTACCTCTTCGAAAGTCAAGCGATTGGTTGGTGAAATTGAGAAGACTTAAGTTAGTTGAAGCATAGTGGTGTTTGTCGACTGAAACATAAACTATCATGTGTTGCGGCAGAAGTGGACTTTTCCCACTTCGAGGATTATTGTCAGAACCAGGAAGCAAAGGCCTTGCAGATAGCAAAATTAATTATCAGCATCTTACCGACTCGAGATCACCGTACGATGCTGAGACATCACCTATTAGAGTCGCTAATCTGAGTGATCAGTCTGTAGCCGACTGAGCTCTCCCTTTTGAACGAAGGATTGAATTTCTGATTGGTGAGAAATCGTATCCCAGTCTCAGATTTCATCTGTGGGATAGAGTCAGCCGCTTCTTACATTACGGATAAAGTGGAGGACGATTCTCTACGTGAATCGGCTAAGCAGATTCTCTACCATTCAAAAGCCCCTACATCAAACATCACCAAGGAAGAAGAGAAGGCATTGAAAGGCCTACAAAGACTTTCATCCGATATTGTATTCTCTCCGGCCGACAGAGGTGGATCGACTGTTTTGCTCAACAGAGAAGATTACGAGGAGAAACTTGCCAATGTTGTTTCTCAACCGTGCTTTCGTCTCCTCAAAAAGGATTCCACAAAATCTTTAACACGCAAGGTTGTGAATGTCATGACAAGTATTGAGAAGAAGGGTGAAATGTCAGGGAAGGAGCGCTTGGGCCTATCTATTTCAGACCCACAGACGCCACAAATGTATGGGTTACCCAAAATACATAAAAGCGAAATTCCGTTGAGGCCTATAGTATCATTTATAGATTCGCCAAAATACAAAATCAGCAAGTTTCTTGCCAAGATTCTGCAACCCTTGGCAAATTCCTCCTCTAACCGGATAATCAACGCACGTCAACTGTGTAAGCGGTTGAGGCATATTCGAGTCAGTGATTCTCAAAGTCTAGTGAGTTTTGATGTGGTGAATCTGTTTGGATCTGTGCCGGCTGATGAAGCTATCCATATTACAATGGATTTCTTACGAAGGGATGATAACCTCTTTGTCTTTATCCTCATTTGAGAAGCTTCTTCACTTGTGTACGGACATGAATTATTTCTACTGCTCATCGCGTTGCTATCAAACCACGACTTGTCCAAAGGGTTAACCGCTTTCACCTATCTTATGTGAGTTATTTATGCAGAGTTTCGAGTTGAGATCATTGTCAACATTTTCTTGGAGGATTCATACATGGATACGATATGTTGATGATACCTTTGTAGTAATAGATATTGTTCATATCGAGGAGTTTCTACGTCATCTAAATTCGCAGGACAGTAACATCCGATTTACCTATGAGCGCGAGATAAGTGGTGAATTACCTATGCTGGATGTGCTGATTTCACGTCACTAGAATCATCGTCTTTTCCTTGATATTTTCCGGAAGCCAACAAACTCAAATATCTATTTGCATCATTCATCTAATCATCCTCATCATATCAAATTGGCTGTCGTCAACTGTTTAGTGAGAAAAGCAAAGGAAGTTTGCTTCGGTGACGTGCTGGAGAGGGAGCTTAAATTTCTACAAAGAATTCTCACCGACAATGGATATCCAAGAAAATGTGTACAGGGATCGTATCATGCTATAAGTGATGAAAATACAGATTCCACCTCCAATTTTGATGGAGACCGGAACTGTCGCGTGATGCTCCCGTATGTTAAAGGTATTAGTGATAAAATACGAAGGCTGCTTTTGAGTCATGGGGAACAAACTGCATTTCAACCAAACATAAGCCTGCGGAATTGTCTCACTAAACTTAAAGAAAAGGCCTCTGATGTAAATGCGAGCAATATTGTCTACAAAACAAACTGTAAAGATTGTGATCAATTTTACAAAGTAGAAAGTGGAAAGAAATTAGGCACACGTGTGGTTGAGCATAAACGTGATACTTGTGACTTTCGTTTCTCTTCAGCAGCATCTGAACATACGCACAACAATTGTCATTAACCCAATTTCGAGGCATCTATAATCGCCAAGGAGAAATACTTTCGAAGGAGAAAGCAGAAAGAAGCGATGTATATTTCAGCTAACCGAGACAGGGTATATAACAGAGATAATGGTGTTAGAATTAATGACTTATGGAGACCTTTAATCCATCGATTCTCGAATCAATTTAGACTTTAAAAGCATGTTACTTTTATCTCTTAGCAATCCTGTATCGCTAACAAGTATACTTTTATCTCTATCTTTATTAAATTTTATTGATTGCTCTTTGTGACGATATCCGTGACTTCTGACTAATCGTGCATGCATCCATTTCATCATTCTGTATTTGGTAGTGATCAAGGTGGGCAGATCAGCCACCGAAACGTCTGCTTCAATAAAGTGACTAATTTACAGATGGAGTATTTTCAGAAAAACACACATTTGAATATGGTCCCAACTGCAAATATATTTGGTGATTTGATGGATATAGATAAACAAATGGGATTTTGTGATGTTTTAGGCTCTGTAACTTGCAAGACGACTAGAAGTACAACTTGAGAATTGTCGTTTTACTGATGTTGGGTGACAATCTACATATCTCGTGCGCGAATTTAGGAAGAAAGCGTCAGTAGCTCTCGGGCTAACATGTGTTAGACATGTCGCAAGAAAATGAAAATAACTGAATTATGCTGTTGTCACAGAGATAGATTCATTTGCGTGTGGGTTAGTCCAGAGCGGACATAATCCTCTGTCAATCATTGTTTGCAAATGGAAATAGACTCAAGGTCACAGCACATCCGGTGGAACTAAGTTGGGGCATGAACAACCAATGAAGAGCTTACAATTGCACATGTGACTGATTCTAAGCTAATGATGCAGCCATAGAAATTGACAACAATAAAACCTCTAGAATGGAAATTAAGCTTCATGCAATGCACAATAACGGCACATAAATCGCACGCATTTTTACTTGGATGCACCTGCCAACGTCTGTATCATTGGGTTAGAATCAGTCACATGAGTAAATCGAAGCCTTTAATTGGTTCTTCATGCCCCAACTTAGTTCCCTCGGATGTGCCGCGACCTTGAGTCAATTTCCATCCTAGCGAACTTCAAATAAACAGTTTATTTCTATGGATGCAGCCATTGACAAGTGTATCTAAGGGGAAATGCTTGCGATTTTTGTGCCACTATTGCTTACTGCACATCGAAGTAGACAGGTCGTTTCTTCTTCTGCTTGACTGGAACGGAAACATTGGAACATGTAATGCCTATGAAATGGTGCAATCTTCCGACGCAATACCATAGAAATGGAACAATAAGCAGCCAGTAATCAACATTAAACACTCCAAATTGTGCAGAGTTTCAGAGACTGCTATCAATCGTATCACACGGCAAGGAGACACAGACGATATCAAGTTCAACAGAGAAGTTTGTGCGCCTTCTACAGAGAACGTTTCTTCGTGCGCCTGCTAACTTTTTAATAATGATCGGAAGGATCAACATAATCGAGATAACTTAAGCGCAATGATCTAGATTCTTCGAAACTGAAAGAATCGTGGCGATCGGAGCATTTTGAAGGAATTCACAGCAATCCTCAAGCGGCGCACGACTATTTTTCCTATCTCTGTAAGGTATTGAAAATTTCTTTTTGCACACTTAGTAAGTTCCTGCATGTGCCATCGTTTTGGATCAGTTTGCACTTCTAGCAAAGTGCTACGCTTAAACAATCTAATTCTTTGGTGCTACATGAAGCTTTACTTCCATTCTAGAGGTTTTATTGTTATCAGTTCCTATGTTTTCAATGGTAGAAAACGATAGAAATTGACATAGATATTTGTCTCGCTTTGGCTTGTGTGATTGGGCAGGCGAGCGCATTGCAGAAGCAGCTCTTATCAGAATACCCTCGAACCGCAACGATCAGATTGCAGACAGGCCTGTCAAGTGAAAAGTGCATATCTTTAACTTAGTTTTTCTTAGTGATGAATTCGTCAAATGGAAATATTATTCACACCACTCGATTTTTCATGGTCTAAATTTGCTGACTGTGCACGTTTAATGTAGTGTCAGTCTTCTGACTCGTCAGGATTCAGCTTTGAATTTACATTGCGTTCAATGGAAAATTGATATTCTTGCCCCTCGAGACTAGTTCTGGCCGTGACCATTATTGACAAAAGTCAATCACTCTAGACCCAAGCATGCAGACAAGGCAATTTATCTCTGTGGCTGTTGTAATCTGCTAGTGAACCGTCACAGGTAGCTTGCCATGTAAACAAAAAGGCAACTTACTTGACCGGCACACTCTTCGAGGCAAATGGTGCGCGTGGTGTAACGAGACGCGCGAGATTTAGTGGAAGTTCACTCAGTTAACCAGTGTATGTGCGCCTTCATGGAAACCACGATTTCGAACTTCTTGGTCTCCGTCGACACTTTGCACGATCGCCTATTAAAGTTGTCAAGTCACGATACTCTTTTCCTCATACGCAATTGCTTCTTTATGCCCAAACTCCTGTTGACGCTACGGACATCACCATGCTTCGAGCCGATGGAGCGCATCTACTTTACAAAATGGAGATGAACTTCTGTAACACTGTCATCCATTCTCAACCTGAAACTCTGAGAAACACAGAAAATTCCAATCTCTCTTCCAACAAAACTAGGCGGTTTTGGCACCAGCTTTATCTGCTGACCAGAACCCATAATTCATCAGATTTCAATGACTTGGAGCAATAAGATTTTATTTAAGTGTTAAAATTCATCAAAAACCGACTGAGTTTGATTGAATCTGTTCCTATAATTTTCAAAAAATTCAGGATAGACCATTATTTTTGCCAACTTCGACATTTACAAGGCTACTATAGCTTCAGCTATCAATTAAAAATTGAATTGATAAGTCAGCTCTCGCAAGCATTTATAATGAAAACTCTCAAACATCAATACGAAAGCTGACTGGGGCCTAAGGTTTTACATGGCACTTCAAAGTTTCGATAAAATCTAAAAAATTGATCAAATCAGCGAATTTAAATTATCTAAAGTTCTTGGAATTATCTGAGGATCAAAGATTTAGTATCTAAGAATCGTTAATTGCTAAATTGATGTTTTATTTTGCACAACACAAGTATTGCTCAAGTGCTAAAAATATAAGGAAGCAAATAAATAATAATAATTAATACATGGAAGCAAAGACACGCTAGAATCGATCGATCTGACTGAATTTTTGAGGAGATTGCTAAGCTCGGAATTTCAAAACAGACCCTGAAATGGATGGTGTGAGATGGTTTTACGTTTATGAAATTAATCTCTTCATTTTTCAGGTTCCAACAGAGTTTTCATCGTTTAGCTTTCCACAAAGTTTCGGAAGTCTTCAAAAATCCCTGTAATTGAAACATGACAATTTTTATTGTAAAAATGCTTTATTATGCTTCTACATGTACATGATTGTAAGATAACTGTTCTTCAAAGTTGGAGTGAGCAGGACTGATGCAAATATCGTAACTTGTAGTCTGCAACAAAAAATAGACAGCATCCGTCTAGCCGTGGCTTTCCCTCCGTCATCTTATATGGATAGCAAATTATAATTTGTATTGGTAATGAAGTCAAAATAATGCTAGTTCTAGCAAAATTAAGTAATATGCTTTGACTTGCTTCGGAAGCCTATGTAATTACTATAAAAAAAGTAGGTGATTATCAGCGAAAATGCTTTGTTAAAAATTGCCGCAAAATATTTGCTGACTTTTGAGTGCAGGGACCCACCCTACTGAAAAATTACTCTTCAATGGATTATTCTGTGAACTGAAGCCTTTTATATTGAGGAACATTATCTACACTGAATATGAGACCGCAGTAGTAAGCAAGTGACAAACACCAGATAGCGCAAGATGGCCGCCATCGCTGACGTCCCCCCCCTCTGGAACGACAGAGGTCTGTCGTGGTGTGCCGGCCAGGTGGGTCCACGTTCACAAACTGTTCGCTGACTCCCCCCCCCTCTGGAACGACAGAGTGTCGTGGTGGACTTGGGCGACCGCCAGGATTAGTCTTGAGGCTATAGTGTGTGATGTTTTTCGTGCAATCTGCTGAATGTTGGGTTGTAAAATGGGCTGTTTCGAGTGGAAGGAGTGGTCGGATGAGAAAACGGAGGCCGGATTCGGATTCAGCGTGAAATTCTGCATCGGTATGGTGAATTTGAACGCCATCGGAGAGAAAAAATTTTCGCTGACGTCCCCCCCCCTCTGGACAGCTCGCTTCGATTTTGGCTTCCAGTGGACGGATTTAGTCGTGCCATAGCTCGTTTGAAAGCTAAGAGTGAGACAAATTCACTGAAAGAATCGGCTTGTTCATATCTGTCTTCGTTTAGATGTGAGACGCCATTTAAGATTTTGGGACATTGGCGAAAAACGACAGAGTTAGAATTTGGGACGTTTTGGGCTGTAGCTTCAAAACGAAGCATCGGATTGGAAAACGGATTTCAGATTTGGAATCAGCGTGAAATTCTCTATCTGTATGGTGAGTTTCAAGGCAATCGGCGAGAAAATTTTTTCAACATTTTTCGAAAAAACGACAGAGTTAGAATTTGGGACGTTTTGGTGTGTAGCGCCCAAACGAAGCATCGGATGAGAAAACGGAGGCCAGATTCGGATTCAGCGTGAAATTCTGCATCGGTATGGTGAATTTGAACGCAATCGGAGAGAAAAAATTTTCGCTGCCGTCCCCCCCACTCTGGAACGACAGAGTGTCGTGGTGGACTTGGGCGACCGCCAGGATTAGTCTTGAGGCTATAGTGTGTGATGTTTTTCGTGCAATCTGCTGAATGTTGGGTTGTAAAATGGGCTGTTTCGAGTGGAAGGAGTGGTCGGATGAGGAAACGGAGGCCGGATTCGGATTCAGCGTGAAATTCTGCATCGGTATGGTGAATTTGAACGCCATCGGAGAGAAAAAATTTTCGCTGACGTCCCCCCCCCTCTGGACAGCTCGCTTCGATTTTGGCTTCCAGTGGACGGATTTAGTCGTGCCATAGCTCGTTTGAAAGCTAAGAGTGAGACAAATTCACTGAAAGAATCGGCTTGTTCATATCTGTCTTCGTTTAGATGTGAGACGCCATTTAAGATTTTGGGACATTGGCGAAAAACGACAGAGTTAGAATTTGGGACGTTTTGGGCTGTAGTTTCAAAACGAAGCATCGGATTGGAAAACGGATTTCAGATTTGGAATCAGCGTGAAATTCTCTATCTGTATGGTGAGTTTCAAGGCAATCGGCGAGAAAATTTTTTCAACATTTTTCGAAAAAACGACAGAGTTAGAATTTGGGACGTTTTGGTGTGTAGCGCCCAAACGAACCATCGGATGAGAAAACGGAGGCCGGATTCGGATTCAGCGTGAAATTCTGCATCGGTATGGTGAGTTTCAAGTCAATCGGAGAGAAAAAATTTTCGCTGACGTCCCCCCCTCTGGACAGCTCGCTTCGATGTTGGCTTCCAGTGGACGGATTTTGTCGTGCCATAGCTCGTTTGAAAGCTAAGAGTGAGACAAATTCACTGAAAGAATCGGCTTGTTCATATCTGTCTTCGTTTAGATGTGAGACGCCATTTAAGATTTTGGGACATTGGCGAAAAAAGACAGAGTTAGAATTTGGGACGTTTTGGGCTGTAGCTTCAAAACGAAGCATCGGATTGGAAAACGGATTTCAGATTTGGAATCAGCGTGAAATTCTCTATCTGTATGGTGAGTTTCAAGGCAATCGGCGAGAAAATTTTTTCAACATTTTTCGAAGAAACGACAGAGTTAGAATTTGGGACGTTTTGGTGTGTAGCGCCCAAACGAAGCATCGGATGAAAAAACGGAGGCCGGATTCGGATTCAGCGTGAAATTCTGCATCGGTATGGTGAATTTGAACGCCATCGGAGAGAAAAAATTTTCGCTGACGTCCCCCCCCTCTGGCCAGCTCGCTTCGATTTTGGCTTCCAGTGGACGGATTTAGTCGTGCCATAGCTCGTTTGAAAGCTAAGAGTGAGACAAATTCACTGAAAGAATCGGCTTGTTCCTATCTGTCTTCGTTTAGATGTGAGACGCCATTTAAGAATTTGGGACATTGGCGAAAAACGACAGAGTTAGAATTTGGGACGTTTTGGGCTGTAGCTTCAAAACGAAGCATCGGATTGGAAAACGGATTTCAGATTTGGAATCAGCTTGATGTTATTGTTCAATGAGGATCATCATCCAATGAGAATCAAGCATTTCTATATAAATAGCGAGCCTTCCACAGTGAGAATCATTCCATCGTTGAATCACACGAGTGACGGACGCACATTTTCTCTCTCTATTCTATTCTATTATCCAACTAAAATGGTAAGTCGCTACTTTCCTCCCTCTCCTCCCTTGAACGTAAACTTAATACAATCTTTTTCATTTTCAGGCATCTACTCCATCTGCTGCACTAGTAGGACAAAATGGCGGTCAAACGTTACAAGGTTCGCTACGATCAGATCATCTACAACTGAGGCCAGTGGAAGAAACAACCAAGGTACATAATCCTACACCGCTACAGCGTAAATTTAAACAAGTCTTGCGTTATGACGATCATGGCGTAGTACTCCAAACGGGAATGCTCCCTTCCACGGATGTCAAGATAATGCACAATCAGTATGGGGACTACATACTGATCCCCGTGAGTCCGTACATTCGCCACCAACTTGATATTATTGAGGAGTACGTGACATTAAATATGGACATTCCTACTCCTCTTGCTCAAGAGTGGAAGGGGAGAGATGACAAGGATACTCCCTATAGAAAGATTTGGGATGGTAATCACATTTGCCTACCGGTATCACATTGGTGCACTTACTATAAGAAGGAGGGAGATCATTCAACACCCATCACATGCGACGAGCTCGGAGAAGGTACTTGGGATATCCTTTTCAAAGTGAATGGGCTATATTGTGGTCGGCATAAGGATAATAAAATAGCCTCTCTCTCCATGCATATGGAATCCATCCTATATATTCCAAAACCACCCAACGTGGACGACATAATTGATCAAATCCTTAACAGCAGTGGTACGAAGCGCAAGTCGGAGAAGAATGCTGCATCAAAACGCAAATCAAAGAAGGAGAATTACTAGTCCTTTCCTAACTCTACCCTATGACAATTCGCTTATGTGCTTTGAGTGTCGTAGACGTGGTCTTATTAGATACATTTTACTTCTTCGTTGCCATCATATCATTTGTGTATTTTGTCGTGAAAAGCATCGATGTAATTCTTCATTTTGTAATATGTTATAGAACGTTTCCTTAGATGTGTAATTTCCGTTTTAGGCTTCTATCATCATTTTTATGGATTGTGAGGGTGAACCTGTACAGGAGCTCAGTGCTATTGCTATGAACAATTGGACATATCAGATTGTCAGTGTCTATCATCAACATGCCAACTGCAATCCCAATGTTGATCAATGGGCGAGAAAACACATTCATGGACTTAATCTGAAATATTTGCAAGACTATGGCTTTTCTTGTGAGAGTGCTCTTCTTATTGACTTTAAACGATGGTTAGCTGCAATCAATGTTATACGCATCTTTTGTAATAATCCTGGTAAGGAGAGGAAAGTATTTCCTAATTTAATCATTGATGATATTTTGCTCCCACCTTGGGATAGTAGAGTGAATCAACATTATCATGAAGTCACGAAACGTTTTAAGGATTTGTGTGTTCCTATTTTGTCTATTCGTTGTAGTAGCTACGTTCATAACCAATGCTTCTTTCCTCCTTACCTCAGCACTGCCAAAGTCCTGTATGGTTATCATTGCTCGCTGTATGATAGTTACCAGCTGTATCTATTTTATCTGTTTCAAACCATTGATTTATAATGCATGCTTGTTACCGTTATTCAATAAATGTTACTATGAGAAGAGTTGTTTTCATGCAATGGATGGGTTAGTTAAAGGGCGATCATGTCTTTCTCAAACGACTGCGGAACATTACATTTTCATAGGCAAAGTTTGAAAGGAGCTGTTCAAGATTATGTGACAAATTTTCATAAAGATGAGACCGACATCGAAGCAGTGGTCGATGATGCTAGCACTCTATTTCTAGAGTTAATGAATACATTCTCTGATAGCATTGTCATGGCGCGATTAGTTGCGAAAATTAAGTTTAGTCATTTTGGAAAGGAAGAGGTGGAAAGTCGCTCTTTCCATTTTGCTTCTTATTCAATAGAAGTGGTAGATCACCCGAAGAATTTTTTAAAAGACATATGATAAAAATTGCTGAAAGTCTTAACGCATTCAACCATCATGGTAGCAGTCTAGTGATTGAAGCGATTTCAGATATTCACATTCAACTTTCCACAAAGAAAAATTGAAAATGCAGTGGTACTTGATTGTAGCACAACTGGTTTTCGAGCTATGTCTGCTCACTCTCGAAGTATATTCCTTCTGTACATGCGTCTATTATTTAGAAAAGGCTAGCAAATTCATATCTTCAAAAAGACTTGCTATAGACATCAGTAACGGCGAAACTATGTGTTGTGATGTATGTAAGCGAAAGGATGGAAATGAAAAGCGCATCTTCAAGAGATGTAAGCATGCTTTTTGTCAACGCTGTTTCATACGTAATTGCATTCAACTTTGCAAATGTAGCCACTGTGATATTGCTCATTCATTTCGAGTGTCACTTATGTCGCAATAGTTAGTACCTATGCAAATGTGGTAAAGATAGGTTTTAGCAAAGACTAACACGGAAAATGGCGAAACGTAAAATGACGAAACGTAAAAGTCAAAAGTTTTCTTCAGCCATTCAAGCTCTCCGACGAATGAAAGCAAATCAGCGATACAATGCTATACGACATGCTAATGATAAATTCATTTGTGAAATTATTTCTCATGTGAGGAAGTTGAGGACGAAGAAATTAGCGCCAAAACAACGAAAGTTACTTAAGCGATATGCTACGAAATTGCGTTTCATCTCCAATCCTAAAGTCACCCTTCAAAGAAAGAGGAAAACTCTAACACAAAAGGGCGGTTTCCTTTCAGCAATACTTCCAATGATAGCTCCAGCCGTGGGCAACCTATTGGGTAATATCTTTGGCTCTAGACGTTAATTATGCAAATGTTGAGTCTCAAAGTAATAAAATGGATTTCAGACTTCAATGTGATAAAGTTCTGACTGTATCAGGTCCATCTCATGCAGGTAAAACTGTTTTCACGCTGAATTTATTGGATAAAAGAAGGGAGTTGTTTAAGGAACCTATCAATCGAGTGATTTGGTGTTATGGTATTTATCAACCGTCGCTGTTTCAGGAATTGCAAAGTCGCAACTTTATTCGACATGAAGGAATTATTCCAGTGGATAAACTTCAGTCTAATGATGTTGTTGTATTGGATGATTTATTAAAAGAAAGTAAGAATTCAAAAGATGTTACAGATATGTTCACTCGTACAGCACATCATAAAAGGTGTTTTATCATCTATATCACACAAAATTTGTTTCCTGATGGAAAAGAAGCTCGTACACGAAACCTGAATACACACTATTATGCTATTTTCAAGAATCCGCGAGATAAAAGTCAATTTGAAATTTTAGCGCGACAAGTTGCACCCAGAGGATCAAAAGCCTTAATTGAAATTTTTCAAGCAGCTACTGAAAAACCATACGGTTACTTATTCATTGACTTTACGCAAGAGTGTCCGGAAGAATTTAGATTTCGAAGTGATATTTTGAAAACTCCCATGATTATCTACAAACTATGAGTTCTTATTCTCGCATGATTGTTATTCCTCAGGATGAATATGTACAATTGACTGCCATGCAGCAAGTAAAGCAACCTCTTGCAAATCAAATGTATAGGAAAGAAATAGATTATCAGCAAAATGTTCACATCAAAGATCCACATCGTGCTGTATTATTACAATCGGAAACTGTTGAGCAATTGAAAAACTTGAAGAATAAGATGCGTGACTCTGTATCGACTGCTACACCTTTAGCCTCTCGTGCACATGCCATATCTCTTTTCAACAGTATTGAACCCCATCTCAATGTAAATGATAGAGGAGAAATCATTACAGATGAAAATAAAGTGATTGATGCTTCACGTTATGAAGACTTGATTCAGTATGCGACACGTAGAAAGCGCCGTCAGGGCTATGTTCCACCTGGTTGGTCATACTTTCTTAAACTATTGAAAAAGCATAATGTGCCAAAATTTGCTTTAAATAATGAGACATTGAAAGAACTTGATTCAACAGTGGCTACTGCTCCAATGCTTCAGGCGATGAAAATGCCAACAAATTGGTTTAAGACGTCACCTGCTACATCCCCTCCAACACTCACTAAGCAAACAAGAGGAAGAACTCGACGTAGATCTACATCACCACTAAAACTAGTAAAAGGAAAACGTAAAACAGCTCCTCCTAGGAAATACATGTTCTCAGACTATTAATATGAAGCAGATGTGTTGCTTGCCATGTAATGAGCCGCCAGAGGTGAATGTCGTTGTCACTTGCACTTGCTGTGCCAGCTCTCACAATGAAACCCCTAAGCAATGTGAACACGATTGCAAAACCGCTAAAGCTAAATGCTGCAGTTGTTGTAAATGTAGAAAGGCAAGAAAACAAAAGGATGAGAAGGAGGAAAAAGAGTCAGTCGTCATCGACTGAGCGTTTGAAGTCAATCTATTATGATGTAAAACATCCGGCAGGATTTGCATCTATCAAGAAATTATCAAAAGCGAGTGGTCTTCCACAATCACAAGTGAAACGATGGTTAAAGGGTCAGGCTACCTATACACTCCACAAACAAGCGAAAAAGAAGTACCGCACCCGCCATTATATTGTTCATGACATCGATGAACAGTGGCAAGCAGATTTGTGTGATGTTGCCTCCATTTCAAAACATAACTCGGGCAATAATTTTATTTTAACCGTCATTGATATTTTCTCGCGTTATGCGTGGGCTCAACCTTTAAAAACTAAAGAAGGGAAAGGAGTAGCAAAAGCATTCCAAACAATTTTTCGAGAAGGTCGCATTCCAAAAAGAATTCAGAGTGATCAAGGAAAAGAGTTTGAAAATCAGCATGTGCGAATATTATTTGAGAGGCATGACATTGAGTTGTTTAGTGTAAAGAGTGCTTATAAAGCTGCACTCGTTGAACGTTTTAATCGCACATTAAAAAATCGCTTGTGGCGACATTTTACTGCCAACTTGACACAAAATTGGACAACGGTTCTACAAGATACACTCCATGCCTACAATCACTCTATCCATCGTTCTATTGGACTCAGACCAGTAGATGTAAATGCTGACAATGTAGATAAAGTGCGCGAATCATTCCAACGTAAACGCACTCATGTGAAAAGTGATGTGAAAATTGGTGATAAAGTTCGTATCTCAAAAGTGAAAAGTGTTTTTGCTAAAGGGTACCTTCCGAATTGGACAGAGGAGGTATTTACAGTATCAAGGATTAATCAAAAAGACTCTCCGACCACCTACAAGTTGAAAGATTACGATAATGAAGAAATTGAGGGTAGCTTTTACCGCGATGAGATTGAGGTTGTCACTGAAAGTGAAACATATTTGGTAGAGAAAATCATTCGATGTAAAAAACGGCAAGGTGAAGAATGGTGTCTTGTTAAATGGACTGGTTATCCTTCAAGTATGAACTCTTGGATGCGTCGTGCTGACATCTTTCACCTAAGTGATCGACAGTGATTCATGCAAAGTTGTAACTAACAATGTTTAGGATTTGAGCTGTGAATCCAACTCCCTCATTTTATTCACGACCCTCCTATGTAAGTGGTGGAGGACAAATTTACATCGGCGCTCGCCGCCAACGTGGAGGTAGCATACTTGGTGCACTGAAATCTGTTGTCGCACCTCTCATATCCAATGTCGGTAGATCTTTAAAACGAAATGTTTTAAGTAATGCCGTTGGCTTTGCTGGTGATGTTGCTAGTGATCTTTTCAGAGGTAGAAGTTTTAAGAGCAGTTTGTTGAATCGTGGGAAGGAACGCGGTTTAAAAACATTGAAGCAGACCTTTGCTGGTGTTACTCAAGGAAAGAAATCACCTAAACGAATGAAAAAAGGAAGGAGGAAACATCGCGGAGCTGGTAAGGTGCGATCTTCAGTCAAAAGGCATTCACGCAAACGTCGCAGAGGCTCTAATCATTCATCAGGCGCTAAACGACGACGCTGCCATAACTTCTAATCATGGAGTGTAAAACTTCTGGTTTTTGTTTGTTTGATCAACAAGCCATACAGACAGATATTCTTAGTTCAAGTATTGTAGATTATCATCCTCGAACAGCTGAGAATGCTGGCCCCATTGAATTTGTTATTCCTGGTGGTAGTGATGACTACATAGATTTGAGTTATGCGATGGTTGATTTGAGGTTTAGAATTCAGCAAGCAGATGGAACTGCTATTGACTATACACATAAAGTTGGACTGAACAATTTACCATTGACTACATTACTTCGTGATGTTTCTCTAACGATTGGAGAGCAGCAGGTGGAAGGTGGTCAAAGCGATTATCCCTATAAATCATATTTCAATCATGTATCACAGTTTCCAGTTTCACAGTTTTTCGTCCAGCAGCACAAAAAAGTCATATGGAAGCCATGGGATGGTACAGAGATGAAGCAGGAAAATTTGATGTTGAAACAAACAGTGGCTTTGTAAAGCGATCTGCTATGATTAAAGATAGTAGAGTATGTCAGCTATATGGTCCGCTAAATTTAGACTTCTTTAGACAGTCAAAGTTTTTACTCTGTAATACCAGCATGCGACTCAAGCTGACATTGAATAAGCCTGCATTTGCGCTGAATGCATTTGTTAAAGTTGACAATTTTAGAATTCATGTGGAAGATATTGCACTTTACATTCGTCGAGTAGTACCGAATCCAAGTGTCATTAGAGGACATGCTGAAGGTCTTAACCGCCAAAATGCCATTTACCCCGTTCAGCATACAAAGCTTCTCACCTTTACAATTCCTAAAGATCAAAAGAGTTTCATGAAAGATGGCCTCTTTCCATCGGAAGCACCGAAGCTCCTCATGGTGGCAATGGTTGAAAATGACGCATTTAGTGGTAATATAAAGAAGAATCCTTTCAATTTTAAACACAATCAGTTAAGTGAAATTGCTTTACGTGTAAATGGTGTGAGTCATCCTGGTCCACCCTACAAACCAGATTTTGCTGAGGATCAATTTATGCGCAGTTATGTTGATTTTATGGATGTCTTTGGCTTTTACAATACGGATGACACCAACGGACTGACTATGAAAGAGTTTAAGAGTGGATATACTATCTATGCATTTGATTTGACTGCTGACAGCGATATTAGTGCACCCTATCGTCAAGCGAACGTGCCTCATAATATTCGTTTGGATTTGACGTTCAAAAGAACACTACCTGAGACGATCAATGTATTAATTTATGCAGTCTTCGATTCAAACATTGAAATTACAAAGTATCGTAACGTAATTCTTCAGTATAATCGTTAATGAGTTGGTTGACTGCTGACGATATTAAGACTAAAGTGCAGCGTAATGCAGACGAAGCGACGTTGAAAGCTTTCGATAATGTCTATTCACTCGATACCTTACCACCTGCAGTAAATCACTATCCCATCTTTATTGTGCTAAACACTCATTCGCAGAATTTAGGCGGTGAGCATTGGAAAGCGATCTTTATTGGAGAAGACCGACGTGGTGAACTATTTGACTCTCTTGCTCAACCTCCAAATATACCAACACAGCAGTGGTTGAGAAAACATACGCGTCAATATCAGCGAAATGAACGCATACTACAACATCCACTTTCATCAACGTGTGGTGCTTTTGTACTGTACTTCATCTTAAAACGTTTACATGTATCTCGATTTGCATCTATTATTCAAAACTTTTCATGTAATCCATCCTCTAATGAAAAAATGATTTGTAAGTTCTATCATGATTTGAAATAAAAACATCATGTTGGAAAAATTGTTTTTTATTTTACAATCCGCTGGGTACGTACATACTCAATGAGATAGTCTAGGATCACATTTGCTTGTACATGAGATTTTAGTCCAGTAATGATCACTTTACTATTATGAAAGATTGCCACATGCACAGGTAACCAACAACTAATGAGAGCTGCAGGAAAAAGTTCGGGTTCATAACACAAATTGTAACCGCTGGTACGAATCTTCAAAAATGATAGACTGTCACTCAATTGAGTAGAGATCACCATATTGTCCACAGTCAGATTCGACATCACACACCTCTCCCTCTTCCATATCCGACGTAGTGGTCTTTGTAGCTCTAAGCGCATTGACTGCGCCGATGAATGAGAAAGGGCGCCGAGAATCTGTACAGTCCCATTTGGGAAGAGTTGAAGATTCCGTGAATTGTTCATCTTCACCACTAACATTTGAGGACGGCCCGGGTAATACTTGCTGTTTGGAAGCTGTTCGTGTAATGTTGTGAGATCGATTTTGGTGTAGAGTCTGAAGCGACGGAGAATGTTGACGATGGTGTAGCGATGGCGCTTCATGATGAAAGAATGAGTATACTTTTCCCAACTACCTTGATGAAATGTGAAGTAAGTATGAAGTTGGGAATGATAGAGTTGAATTTGCCGATTGTTGACGCGCAGCCACATGCGATTTCCAATACGTGAATGTCTTTTCATATAGAAGTATTTGAAGTCCTTCATGATATGATGTAGAGATTGAAAATGACGATACGATAAAGCAAACTCTCTTCTCACATTTCCAGTTGAATCTTTGAAATAGACGTTTCGATCATGATCCGTTTCAATACGTTGTAGGGAATCTAATTTCCAACTCATGATGTGTGGTAGTCATGTCTGATTAAGATTTGCATAGTAGGGCGATGAACTCACGACGAATAAATGTCATGATGGAGCGATGTATATACCTTCTATACTTCTCCCAATTGTATTTGCGAAATGAGAAACAGTTTGCGGAATGAGAATGGTAGATTTGAATTTCATTTCTGTAATGTTGAAGCCAAACTTGATCACCAAAGGAGATGAATCTTAATGTTTCAAAATATTCCAAATCCCTCATGATATCATTGAGGTTGACAAATTGTCGCCATGTTAATGTAATTCCTCTTGATGTATGACCATGAGAATTTTTGAAATGTACGTTTCCATCACGATCAACTCTGATATATTGTAGAGAGTCCAAAATCCAAGTCTTCATGATGTTATGCAAAGTTGCAGATCAGCAATATAAAAATGTCGTTTTATCATATTTTGCTTAGCAATGCGGCTACAAAGAGATTTACTAGTAATCGAGCCGCACTCTTTTCTACTCCCATTGATCATGCACAACAGCTAAATGGAAATTGGGAAGTGGGTGTCACTCAACTTGTTTATAGCAACTGTGTCTATACTTTTGATCATGAGGTGATGACTATTAATATGAGGCGTACAGCTGCTTATCAATGTGAAAAGGGGTGCCGAGTATACATTCCACAGTGGCCAAAGAAAGATATCTTATCATGTAAAAAGTTTATATATGATTTCTTGAATAAAGCGAGTAAACATATTGTCCAATTTACTCCGCACAATGATGATTATAATTATGTACATCATGTAGTTGAGAAAGATTGGATTGTTGGTTTAAGTCCAAGTTTAAGAAATGATTTAGGTTACCTCGCTAGCGCCTTAACAAGCTATGATAATTTTAACGTTAATTACCACATAAGTGGTCATAAACAGTTAATATATCGAGAGGAAGCTTATTATGTAGATCTTATTCCAAGAAATGAGAAGACGTTGGTGAAGAAGATTGTGATTAAGCCAAGAAAGACAAACATGACTCCTGAAACATTATTGAAGAAATTTAATTATCTCCTTCGAGTTGATGGCAAACAAGTGGCAACATTGCCTTATATTAAATCATCTAATCATATTGCAATAAGCAAATTAAATGATGATGATCTAGTATTAGTTTGTTCAAAAGATTTTCATCAGTTCTTACGACATCGTTCTGCAGCTGTTCATGGAAAATCTGATATGCAACATTTACCATGTGAAAGGTCAAATCAATTTGATACAGAATGGACCGTATCTTTATACAGAAAGTGTGTAGAGCCTTTCGGTGGCATCTTACATGAAACAAGAGTGTTGATGCCTCGCATTATTACTTCGGTTAAATTGGTTGTAGATTATTTAAATGAAGTGATTAATGAGCAACATATTTCATTTTCTGAAAAAGAAAGTGTTTTGTCTCTCACTATAAGTGGAAAAGGTATTGAACTAATTATGGATAAAACTCTAATGGACATTTTGGGTTTTGATCAAAATATCTTTAAAAGTGGTACTGTAACCAAAGCTAGCGCAGACATGTCGCTATCGCGTCGTATTAACTATTTTCAGATATATTCCAATATTGGTGAAGATGTACGTGTGGGAGATGTTGAAGCTCCATTGCTAGCAATGATACCATACCAGCCAAAAAGCTGCAATATTTTATCTGAGCATACTTTCAAGAAAGTGCATTATACAAAGCTGAAATCAAACTACATCCCACAAATTGATATTGCAACTTATGACGATGCTGGTGCGTTGATTCCTTTTCATAAAGATGCTGTAACAAGTATCACACTCCATTTCCGAATGAAGAGTTAATGCAAACGTATGCTAATATATTTTTCCAATGTGAATAATATGGAAAGTGAAAATAAGGACTCGTTTCTAATCTACTTGCCCAGTAATGCTTCCATGAATAAATTTCCCAAAAATAAACCATCAGACTATCGAGTAGAATTAAGTCGGCCACTGCATTTAGAAGGTGAATGGGAGGTTGGCGTTTCTAGTATTTGCTATGATAGCAATATTCAGAATGTGAATGATTTGGAAGAAATGATATTGACTCCTCGCACCCATGATGGAATAACGATGAATAATGCATTTCAGTTCCCATACAATTTAACATCAGATGGAAAGTGGAACTATGAATGGATTCAGATAAAATCAGATTCTTATGAACCATTTGGGGATGAGAAAATTATTAAGGCATTCAATAGTGGTAATACTTCCATCATGAAGAATAAAAATCAGAAAGCTTATGAATTTACTATCTATCATTGGAGTGGGAGACAGTTCCTCCGCTTTCATTCTTTTACTAAAGGTCTTACGCTGAGGTTGGATAATGAATTCTATCCACATCTTGGTTTTGGTCATGGACTACATCTAACATCAATTGCTACTGCAAATGTTAAAAAAGTTTATTCAAATCGAATCAACAAATTTCATTATAGATTTAAAATATTTGATGAAGATGTTGTAGAATGCGAAGAACGCATCATTTTGAAAAAGCGTGGTGTTCAACCTTTATCACTTATTGAGTTAGTAAAACGATGGAATGAGACTGTGGGTAAGAAGTATGGAGAGAAAATTATGGCGAACAAAAATAAGTTGGTTATTCAGAAATATAATGACAAACTTACAGTTTATTTCTCTCCAACCTTGCGTCATTTTGTAAGACATTATACACCTATTATTGGAAGCGGTGTGGTGTATGCTTCTCATGAATATCACACTAAAGCTGATTCAGTTAATGATGAATGGTGGGTGGACATCTATGGCGATCGCATCAAGAAAATTTACCAGTCTTATCAAGAATCTAAAGTTGCTATCAATATAATGCCGCGTCTATATCATACAGTTGAAAGCTTCATTCATGTAGTAAATCCTTATATACAACAGAAGTTGAAGCATGTGATGAAAAGTAAATATGATGTAAAGACACACCACATTTCGTTTTCAATTGAAAATCAACGCGTTGTTCTGAAACTGGGTGATGACATTCAATGTCAATTGAGTAAAAATATGAAAAAACTCTTTGGTTTTTCAATGCTACAAACAGTGTTTGCTGCTGCGCATACGATTGGTATAGAAACAACAATGACACTTGATAAACATGAACAGCACCTTTACATTCAAAGTGATTTGATTCTACCTATTTCTGTTGGTGAGAAAAAAGAATACATTTTACGTGATTTCATTCATGATAAAGACGCTTCATATGGAATAGTCGAGAAGATGTTTGAATCTATTTTCTATCATCCCGTCGTCAAACAAACTATACCCTCTATTGCTATCAAAATTACCAATGGTTTACAAGAGTGCATCCATGTGAAAGATACTAAATCCCTCGTAACTTTAGTGTTTCGGAAAACAAAGTGAAGTCATTGTGATATGTTTATTGAAATAAAAATATGTATATGAAAAAGTCTTTTCACAGATATAGGGGGAATGAGCTAACTGTAGGCATATATTCACAAGGAAGAAACGATCTCATGCGATACATAAAACAACCATGTATATCTACAAAAAGCAACATCAAAATACTGAGTTAAAGTTGATTATGTCAATACATCTCCTGAATGTGGTAGCGTGAGTTTTATTCTTTTGGGTGGTGGTATGCTTGTGTCAGGATGTCCATGTGGAAGAGATGTGTTATGTCCTATCCAACACCTCTTATCCTCCCATGCTGAAAGTGCTCGTTTCTTGAACGTGTACGTTTTCACAGTATGAACTTGAGATTTTAAGATTGTCATATTGACAAACGTTATATTTTTATTTTTATAGGCCTTCTTATTGGAGCGATGTTTCATTTTATGAACAATGGATTTTGATATACCTTTAGCACGCTTAATACTATCTGCACATTCTTTTAATTTCATGGAATACATTTTAGGACGGAGGAGAATCATTTCATCTATTTCCTTTCCTGCTGTTTCATCCTTAAAACAACCAAGTTTGGCTTTATTCTGTATGGAATAGAGTGGATGAGTGGGATTGTAGTTATTGTAGTTAATTGTGTCGAAATATTTTTCTAATGACTTGCCTACTTCATTAAAATTTAAATCTTTTTGAGTGGTAATTCCTAAAAAGAAACTATCTGTATCACCACCCAGCAAGCGAACCTCTTTTACGAGAGGGCATGGTTTTAATATTTTGTAGAAGAGTTGATACATTTCAAGCTTGGAATAATCTAAAACGGCTTGCCCAATATAGATGGGTTTGCACAACTCAACTTCTGATTTTATCATTTTAACACCTACAAGATCCTCATCGATAATGTCTCTATCAATGAAAAGAGGTGATGAGGTCAATTTGTGATATTTTTGTTCATCAACGACTAGTTTGTAGTTCATACGTTTTCTAACATCCTCCATGATCTTTCCGAAAAGACTGTTATTCTTATATTTATAAAAATCCTTTTCAAAATTATTTTGGGCGAGTGCACGTTTTTGACTGTTACTATCTATGTAGGGTTTGAGGAAGGCTTTCTGTCTAAATTTGATAATGCGGTGAACTGACTTTAGAAGCATGCCCATTTCTAAATAGAATTTTAGTATGCAGAAGTGTACGAGATAATTTTTCTTATCATATTGGGTGAGTAAAAGTTTGCGGCATGGTTTGTACCTTGGCTGTCCACACTCTGTTAAGTTATTATGAAATTGTGACATGAATGGTGAAAACATATCTTCAGTCACTTCACCAGATTCAGGTGCGAGTGGGAAATCAGCAGTTTTATTTTTAATGCTATTTGGATAAATCAAATCCACTTCAAAATAATATCCCCAATCACCTTCATCTGGAATCTTCAGTATGTTTGAAGGGTTGGAGTAATACTCAAGCTCATCTTGATTTAACCAACTAAACTCGGAATGAGGTAGTGGTTTAGACAGTGAACTGCCATATAAATTATTTTGGTCATAGTACTTTAGGTGGATATGATCATCACCTACTGTTTCAGATTTTATATGATGTTTATTTACAAATGTGAGACCACCGCGTATTCCGCGCTCAAATATATTATACATCTTGGGTCTTGTAAGAGATGAATGGTCTCACCAGTCATTTTAAAGGCTGATTTAAAGGACATGGCTGGTAGACTGACAAAGTGGACAGGATCTAATTTGTCTTCTTCTAATGCCACTCGTCGAAATTCCTGAAAGACATCAGCCAGCAAAATGACATCTAATTCTAAGTAAGCGATCATATAATCGCCAAACGTTTTACAATCAAATTTTAACCATGCCTCTTGAGCATGTTCATAATCTTCTACTCGACAATCTTCACCCGTCAAATCGTTTTGGAATTTGTCAATGGAAGGAAGGGTTGTTTCATTTAGTTTAGACATTGAGCTAAAATACGCATAAGGAAAGACTCCTTTGCGAGTGATTATTTCATCCGTTAAGTTTGGATAGTGTTTCTTCAAAGTTTGACTATGGGGAAGAAACTTGAGATTACGAACGAGAGAAGCTAGTGACGCTGACATGAATTGGAATGAATCTAAAAATTTTATTTCGAAGAAGACTGTCTTATTTTCTTTAGTTTTATCTACTGGTACTTTTGCTGTCATTGCCATGAATTTTTCTCTCGTTTGTGCTATTACATTAAACTGCCACGATTTCATGTGGCTCAACCCTCCTTTTATGAGCATATGACTGTCATAGCCCTTAAAGTTATGAAAAATGACGGGTAGTACACGACGTCTCAACCTAAGTGAAAAGTTACATTTGGAGCAGAGTGCGTTTCTAAATTTACCAGTGATGTGATCATGATCACGCACTTTCTTAATTTTATCGTCATCAAACGTTTTATGACATTTAGGACAGGATGTGCAACTTTCAAATTTTTATTTGTCTTCATCTGACATATGTAGTGACTTACGCTGCAATTGGGAATCATATGATTGTTGAAATTTAGCAGCTTTATCGAGAAATTCTAGAAATTTTGAAATGCAATCTTCACCTTGCCAAGTATGCATTTTGTTTTGTCTATTCCTAAAGTGGTCATGCCATACTTCATAGCAGGATATGGCTGCTGGCTTGTGGATGATATCATCAATGTAGCATTCTATGTCTGCGTAAATGACACGCAGGGGACTTAATTCGTCACCATTATCCCTATGTGAAAATATTTTATCTTTGGGCATGCGTTCCATTTGTAATTTACCTCGCTTGCACCATTCATAGTGATTTTCAAATTTATGTTTACTCCAAAAGGAGCGGATGCAGCGGTCGCATACAAAATGTTCACCTCTTTTAGAGTGCCCCAAGTGAGTGTACAAGCGAGAGATTTTGGGAATACCACAGTAGTGCCATTCCTCGCTATCATCTTGTTTTACTAATAAGAGGTTGACTACACGTTCATAACAAGTTGAACGTGAATTATAGCGGGCACCCTTCAACCCCTTCTCCCACACGTGAACGACAATTTTAATCTTATTATGTTTTTCGAACGTTTCTACATCTTTGATTTTCATGTTGTTACTATCACAACCTTCAAAGTCTAGTTCATCCTCCCACTGTCTATAGCTATAGGTATGATTTCGATTCGCGTTGATATCATTATAGTGAAGGATGGATAGGACTGCATATTTGAAACACTGTGATTTACAATCGACATTGATGACAGCTTTCTTATTATACAACGTTTTTGGTAGTTTAAATGTACCTCGAGCTGCATGACTTTCTAATAGTGAAATTTTGAATATGGCTGAGTCCACACCATCAAAAATGAGAGCGCTGTCGCGTTGATTGAATTTATCTACATTTGATTTTAAACATTGAATGTGAAAATTTAGCCAAGACTCGCAGTCTACAACTTCGGTTGCGGAAGAGGAAGGAACATGAAACTGTATTCGCTCCGTCACTTGACCCGTTTGAAAATCTATCTTAATATATTTTAGTTTAAGGTAGATGAGCGCCTTCATTCTAAAATTGTCTAAATTGTTAAAGAGCGCTTCGATAATGTTTGAATTTTGAAGGAGCCACTCAGGAAAATCTACTATTTGAGTATTGGACTCCATGCAGTAGTCGCGTACTAAATTATTATGTGAAACATTAATGAGGGAGATGGTAGAGGTACCGTTGGTGTAGTGATCATTTGCATGCGTGTGTTGAAGTCTGTGCGAAGATCGCTGAAAGTGACTATCAAAAGAAAGAGGGCACAAATCGCAAGGAAAGGAGATGTCATCGTCAGAATCAACTTCACCTCCGGAGATTGACGCCGCTTTGCGTTGACACACACGTTGTTTGATGTGTCGAAGGAGACTGTGCTTCCTTGTAAACATATGTCCGCAGTCGGCACATTCCCACTCGTTGCCTTGTCGCGAGAGTCCTGAGCTGGAACTCACATCACCTGAAAGAGAAATCATTCTTTCATCTCTGTTCAAGTCTCAGTGTATTGTTACAACCTACCTTGACTCAACAACTCTAAACTTTCCTCGAGAAGGGAGGGTGTTGGTGATGAAGTTGATGCCTGAAATTGAGGAAGATGCTATTAGCCACACGTTTGAGGGAGATGAGTGAAGAAATTTTCAACTTACCATTTCAACGAAATTATGTTTAAGCTTGATACTTCAACAAGATAGAGACATCACTCAAATAATACGTCTCAAATTTGGAATTCACTTGTACGCCTCAAATAATAACAGAATTCGCTAGACAACAGTTCACTTATGCGTCTCAAAGACAGAGTGAAATGACACGAATGTCACTTTGCATATATACTTTCATATTCATCATTCATTGGCTGTTCATTCTGATTGGTTGCTTGTTGATACTTAAGAATTAGAAAACATTTCAAAGTTATTATTCACAGTCAACATGACAAGCCCTCCGACAACACCAAACACAAAATTTTCTTCTCCATCCTCAACACCAAACGCTCCAACGAAGGTAGAGAAGGTGTTATTACCAGCGGACAACGAAGAGAGTGTATGTGAGAAGGAGTGTCCCGACTTAACAGGCGTGAGGTGGAAGTATCTCCAGTACGATACTGACGATGTGATGGAGATCACCAGCACCAAGTTCCTCCACCAATTATGGGAGTGGTACACCCCTAACTCCCAGCCACGAACTATGGCGGAGTGGGAGTATATTGACAAAGTGAGGCTCGCAGTGGAAGAACGATTAAAGCAACTGAACTGTTTTTGTTATCTATGTGAAGCCAGACTCTGGGACGATATTGACGATGAAGACCTTTTGAAATACATGCCATAGTAAATTTTTTATTTCATATTATCTTTGCTTTTATACTGACGTACTTGAACTGGGCTTCAGTGGATGATTTAACCATGTATACATTTTCATTTGGAAATAGTAGCACGCTTAGTCTAACTTGTAAATCTTAAAACATTTCATATGGGCGATGATGATAGTTGAAATAGTGTCAAATAAAATTAAGATAGCTTACACTTCTGATGCAGGGATAGCAATCGACTGCGATCCATGTGTAAAGCTTGTTAGACTACGGATGGGCTTAAGTGGATGATTTAACCATGTATACTTTTTTATTTGGAAATAGTAGCACGCTTAGTCTAACTTGTAAATCTTAAAACATTTCACATGGACGATGATGATAGATGAAATAGTGTCAAATAAAATCAAGATAGCTTACACTTCTGATACAGGGATAGCAATCGACTGCGATCCATGTGTAAAGAGCTTGTTAGACTACGGATGGGCTTAAGTGGATGATTTAACCATGTATACTTTTTCATTTGGAAATAGTGGCACGCTTAGTCTAACTTGTAAATCTTAAAACATTTCATATGGACGATGATGATATATGAAATAGTGTCAAATAAAATCAAGATAGCTTACACTTCTGATGCAGGGATAGCAATCGACTGCGATCCATGTGTAAAGAGCTTGTTAGACTACGGATGGGCTTAAGTGGATGATTTAACCATGTATACTTTTTCATTTGGAAAAATATAGACGCACACGCTTAGTCTTGTAAAATCTCTTAAAACATCATGGACGGGACGATGAAGGATAGCAATCGACTGCGATCCATGTGTAAAGAGCTTGTTAGACTACGGAAGAGAGAAGTGTGTTATGTTGCGTGTGGCGCGTGAGTGTCCTCCCATTTCATTCCATTCATCAATTCGTCTCATTGATAGAGACAGGTAGAACTCATGGTTCTCATAACGTATGCAATGGAAAGTTTATAAGGCAACCTTCGACAGCTGGCTAAATGTCGCCCTGGCGCGAATGCATACTACGTTGAGACAGAGGCAATCACTTGCAAACATGACGCAGAGAGGTTTAACAAGATTGACCATTGCCGAATGTCCCATGCGGTATACATAGCTACGGGTTTCACCGCCGCCCTTTACAGGAACGCCCGTCGAAAGGAAGTATTACACCGAACTTCATTTGCAACGTTCAAGTTGACTGATAGGAGATTCAACTTAATGATAGTATTCGCCAGTCTGAAGACTGCCCAGGGCAAACCGCGAGGAGGTTCTATCATGTCTTGCCCCATGGTGGCCCTTAAGAGAGCCGATGGTTCGTTCTCGGGGGATGTGAATTTGACTATTGATTTGAAAAGTCAATAGGTATGACGGTTAGGTTGTCATAGACCCTATACCGCCGAGGTCGTACTGGTGCATCTGGCACCTTTCGGATGCGGGTGGTTTTAGGAGTCCACACCTCATCCGTCCAAACGATCCTCTTGATCTTCCCCTTCTTCTCATCCTCTTCATCCCACTCGTCGAGGATGACGAACTCGGGAATGGCGTTGTCTTCATCGATGAAGACGGGAATGTTGTCGGCAGATGTCGCTTCCATCGTGACTTCAAATTGAATGAGAAGCGCTACAATCTTCTGGCTTATATAGGGTTTTCAACAATGAATTGCTCAACAGCGAATCAGAATGCTTCAGGGATAGCAATCGACTGCATAATGTTCAAGTTGACTGATAGCAGATTCAACTTAATGATAGTATTCGCCAGTCCGAAGACTGCCCAGGGCAAACCGCGTGGAGGTTCTATCATGTCTTGCCCCTAGGTGGCCCTTAAGAGAGCCGATGGTTCGTTCTCGGGAGTGACGTGATGGGGTGGTGAAGGCGGGCAAAGATCTGCAATGAAAGTGATATGTATTAGAATAGGATATACTATCTTATTTACTTTTTCACTTACCAAGTTAGCCATCCTTTGGCAGTCTCGCGCGCTTCCGAATAGAAAATTTGTGCAGATGGCCGCGCATTCTCAGGCTGGCATGGAGACATTTTTTCGTTGGATGGCCATTATAACATATTATTGACTCGTCCAGATTTTGATTCACGAGTACTTCGCCGGCCAAATGATTATCCCGAATAGGGATGTGAAACTCAAACAAACGATCCTCATTCACACGTTTCCACTCATCCCTCATGCGCTCCAACTTCTCATACGCCTGCCTCTCATCACCCCGCCGAGCCACAGTCCTCTCCAACTCAACATTCCTCGCTCTCAACACACTCATCTCCTTCATCATCTCCTCAAACTTCGCTTCTGCATCTCTCATTCTTCTCTCCGCAGCACTCGCCCTCTTCTCACACTCATCATTCTTCTCTTCCAACTCTCGCGTCTTATTCTTCAAATCAGTCACACTACGCCTCATTCTAATATTTTCATCCGCTACCTTCTTCGACTTCAGTTCCTTCTTTTTCAACTCATCCAACTCCTTCACAACTTCATCCTTCACTTTCTTCAAACTCTCATACTTATTAACCAACAAATCATGCGCCATCTGCTGCGAAACATGCCTCTTCTCTTCATCCTTCAACCACCTCGCCGACTGCACACGAATCCCACCACTCTTCACTTTTGGGGAAGATGAGCTCTTCGGGGGGTCGGTGATCACAATGTTTGACACCTCCGACGACGAAGAGCTCAACTTCCTCACACTCTTCCTCACACGCTCCCTATCTAAATCCACATCATCCTCATCATCACTCTCAAGCACTCTCTTTCGCCCAATCTCAGCCTCCAACGACGCAACCGCTCTCGCCAACTCATCATTCTCAACAACATTCTCAACCTTACCCTCTCGCTCGATCGCCAACATTCCCTTCCTCTCTTCCACAATCAACTGCGTAAATCTCAAATCACTCACTAAACCACCACTACAGTCAGCATGCACTCTGTAGAAACGCGCCTCATCCTCATCACCCTTCAGCACTCTACACTTCGCACACGCAACCCTATTCAGGATAATCATGTGGCCGGTGCCCGCCTTCTTCACATGCGCCTTGGCGTCCGCACTGCGATTAATTCGCCCACATGAGCACATTTTGATGTGATATTTACGATTCTTATCGTTTGCCATGCCTGATTTATTGTTAACTGTAAGATAATGAAATTTGTATAAGTTTGGAATCATGTAGTACAGTCATATTCCTAAAGTATTACACTTAGTCAGGAATGATAGATTTGAGTGTAGTGAGTGGCACTCGATCCCGTCGACAGCCCGAAGGCCTTGTACTGATCACTAGGGAAGTGAGAGATCTTCCCCGATACCCGCTCTTTACAGCTGAAGACATCATTGTCACTGCCCCGAAGTGGTAACAGCAACGCCGAGTCAAAGGTAGTGATCAGTAGCTGGGATCTAACCCCTCAAAGCTGCCTTAGACTTAGTCAAATTTCAAATCTGATAGCAGATTTGAACTCAGGATACTTGAAAACCGTAGTCTATATGTTAAAACTTTGAAAAAACTGAAAATTAAGAATTTTTAAAAAATTCCGCATTTTACTACTCATACTACTTTTAAAAAATTTTATCAGTAGTAAAGACACTATCAAACTCTATCATACAAACTTTGAAGTAAGAAGATAGCTTGCCTACTTCAAAAGATAGAGTCCTTTGAAACACCCGATATCGGGAGCTCAGAGCGACGACCGTCGCTTACCTCGTCTTTCGATGAAGTGATCAGACTTACGTTGTCGGGGATTTATATATGCTCGGAAGAAAACTTAAAATGGCTCTATCTCCGAAAGTATTCATTGTAGCGACATGCGGTTTGTTGCAAACGATTCGTCTCATCATTCTCTATCATATGACACCTGAACCATTCTGATATGACCACGGGAAGTTGGTCCGTCAGCACATGTCCATGTAACATGCCACAAGTGAAAAAATTCCTAAGTGTGAGAGCTCCAGTGTGGTGAAAATTTTGAAAAATTTAAAACTTCCGAATTTCGACCTGGGACCTTTACCAAAACATTTTTCACCAAATTTCACGGACCCCCCCTCCCCCCTCGTTCAGAGGAATTTGATGAAAAATGTTTTGGTGACGGTCCCAGGTCGAAATTCCACACTTTGGAAAATTTTCAAAATTTTACCCATACAAAGCCACTCTGACACTTAGGATTTTTTCAGGTGAGCGAGCTCCGACCTAAAATCTTGTAACCGATCTAACTTTTGAACGAAGACAGATATGAACAAGCCGTTTCTTTCACTGAATTTGTCTCACTCTTAGCTTTCAAACGAGTTATGGCACGACAAAATCCGTCCACTAGAAGCCAAGATTGAAGCTAGCTGTCCAGAGGGGGGGGAGGTCAGTGAAATTTGATGAAAAATGTTTTGGTGACGGTCCCAGGTCGAAATTCCACACTTTGGAAAATTTTCAAAATTTTACCCATACAAAGCCACTCTGACACTTAGGATTTTTTTCAGGGCGAGCGAGCGACCCTAAAAAAAATTAACCGCTCACTTTTCTTTTTGGCTGGGCTGATTGACGCAACAAAAAAAAAAACGTCGTCGTTTTTTTTTTTTCTTTTCTCTTTCAAGCCTAGCCCTAGCCTTAAAATCACTTAGACCCAAACCAAGAGTTAGAAGATTGTCGGGGGGGGGTCAGTGAAATTTGATGAAAAATGTTTTGGTGACGGTCCCAGGTCGAAATTCCACACTTTGGAAAATTTTCAAAATTTTACCCATACAAAGCCACTCTGACACTTAGGATTTTTTCAGGTGAGCTACGACAGTCCACCCTCCCAACCTGGCCGGCACACCACGCCAGCCTGGCCGGCACACCACGCCAACCTAGACACCACATCACCGCGCGCTATACGACGGTCGGCCAGAGGGGGGGGGACGTCAGAACCAAAGCACCACGGCGGCCGACCACGACACTCTGCCGTTCCAGAGGGGGGGGACGTCAGCGACGGCCATCTTGCGCTATCCAGAAGTGGAGTTTTACTTACTACTCCCCTATTTCAAGACCATTTTTTATCTTGCTAAGTAAAATTCCTCGACTCGCTTCATCTCGGTTGACAATCTCAATGGTTTGGCAACCTAGAAGTGGTACGCCTGCGTATTGTTCTCTATTTTCATCACCACGAGTTGCATGAAGGAAGTCACTGATATTCACAATGATATGGTTGCGTTGGTCACTTCAAGAAATGCGTCTGAACCAATGAAAAGGGGCATACTTAAGTACATGTAAATTTTGCAAGTGAACCTAGTAATTCGTTTCCATGACAAATGCTCAATTGGTCAGACTGTTTCATCAGTTAATTCAGCTTTAGTTCCTCATAAGTACTAAGGACAAAGAAATAGATGTGATTATTCATCATCTACTTGTTTGAAATGTCATTGAAACAGTAAGCTGTGTATTTATCTAAAAATAAAAAAGACAACTTTCTGTTTTTGTGCACGTATAGCATTTGTCCATTGGGAACATTCAATTTTCCCATTTCCGTGGATCATTTTCAATGGTTCAAGTCCACCATTACACATGCATCAAGCGAGCCTTACACAAACCTAAAATTCATTTTATCGTCCACTACCCACTGCATAACCTATTAGTAACATGGAGGTAAGTATGTTTTGGATACTTTTCTTCTATGGACATTCGAGGGTTTTAAGGGATGAGGGATGGGAGTGTAATAGATAACCACTTGTGTGTTGTACTTGCTTAGTCCCTTTTAACTGGTTTTAATTTAATATACTTGAACTTTTTTTCCACCGGCTAAGACAAGTCACCTAGCAATTGATAAATTTATCAGATCTCAACAGATGCAGCCACCACGAGAGATCTTTCGGCCTATTGGGCCTAATCAGCCGTGGGGTAGGTTCAAACCAGCTCTAACCACAAGGCCACCGAATCATATGTTTTTGGTTGATACATATTTTTCAACCATATGTGTACTAATACGACAGACGACACTTTTTTCATGAGCAAAACTTGAATTATGCTAAAGCTTAATCATCATTGAAAAATGGTCAATTCGATCAATAAAACAAGCAACGTAATCAATGTTGGATAAGCAATGATAAAACAATTATGATTTGATATGTAGCCTGTGCCTGCGCATCACGGTTGAAACTGGCCGAGTCGGCGAGTCGGGTCTTGCCGGCCGATCGAACGTTCGGCTTTATCAACGCTGGCTGCCGTCCCAGTCCCGGATGGCCGACCACTCATTACGCAGGCAGGCCGGTATTTATAATCAAGCTTATATATAGACGATTGACAACATTCCTTCTTAAATTAATTGTCCAGCCGGTTTTGACTACACCAGCCGCCGGCTGCCAAAAATCCGGCCGGTCCCAAACCTGGCCAGAACTGCTCATAATGTACTTGTGGTCTTGAAGCGGACTCAAGCCTGAAATTCTTATTCACACAGGCCTAAGAAACAAATCAAACTTTATGTGCTAACTCTATTCCTTTGCCATCTTGAAAATTAATCTTCAAATCCTAATTCAAAGCCTGTTAAACATACAGAATTACTGATAAGTAGCGATAACAAAGCAATCTAGGTACTCAGAACAACCGCTGCAACTCATGAGGAAAATTTACAAATTTTTTGTTGTTCTTCCGTTTTAGGGTATTATGTTAAATGACACAATTATTTAAAAGTTCATTTATCAGTTGAAGTAAACAGTACGCAATTGCTAAATTCTCGGCTACTTCTGTTCGAAAACTCTGATTGTAGCTGAAGTTTGCTCTTCGTAATGCTTACTCTACGAAGTTTTCATGGTTGATTTGGCGGCAGTGAGGTCACGCCAGCAGTGATTAAGTACTAATCTATTGGTAATTATTTACTTATACATGTAGCTTCAAACCCAGATCTATCTCAAATAAAGATTCCAGAATCGTATATTCGATTCTGAATGAATTTTGCAAAAACTGTTTATTAACTAATCTGCCCATAACAAAACTATTATATGTCTTTACTAAGTTATTACGCGTGTTGCTGATCACCAGGGACCCTAGGATTCTGCGCTCGAAATTTCGAATTTCTGCGCCCGATTTTCGTAAATTCTGCGTTTTTCTGCGATCTAGCGTTTTGTACATAATTTAGCCGTATTTCTTATAATTGCAACGAGTAAGGCTCGTATAATTCGCATTATCATATTATTAGGTAACTACATTTTGAAAGAGCTTGTTCTGAATAAAATTATGTTCCGATATAATAAGCCTATATCCCATCATATATACCGCATAGGTTCAATATTCCGTATGTACATAGCCTATGCCCGTGGTCCTATGATGCCTGGTACTACACTGTATGTGTACATATAAAAGTCGGAATTCCAAACGAATTTTATAAAAGGCATGGATCAAATTTTCAGAGAGAGAGAGAGTCGAGGGTAACTTTCAGCATGTCTTTTAAGTTGTCGTCTTCAAGATTTTGTCTCCTACATGTATCTACATTACGAAACTACTAAAAGATCACTCAACATCAGCGCAATTAACAGGCAATTGAAGTCGAAGCAGCTAGATGTAGAACTCTGCTCCGAAATGATACCCAAAATTTCAAAATGTTTGATGGTGATACTTCTTTTGTAAGCCCAACATAGATAGGTCACTCATCATCGCAGGTGTCTGGCAATAGTAAACTTGCCTTCAGTGAAGCGTAGTCCGCAGTAAGTGTAGATAATTTAATTAAATCCAAAATGCTGATCATAGGCACGTGATAATATAATGGAGATAAAGATCTGTAGTTGACATATATGCCATCATTTAATCGAAAACAGCATTAATAAAGGGGTCTACGTACTTTTTATTCAAATTGTAGAAAATCTTCGTTTTTCTGCGACTTCCATCGTTTTCTGTATTTTCTGCAATTATCTGCGCTTCGCAGAATCCTAGGGTCCCTGCTGATCACCCTTCCACAAAGATCGACAATGACAAAATGATATCATTTTATTCTGAGGAAAAATGAGATCATTTTATTTTTGAAAAATGATATAAAATGACATCATCAAAACATTTTGTTTCAATTATGTATTCTTGTCATAGATTCTTCGCATTCTTCATTGAAGCAAATTTAGTCTCTTTCGTTTGTTTTACCAATGTCCTTCCCCACTGGTTGATTCATGTAGCGAAAAGCAACAGGCTATTGTCTGTCAGTCAGTCAGTCTGTCTATCGCACAGATTACGTGTGTGAAGATACCCGTACCAATATCCGTACCACATCGAAAATTGCGTGTGCCACTCTCGAAAACAGCATTTACACATAATTTTAGAGTGTGCAGCTTGTGCCACCAATAATTTTTCAAAATAATGCAGCAGTTTACGAGAAATCGTCCATCAAAACTTCGAGGTGGTACGGATGTGAAGTTAGCCGTACCAATTTACAGAAAAAATCTTAAATCGCATCTTTATGATTTTTCAACCACATGGACGTCTAAAATAACACGTCTAAAGCATATGCCACCCACTACTTTGCCAAAATTCACAATAGTTACTGAGAAAATGGACAAAATGACCTCAAAGTGGTACGGATGTGAAGTTAGCCGTACCACCTTTGAAAATCGCGTGTGACTCTCGAATCAACCCACCGAATACACTTATTGGGAGTGTGCCAGCTTGTGCCACTCCTCAGACAGCTCCAAGTGTGCGTAGAATCCGCACAAATGCGGATTTTCCTCCACAGCCACGCCCACAACCCATCCATACCACCTGTGAAAATCACGTGTGCCACTCGAATCAACCCACCGAATACACTTATTGGGAGTGTGCCAGCTTGTGCCACCCCTCAGACAGCTCCAAGTGTGCGTAGAATCCGCACAAATGCGGATTTTCCTCCGCAGCCACGCCCACAGCCCATCCATACCACCTGTGAAAATCACGTGTGCCACTCGAATCAACCCACCGAATACACTTATTGGGAGTGTGCCAGCTTGTGCCACCCCTCAGACAGCTCCAAGTGTGCGTAGAATCCGCACAAATGCGGATTTTCCTCCTCAGCCACGCCCACAGCCCATCCATACCACCTGTGAAAATCACGTGTGCCACTCGAATCAACCCACCGAATACACTTATTGGGAGTGTGCCAGCTTGTGCCACCCCTCAGACAGCTCCAAGTGTGCGTAGAATCCGCACAAATGCGGATTTTCCTCCGCAGCCACGCCCACAGCCCATCCATACCACTTGTGAAAATCGCGTGTGCCACTCGAATCAACCCAACGAATACCAGAAATTCTGAATACTCCAGAAATGTCAATGGTTTTACAAGAAATTGTAGTAGTTGTATTTAAATAGCGATAATTCAAAATTGGACATATTTCATTCACGTGATCATTATGTTGTTTTTATCCTGCAAAAACATACAACGAACTTGGTATCATTGGATAGAGAATTGTTCACTCTATCAGGAAATATCAACGCCTTTTCAGAAAATGCTGAGACAATGTCGGAAACTACAGATTGATGTATTTTGTGCAATGATGTTTCCGTCACAAAATCCTTCTAAATTTGTTAGATTTTGTTTAAACACTGCACGCATTTCTAAACGTACCAGCTGGACGTGGAATTTTGTGGTCTGCCGCTATCAACGAAGCTGTCAGCACACGGCATGTTTCAAGGCAGCAAGGAAAGTAAGTAGCTTTTATTTCATCAAAAAAGTTATCAGTTAGCCAAGCTGCTGTATTATTATTCAATTTTACACATTTTCACCGATATGACGGCCTGTTTACGTAAAAAGGATTTTCAAATTGCATCTTACATAAAAATCAAAATATCAATGTCTGATAAGTTGAACATCATCTTTGTTATTGAGGCTTGGTTTCATAGATTTTATTAATATGGCCTCTCTGAAACGTAGGTTAATGCTGTTTGTATCAAACGCTATGATTTTGACTGTAAACGGGAAAGCTATGTTAGGAGAGCAACTTAGGTGATGTTTGAGTACATTTGAGTCTTTGTTTGTGGCATGTTCGTGTATGGAGTGAACGGACTGTACTCCCGATATAATTACTTTTACACGTTTTGCATGTTATTTCATACACTACCTTAGCTCTCAAACAGATGTTGCTGTCAGCAATAACGCACTGATTCAATTTACACTTATGTTTGGAATGTGATTTTCTCAAAGCCATTCGTACAGTAGCGTGTACGACTGATGAGATACGCGCACAGGTAAGTCAAGATTACGAAAAATTCTTAATTAACACCTTGTTATCGAAGCAATCAGATATGAAAGGAATTTGCAAATAAAAGAAGTATTCCGCTTTCGTTCTTAACGGGGGCAGATTGTGGACGCTTTTCAAATTTCTAGAAAAATGCTCAGGATAATCATTTAAAGTTAGTATCTTATCAAATTCACTTAAGCATTCATTCTTATTATTTTGTGTCGAACACCTTTGGATTCTTCTGTGCTTTTCATTTTTGATGATATTGATTTTCTGCTGAATTGGTAACGCAGACTTGCAATTTATGAAGAGGAATTTTTTAGCTGATTTTTGGTAATAATTATAAGTTACTTCTCCATTTTTGATTGTTATTGTGAAATCAAGTAATGAAAGGCAATTCTCATCAGTGGGATGCTCTATGGAAAAGTTTATGTTAGGATGAATTGAAGACTGAAGGACGCTATGAATGCCCTACATCCTAACATAAACTTTTCCATAGAGCATCCCACTGATGAGAATTGCCTTTCATTACTTGATTTCACAATAACAATCAAAAATGGAGAAGTAACTTATAATTATTACCAAAAATCAGCTAAAAAATTCCTCTTCATAAATTGCAAGTCTGCGTTACCAATTCAGCAGAAAATCAATATCATCAAAAATGAAAAGCACAGAAGAATCCAAAGGTGTTCGACACAAAATAATAAGAATGAATGCTTAAGTGAATTTGATAAGATACTAACTTTAAATGATTATCCTGAGCATTTTTCTCAATATTGGTCTCGCATCTATTACACCGGCTATCTGGTGCAGCAATCTTCCATTTTTGTTGTTGTGTCTAGCTGCTCAGAAATTTCTGACTCCAAATCCCTCAATGAAATAAATGTGTGTCTTGATTTGTTTATTTGTCTTGCTTCACCTTTCTTGGTCCTGCTTTGCATCCTACAGGCACGCGTGAACAGGGGACTAGGAAGGCTCAGCCCCCCTAATCTTCAGCCAGACACATTGATCTCGGACTTTTGATTGCACATGAATGATATAGAACTACATATAGATAAGTTGGCAGTGGATGTCAATGCAACTATCGCATGCACTTATCTAAGTCATGAATACCTTTAGAGTGTTCAAATTGTCATGATTCCATCAAATTTTAGGAAATCCAATCCCCATGTCAGACTTTGTATGCATCAGATATTGTGATCGATTTCTACCACCATGACAATTAGATAATTAGATTCTAAGAACATCTCCACGACAACTTCGGAAGCCGGGTCGACCAGAGAAATTCGACTTGTGCCTCGAAACAACCCTCAGATACATGGCTACTAAGACAGAGATTCGAACAATCAGGCATGATGATTGCAGCAATCCTCGAAGCCTAGTTCGTCAATACAAGAGGCTTCGGTTCTCTTTTGAAATAATATCTCCTGTGATGAATTTCAGCGATGGAGCTGCGATTATATTAAACACTTCTAAAATCATTCTTTACATTTGGAATGTCTAGGGAAATCGGTTGCAAAGTAAAAAGTTGTAGCATGATGGTGTGTATATCAGTGATGAAACTGGTTCAAAGGCACCATTCGGTGACCCACTCAATGACTCGGGTTCTTTTTGGGTTCTTATGCTTTTGTTGTCATAGAGCAAGCTTGTAGCTCAATTGTGGTCGAAGTGAATAATCCGTTAGCCTATCCTAAGTCTATCACTGGGCGACTGGAAATGCAATTAGTCATTGTTCAATGGCGAATGACAAATAAGGATTCATTGCAAGTCGCTTGTTGCTGTCGCTTGGATTATCACTAGCCGACACAGCTCTGAAAGAGGCGCCATGAGGCTATGATGTATATTCACTGATAATTTTTCAGGAAATAAGTAATTATTAAGGGAGTGATTTTCCAATATTTAGTAGTTTTTAGTAGTATGTAGTCCCATTTTTTCGATGGGGCACTGTCAGAGGATTTTGGCTGAATGTGACCTGATCTGTAATATAGTTGGTGCGGGACATGTTCAAATTAATTTCACTTCCCCTGAACGAACTGCGTTGCTCGTGATAGGCATTGCAAATTGTTACAGCCACAAAAATAATGAATGACAGCATTAGTAGCTAAGTAGTTAACTGTAAAACGCCTTCAATTTCAGGCAAATGACATGATATACAATGATAATGACCTTAATACTTATATATTACAAAATAAATTCGAGAAGCATGGCATAATTACATGTAAGTGCAGATGTTTTATGCCAATTGTGATCGTTGCTATAAACTTACATGCGCAATTAAAGATTGGACATAAGTGAGCATGTTTGATATGCATTTATCATATTTGAGTGCTTGATGCATATGCCCTGTGTCAATTTGACGTTTTTTGCATCAACTATCTTCAACTTCATCAATAATAATTTTAGTGCAGTTCATCGGTCTCATTTGATAGTGATATTTTATCTCTTTACATTTTATAGAGAGCTTTAGTTGCCTCACACTTGCTTTGCTGCCATTGCTTGAAACGCAACTTCTTTTCTTTGTCAGAGCTTTCCACTTCCAAATTCCACCATCAGGTCTCTTATGCCTGCCCAGCTTTTGCTGCGACCACACTCTTTTTCAGCACTGTGTATCCAGGCTGTCTTCATCCTGTTCCACTCCAAGTCAAATGCATTTTGGTCTGCAATATGTCCTTCATGGTTCATAACCTCCTCGTTAAAGTGCATGGTTAAAGTGCAACTCCACAATGAACTCAGAATGCCAACGTATGACAATGTGCCATATATTTACATCGTGCTGAAAACGAAAGATAAAACGTCTAGAAGGCTATTATTTTTATTATCTAGTTTGATCACTGCATGATGAGGATTGACGCTGTTGGAGATTCGTGCGAAACATTTTTTGCTTCATCTCTGAAATATAAAAGATTAATTGGATTGAATGATAAATTGATTATAATATTTATTTATTTCGTGTTTCCATAATGGCATGTATTCATTGACTAAGGAGACATCGAAACCTTGCTCTATAATTCATCCAGGGTAGTTTGATTGATTTGTTTAAGTATCTGGATGTGTATTATAAATGGCTGCTGGGATGATTTTCATCATCGTATGAGAATGTATAAATTCTTGATCAAATATCAGCATACCGACGGTGAGAAACCAAGGAAATCGTTATTAGCACGCATAAATTCTTGCGAATAACGGATTAGCAATAAAATTACTATTCAGACGAATTTTTGCGTCGGAATAACCGCGCCACAGTGGCCTGGTAAGGAGCAGGAATCTGAGACAAAACTATTTACAACCCATGAATGCGCCAATGGATCAGGAACGTGATCATTTTCATTTTCTATGCAAGACACAGTCAACAATGACCCAATTTTATTTCGCAGAAAATACGTGATCTAGCCAGACGTGTTTACTTGCTTCTGCTCGTGAATATCATAGTCAATGTCGATTATGATTTGTGGATCTGACTGTGACAGTCAGTCCCTAATTCTACTGTTGAAAGTAAACAGTTAACATCTTGTAAATATTATTCCTTTTTTCTTCAACAGGTCGTCTACGCTAACCCAAAGGATTTTCAGAAACCGTCAACGATGTGTCTTGGTGTTGGTCAGTGCAATGAATCAAATTTCAAAGCTGTTCAATGAGCAGAAGATTGTGGATTGATGAGATGGAAAATGAAGTGCACTTCTCTTCTGTTTCACTTCAGCGTCCTGAAGTCTTCAATATAGTGGAAATTAGTGTAACTCGTTGCGAAGAACGAGTTTCAGCATGATGTGGCATTTTTGGTGAATTGTGATATTCCTGTGTATGATGGTGGTATGTAGACTGGGACAGTGTCACGACTTTGTTGACATATGTTTTGGTAAAGTTGGACAAATTGTATTTTTCATGTGAAAACCAGTCTGTTTTTGAAACTTGTCAGTGTTGTGAATTTCTATATGAATAAAATGTGAAGTTAATGACCTGTTGTTATAATTTGTTACGTGTATGGAAGGTAGTAGGCGAATGGGCAAGGCATGGGAAGCGGAAATCCAATAACAGTTAAATTTGTGTTTGAATATGCAGTCGGTTAGTGCTAGGGTTAGGGTAAGGTTTGGCGAACGGGCTAGTTTCCAGGGATGAGGGCTTCGAATCTGGATTGTAGGTGAATAGAGGATCAAGACGAGTATAAGTTTGCCTAGGGTTTGATGTTGGGTCCTGTCTTAAGAAAGAGTTAAAGTTTCACAATGATGACTTCTATATTTCATGCGTATAGGCCTGCATGTCATAGTAATGGTAGTTGGCATGTGTCAGGTAAGTTTGCATAGGTGATAGAGCATGCTCATATTACCCACAGACATTGTTAGTAATGTTTGACAGCAGATTAGGACAGTAGAAATATGCTACGAAGGAGGCATGGTTATAGGCAGAGGCGTCGCGACCGGGGGGTGTGGGGGACCGCAACACCCCCAATATGAAATTATTAAAAGATTCAGAAAAAATGAGAAATTTCAGGTAAACCGCCGGTTTGCCGGCGATTCAGCTCCAATATTCACTGACGTTGTTCTTAGCCACAAAAATACGTCTTGTCACAAAAACACATCGTAATGTCGGGAAATTCTCACCCTTTCTAGACACCAGAAAGTATATGGTTGTTGATGATATTGATTTGTCACGCGAAAGCGGTCAAACATAGCGCGCTGAAACATGTTGGAATGTGTGTGAGTATGCGTGCGTGCAATAATCAGGTAAGTTTTGGTTCTTAGTTGTAAATCAGGTAAAATTTAGCAAACACCCCCCCCAATGATGTTTCCTTAGCGACGCCTCTGGTTATAGCCCGTATTGCAGTTGAACATAATTTTAGTAATGAGTTGTATTGTAAGTGATGGATAAGCGGTAGGACTTCATGGCGGGAAGACACTGAAGAGGTCTAAATGTGTCCTTAAAAACTGTGACAGTCACGGAACTAAGTTATGCAAATCATATGTACATGCAATTGTTATGCAGGCCTACACCCACATGTAGATACATGTGCCAATTGCAGCAGCTAAGAGGGGGCTCGTGAATTCAGCAGGAACTTTTTTCATCTCGAGATCATTTCATGCATATGCCAACTAGAATTCCTTCCTCAATCCATTCCTGCTCAATTCACGCGTAGCTACATGTACGTGGGCTGTGGGCGCGGCTGCGGAGGAAAATCCGCTTTTGCGCGGATTCTACGCACACTTGGAGCTGGCTGAGGAGTGGCACAGGCTGGCACACTCCCAATAAGTGTATTCGGTGGGTTGATTCGAGAGTCACACGCGATTTTCAAAGGTGGTACGGCTAACTTCACATCCGTACCACTTTGAGGTCATTTTGTCCATTTTCTCAGTAACTATTGTGAATTTTGGCAAAGTAGTGGGTGGCATATGCTTTAGACGTGTTATTTTAGACGTCCATGTGGTTGAAAAATCATAAAGATGCGATTTAAGATTTTTTCTGTAAATTGGTACGGCTAACTTCACATCCGTACCACCTCGAAGTTTTGATGGACGATTTCTCGTAAACTGCTGCATTATTTTGAAAAATTATTGGTGGCACAAGCTGGCACACTCTAAAATTATGTGTAAATGCTGTTTTCGAGAGTGGCACACGCAATTTTCGATGTGGTACGGATATTGGTACGGCTAACTTCACACACGTACAGATTGACAATGATTGAACACTGAACTCAATAATAACTGTCTTGATGTTTTTGAAGTCTTGACTGTAATCTAAATATTTTTAGACTTTTTTCGTGCTTTCGATTCTGTTGGCCTAACCAACTGCATATTGTAGGCATATTTGTTATTCGACTGTATAAAGCTTAAATCAAAACTTATGATGTCTGATGTATAGGCCATAGGCCCAACCTAAAGTTTAATTTACAAGAAGCTCTGTATGACTAAACTGCTTTCTTCGGTCTTTCATTATTTGGAATATATCGATGCTGTATGCAATCTAGTTTTAATTTCATTGCTAAGAGCAGTAAAAGTATCATGGTAGCAATGTAAATCGAAAAATTCATATGACTAGATAAAATTACGGTGTAGGCCTATACGTACATTTCACTAAAAAATGGTATATTTTAGTAATAAAAAATAAAATGATACAAAATGATATCATTTTATGTCATTTTAAAAATGAAATGATATCATTGCCGATGATAGCTTTTCCATAGGCGCACAAATCATATTATCACAGTGCGAATATAGTTGTTTGATTCCCTGATTGAAGATCAATTTGAATAGAAATTGACAAATATGAGTATCGATGCGCTTCATCGGGAGCTCATGCTCATCCAGACTAATCTGACTTACCGAACCGAGTAATCGAATGATGTTAAGTTATTTAAGTTGACCAACTACCAGTCTTAACAGTAGGCTATAGATACGCCGGCTTAGTTCCGACCGACTGTTCCTGGCTGCCGGTCTCGTCCCGGCCTGTCGGTTTGATCACGCCCGTTTTACATCACCGGATTATCACGAGGCTATATGTAGTTTGCAGTTAACACAATGATTCATAGATATTTTCATCATTTTTTTGATTAATTTTATTTTCTGCGTAAATATAATTGAGATTCTCAATGATATTATCGATGAAAAATATATTTGAATAATTGAGCTGTGATCGGTAGTATGATAAGTTTGTCTATGTTCATTAAAATGTACGTGCATTAGAACTGATCGCATGAAATATGCAGATCGTAAATGTCGCTGCCAAATATAGTGCGGATATACTCGTATATATATATATATATATATATATATATATATATATATATGCACAAATTCAAATTGCTTCAAAGCTAGAAAATCTACAACCAAAACATATCACTATTTATCTTCCATAAAATCACAAACCAAATGTATCACAAATACATCTATCCAATCTATACATAACACCAACTCCTTCTATCCAAATCTATCACAAATCCATCCCCACATTCGGTCTTACAGAAATTGACAGGCATTTTACTGTCCAAACATGTTGACATGGCATACTCAATAACTGATCGAATTAGACTAATAGTCTAATAGACCAATAGACTAATAGTCTACAAGTCTAATAGACTAATAGACTAATAGTCTACAAGTCTATATGTAAGACTTCGTTTATTCGCATAACGTTTACAAGCAGTGAGGAGATTGTAGGGTGAGGATTTTAGGATTTTTATAGGCCTACACTTCCATGCATTTTTAAAGTTGTCAGAGCATGGAAATTTCCGAAAAAATAAGTTGTGCCATAGCAGAAAGATGAAGATGGAATTTCCATGAAACGACTTCGAATCAATCTACAAAACTGGCCAGTATTTTCAGTATTTGTACAGCAGATGCATCCTATACATGTGCATTCGTGTGTAAAAGGACGCAGTTAGCATAATTCAATACAAATCGCAAACTCAGATATCATCGTCTGAAAGCTTTATCTTAATGAATGAAAGGCTGTATATTCATTTGAAATCTGAATGAGGGTTATAATAAAGATTGAACGACATAATTTTTGACTTCCGTAAATGGAGACAAGAAAGTATTTAAATGAGTTTCGACGATATCGGATCAAGGAATCTGCGCAATTTTCAGTAATTTTTCATTTCTTCGACTGATTGTAATCTCATTTTCCCATGAAATCTTGGCTATTCAATGACAAAGCTCCAAAGTCAAAATGTAATCATTTATCAGATCAAGGATTCTAAATTGCTTATCAGAGACACAAGTGTTTCATGAATTCTTACATCGATAAAAGCAATTCCAACCTTAATTCATACAATTTTCATCTCTGTATTTCCGCTGCTTTTTCACACTATTCTCATCTGCCTAACGATGCAAGATTCCATTTTTACAACAAAAGCGAAGATAGTTTCACCGACTTACAAAAAGTAAAAGTGTTGCATGGTTACTTACTCGATGTAAGTTTATCAATGGCCCATGTCCATGGCCCGTATAAATATCTCATGAACCCAATTTCGCGAATTTATCAAAAAAATGCTTTTCTGATTTGTACGAAAACTATAATTTTACTTTCTTTGAGGATACATTCATAGAATTGTGGATTTGTGCACGCCATGATGCCGAAGGTGTCGAAATTCGAAAATTCGAAAATTCGAAAATGCCGGAATTAGTGCGCATGCTAGCAAAATGACTATCACGAAAACTAGCAGCATGAAAACATGCAGCTGTTTGCGATATATAAAAAATTTAAATCACTTAAATGCATTCAAAAATGGAGTATGCGACACATCATGGAACTCACAGTTTAAAGTTATTTCGGAGATTGCTTCTGGAAATGAGCTCAACCAGATTGCTATTGAGCACTCCATAACTTTTGCAATTCAAAATTGCGAATGTGTAAATATTCCTTAATGCCTAAATCACACCTCCCATGAATCATAGGTTTGAATAGTTTGAATTGTAGCTTTACACTGCATGATGCTTTTGGTGCATGCTCCAAAATTGCTTTGACAGCAATGTTTTACTCCCATTTCTGTGATTAAACGACTTGTGATTCGTCAACCTTGATTGAAAAGTTCCTTTCACATTCATCATCCCGGTTTAGGTTGTCGCTATAGAGTGAGGGATATATACTTTCGGGTAAGGTTTAAATCCATGTTTTTGGAGTGTCTTATAACAAAGAAAACCATGATAATTTTTTTCCAGCACTTCTGCATTTTTAATTTGACAACCTGTTAAATGTGTTGACAATCTCAAAAATCGTTTTTGAGTGTAATATATCAGCTGCGATGTCGATAACATGCCATTAGTACATTTGCCATGTCGTGTGCCCATGTATACCTACCGTACATCATGCACGTCGACACGACTATATTTCTGGGTAGCATCTTAAACATTCACATTGGCCTCTCTAGCAAAGCATAGTAGGCTTGCTGGCTCACTTGTCTTAATCTGATCTCGCTACTCGCAGCGCATATAATATTGAGGCAACTATCAGCAAGTCAAGATCATACTTTTCAATTCCTGGGACCTAAATAAAGGTTTAAAAACATGACGTGTTACAAAACCATATTTATAGACAAACTTCAAAATGTGTGCTGAAAAACGCGGCATTAAAGGATAGCCTTAAAAACACTCTTTTAAAATCATTATTCATAAACAATGTCTAAAGAGCATCATGAAGGAATTTTATAGCCAAGTTTAAACATGCTTTAATATAGACTTATGTTTGAAAGCATCTGTGAAAGCTAGGTTTGAAGTAACATATGCTACACAGTTATAGACCGATCCTAATGGAAGAAAGGCAGTGTCATCCTTCTTTCCAAAACTAATGCAGCATCATTAAATGCTTTGAAATTTGTCCCCTTGCTATGTACTATCTACCGACACAAAATTGTAGGAAAAGATCGCTACATCGCGTATTCATGTTTCATTTGAAGATTCTCTCGGGCTCGAACGTCGTGGCTTTCATAAATAATGCCTCTACAACATTTATTTTGGATTTTGGTATCATTGGAGTCGTCGTGGTGTCGGCTTTCTCGTTCTCGTATTTGTTTGGTTGATACTTCGTCTCTGTCGTCGTCGTGGGAAGTTTTGTCCCAATCCTTTGTGATTATCACTCATTGTGCATCTCTGCATTGTCAATTCAACGCTTCGCGGTCATCACATCGAACATCACGTGTACTTCTTCTTCGCACAACTTTTGACGTCACAACATGCCTTCCAATTCATCGAGCTCGTCTACCCCGTCATCGAGAGTTACTAGAGCCATTTCACATGATCTGACATTGGACAGCATAAAGGTCATCATCGAGACGGCTAACCATGATACAGTAACAGCGCTACGCAACGAAATCACGTTATTGAAAGATTAACTCAAAGTACACATCGCTGCTTTAACGAAACGTGTTCAACAGTTGGAACACGAGAATAATAAAATGAAACGTGATTACGAAACCTCGAAGAATATTATTGAAAATCCGCCTACTGATGATAATGAAAACATAAGTTTATCAATAACGAATGAATTGGAGCAGAGACTTAGACGACAATGTAATGTCATTATAAAAGGACTACCTGAGCCGCAAACAGGCTCCGTTGATGAACGGAAAGAGCTATATACTAAAGTTTGCTCTGAAATATTTGATTATCTTGATCAAGGCAATGTTCGTATAAACACTACCTTTCGTTTGGGTAAACAGAGGTCAGACAATAAACGACCGTTGTGTGTTCAATTATCGTCTGTAGAAAATCGTAATGTTATACTACGAAATGCGAAAAAATTGAGACAGAATTTGCAATTTTCCAAGTGTTATATCAATCCGGATCTAACTGTTAAGCAACGAGAAATTGACTATCATCTTCGAAAAGAATTAAAGCGTCTACGCGATGATGGTAACGACGTTGTATTGTATGCTGGAAAAATCGTAGAAAGATCGTCAAGGAAGGTTTTTCTCCAATGATTTTACGCAACCGATCATACCATCGAAGCTATCGTAATCGTGTATCATGTGACGTGACAAGTTATCCAAGTCTATTTCTCACGAACATAAGATCCCATATTGGAAAGTTTGATGAACTCAGTGCTCATATCAAGTCGCTTAAACCAGACATCGCGTGTATCACAGAAACATGGTTAACTGAAGCTATTGATGATATCTCGATTGCAATAAGTGGATATTTTATCATTCGTCAATCGTCAGGATCGATTTCATCGAAAGGGCGGTGGCGCAATGTTATATGTTAAAGATTGCATCGGCTCAACAAAGATTGATGTTCAAAGTGACTTTATTGATGAAATTGAGATAATTGCTATTAACCTTATCTCCTCATTTGTTCTGCTTATTGGTCTTTACATTCCTCCACAACTTTCCCAATCATGCTTAAGTGACATACGAGAGGCACTCAATTACAGAGTTGATCACTTTCTGACGGTAAATCCAAGACATCAAATTATAATAATGGGAGATTTTAACAAATTCAGTTCCAAAGACATATGCAGCGACTTAGTTTTACGCGATATTGTTACCCTGCCAACAAGAGGCAAAAACCTTTTGGACCATATCTTGGTATCAGAAACTATCTTTGAACTATACAAAAATTGTGTATCTTTTCATGCGCCTATTGGAAACTCAGACCACGTTGCTATCACTGCACATCCCTCAAAGCGTCCTTGTGCAAATGATGATGAAGCTGACTCACGAACTTATACCGTGTTTGACTTCCGTATGTCAAATCTCCAACGTTTAGGTGAAAACTTGAATTTAGTAGATTGGCATGCCTTCTTTTCATCGATTGAAGATATCGAATCTCAATGCACGGCCTTTAATGAATTGATGGTTGCATTAATTGATGAGTGCATTCCCAAACGTGATGTCATTATGAAAAATTCAAATAAAAACTGGTTAACTCCCTTGACTAAATCCCTTATTGAACAGCGATGGGAAGCCTACCGCAGCAGAGATTGGAAGAAGCATGACCATCTAAAGGCAAAAGTTAAACAAGAAATCATTAAGTCCAAGCAACTTTTTGTTGAAAAATTGAAGAACGATAAACATAGAATTTGGCAAAGTTTGAAACAGCTTTCCAATCAGACATCAAGGTGCCGCCCCTGGAATAAAGAAATTAAGAGATATGGTGGTAATGTTCTTGCAAACATGTTTGCCGATGAGATAACCGGTCCCCAATATTATCCTCAAACGTCTACGACCAGTAACTATTCTGAAGAGGAGATTTCTCCTGATGACTGGGATATTGTGATTACTGACGAAATGGTATACAGACACTTAAGGCAACTATCTGTTAGAAAGTCATCCGGCTCTGACCTAATCCCTACGAAGATTTACAAAGATCTTGCTGATTTCTTTGTTACACCATTATGGATAATGTATATGAACTCCATCAAACAGCAGAAGTTTCCTTCTGTTTGGAAACATTCTGTCGTGACACCAATACCGAAAACAACTCCTCCAGTTATTAAAAAGTTCCGCCCAATTTCTGTTATTCCTACTCAAGCAAAGATATTTGAGCAAATATTAGTGAAATGCATGAGGTACAATTTCGAGAGCCACTTCGGCTCATCACAGCACGGTTTTCGAAAAGACCATTCGACAACAACGGCGCTTATTGAGCTATATGATCGAACAACAGAGATAATGGACCGTGAAAAAACGTCTGGGGCTGCGATTATGTCATTTGACGTTAAAGCTGCCTTCGATTCAATAGACCATTGCCTAGTGATGCCGAAATTTAAAAATTTTGGTTTTTCAAGTGGATTCAACAGATGGCTTTGCAGTTATCTTCTCGATCGTACTTGTGAGGTCAAGGTTGATGGAAAGTACTCTCGCCCTATAATTTTACATCAAGGTGTCCCACAGGGATCAGTCTTGGGGCCTCTTGTATTCAATGTCTTTGTTTCTGACCTAAAGAGCAGTACATGTAGTCAAATAAGATACGCTGATGATACTCATGTCGTCCTACCTCTAATGAAAGACTTGACGGATACCCAAAACCAAGACGAGATATCGGCAGAAGTAAAAGTTATGGAAGAGTGGTGCGTGAAAAACAAATTGACTCTCAATAAAATGAAATCGTGCATTATGATTTGTAGGAAGAAGTGTGCACATCGCTTATCAACACCTCTTAAACCCTTTCGATCCTAATGACGACACGTTGTCGTCACGTCATATGCGCTATGACGACAAGGTGTCGTCATTTATCATATTGCCCTATATGTAACCTTGAGTTATTCCGGTAGATTGAATTGTGTCATTAATTGCTTTTAGCGCTTAATTTTTAAAACCATACTATAGTTTAGCAATGTAAAACGGCAACAATAGAAAATCAAACGTGTTGAAGACAATCGCGGTGAAATTTAGTGACAAAAAGGATGTCTACCTTATGTCTACGTGTGATAGTGCTTCTCTGGTTCGAAAGGAGAGGATTGGTAAGGGCAATATTCGATCAGAAATACAGAAACCATCTGTTGTTGAGAATTACAATCAAGAAATGGGCGGGATAGATATTGTAGACCAAGTGATTCATCAACATAACTGCGCTCGAAAATCACATGCATGGTACAAAAAAATTGGCCTCAATTGTGTTCTTCGGTTACTTTTCAATGCATGGACTGTATATGGAAAAGAGAATGATAAACGGATGAGTTTTCTAGACTTTCTGAAGGATGCGATGCGACTTTTGACTGATTTACAATCCACGCCGAAGGGACCAAGAAAAAGGAGAAGGCCATCAGAAGACCAACGCACGAATACACATGTTCAAGAAAGGATACCCTCTACAGATGGTAAGAGAAATCCAATGAAGCGCTGTCGTGTTTGCTTTAGTGGCGGAATGAGACGTGAATCAAGATACTGTTGCAGCTCGCGTCCAGAAAAGCCTGGCCTTTGCTTCGGTGAGTGCTTTACTAAGTTCAATCATAACTAGTCCCACCATGAGGGAAGTCACGAATACACTGTGTGTATATGGTAGAGAATATAGAGTATTTTGGATAACTACAATTGTTTTCGCTTGTTTTTGTGAAGTCAGAGTAATATTTGACATATTAATCATCACAATTTGTGTTATTTAGTGTCATGACAGCAATTTTTAAGCGAATACACACTAATTAAAAAATCATGAAATTTCGGATTTTTACAGGCACATAGGGGGAGTCATGGATGAGAAACAGGATCGAAAATTAACCTAGACATTCCTCAAACTCACGAAATGAAAATCTTGGGTGTGACTTTGAATGATAAGTTGACATGGACCAACCACATCGACAATGTGATCAAGAAATGTAATCGATGATTCTATATCATTCGTAAAGCGAAACAGTTTGCCTCAAATCGCGAAGTACGACAAATTTATTGCGCAATCATTCTTTCTTTGATGGAATACGCATGTCCCATATTTATTGGTCTTCCTAAATTTCTGAACATAAAACTGGAAAGAATTCAAAAGCGATCCTGGAAAATCTTTGGAGAAGAGACAATGAATTGCGAAACAATTAAAGACAGACGAATACGAATAAGCCAATAATTGTTCAAGAAAATATCTAGAAGCCAAAACCACTGCCTGCACAAGTATTTGCCGAAACGTTTGCATTATTCTGGACATTTCTTATCTGGTCGTCATCGTACACAGAAAAGGCGTGACTCGTTCTTCCCTTATATGTCAAAACTACTGAATATCAAAAAAATCTAATGGAATTTTTACCAGCTGATGATGTACTCAAATTGATGTATCTTTTTAGTATGTATGACTTCATTTATCACTTACATGAAACGTTGATCTGTAAATTATGATTTTCATTGATTTCGAAATAAACACTATTATTATTATTATTACAACAACTGCGATTGATAAATTAAATGACACTGTTTTTTCAAGACGCACGACAACATTAGCTGGTTTAGCTATGCGCCATTCTATGTTTTGACTGCGTATACTAGCGCTCCATTACATCTTGCACTTTGTTGGCACAACGTTGCGCGTCGCACTTTGTTAGATATTTTGCAGAGACCATCTCAACAGATGATGCACAGCAGGCACTTGGATCACTTATCGATCGCCTCCAAATGATCGAAGAATATCATGGTGGACACGTAGAGTGACTGTCAGTGCAAATTATCATTCATGAGCTCTACTTTTGCGCAAAATTCAATGTTCCAGGTAAAAATAATAAGTTTTCATTTTTTATCATTGACAAAATTTCCTTAAAATTTATTATGATTCATAGCATTCCATAACATACCTTGGAGAAGTCGAGGGAAGACAAACTTGAAACTGTGAAACTTTCTGGCTAATAAGTGTAATGGGAGAGCTACCATCTACAATTTAAGCATAGTCAGAATGTAAAAATGTTTGATGTTTATTCTCTAAATGATAAGTGTCAACAGGTGGGAAAAACAGAAACTGCTTTGATCTCAGACATTCACACTTTCAGTGTTGACATTGAACGCGTGTGATATCAGTGTCATATTGCCAGATTTCTATGACTCGATTGTCGGACTTGGAGAGAAGCCGGTGAATGCAGCGCACCTGCCCATGAATCACACGTCGATCGACTGATTGTTTTGTAGCAAAACGAAAAGATCGCCTTTCCCTAAATACTTTCCTCCACTGTTCCGCTATTTCGGCACAAAATGTCAAGACAATGATATGCATTTTGATCACTGGTTCACGCTGATTATGATTCTGACATAAGAATTGGCATTTTGAACAAAATTATGTTCGACGATTTTTTTTAGAAAAATCGTCAAACAGAAGAAAATCGTTCAAGAAAATCGCTGTGGAAGCGATCTCGACGATGCGATTTTATCGCTCAGAAAATCGGGCTAATGTGAACAGCAACTATGCTACACATGCAGAGGATTTTATTTCAATTCATCGCTACAGCTATCGTCACCGTTATCGGTCTAATGTGAACGCGCCTGACGGAAATCGTTCTGGTAGGGATCTCGACGATAAATTCTATCGTTGAGAAAAGTAGTCTAATGTGAACAGCAGCTATGTTACACATGAATATCGATGTTATTTCGATGTATCGTCATCGTGCTAGTGTGAACGCGCCATCAGTAGGCAACATAATGCGTGCATTTGTCAAGACGATTATTAAAGTAGTGAAGATAAGTCATTATTATAAACCATAATCAATGAGTTCCCTTCAATGAACCAGGAATCAACCGATGTAAAGCGAACTTTATTAGCAAAATCTTTTTTAATGAAAGTTGAATTTTTCCAGATAGATGTACGATGCAGATGGTTTGGATTACTTGAGCAAGCATGACTTAAATAATTTTTGATAAATAACGAAATCATGAAAAACAAATGATTACATAGTCTTGAAAAGCAGTTATTCAGTAGTACTTATTAAAACTACTCAATGAGTAAGTCGAAATCCCGCATTTTGAATTCCTTCGAGGTTGTAACGAATTAAGTATCAGAAACTTTAAAAGTGATTCATAGATACATCAATCATGGAGAAGGAAGGAAGGAACGGAAGAAGCTGCAAGAGACTTTTGCTCTCGCGAAACCTTTGGAACGAGATTTTCGCCCACGCATTCTGCAAGCATCAAATAACACATGTTTTCAATTTTAAGTCTGAAAAGTTGACATATTTTCATCCAAACACTTCAAGCACTGATAGAATCCGTGTTATGCTTCATTCAGACGATTATTTAAGGCATGATATTCAATACGGAGAAACTTCAGCACTGTAAACGGTGATATCCTGAACAGGAGTTCAGAGTGTATGAATGAGTAACAACACGTTTGCAAGATCAATTTTTTGCCTATTTAACAATAATTAAGAGCGCATTAACAGACCTTCCGGTGGTTCATAAAATTGCGATTTCATGTATAGATAATTCAAAAGATACATGTAAGTTCAGGTATCAGTGAAGTGCGACCTCAAATTGGCTTTTCTCTGTACGTCTTCGCAGTCATCAAACTTCATGCGTTGTAAAATGAAATTGACTTGTATTACTCTGATGCATCATATTGCAACTTGAAGTCACTCTCAAATGTGCTTAAACTATATTTCAATTTTCACAATTATTGGAATTAGATGGAGGTTTAACAGAAAACACTTTGTTCAACTAAATAAAATGCATTATTTATTGCATGAGCTTCGGTCTAAAACTTTCGTCGAGTACAACGGATAGACTGGCTGTAAATATCCACAGTCTATAACGGAGTGATCGATTATATTCTTACAATAGGTTAGAAATAGACATCGACATTTCCAACACACATAGACTGATGACGCAATATTCACATGATTGCGATATATCAAAGAGAGAACGATGATAAGAGACAGGCATAGAAATGTACTAGATACTACTTATACATACATATTGTACAAAAACTAGTAGTTGAAAGGAAGTGATGTATAAAAACTGCACTTTCATGCATACATAACTAGAAATTATATGAAGTGACACCAAAAAATCAATTATGTATATTTAAAGCCATTCTGTCTGGTGCACCCGATAGGAAAGTCTTAGATCTATGCTTTCTGCTCAATTTACAGAATATTGACATAATGGCTCCTCTTCTCAACAAAATATAAACAACATATGTTTCGCTAGTCAGGTAGGCTATCATAACTTCAGCATCTTGACTTGATCTGAGTGTGAGTCCGATGATAAGTGTGGTGCATTTAAGATCTCATGTGTTCGTTCACAGCTGGAATTAGCAAATTAGCTTCCATTCAGTGAACATTACCAAAACCATACTCAAGTGATTAATTAAAATAATGACTCAATGAGAAAGTTGCAATCGCTGTTTCCCACAGAAGACAAAATACTTCGATACTTTCGATTTATTTTGATGCATCGTATTTTCGAAATCGAACAAGGTAGCAGGTTTTTGAAATAAAGTGTAGCAGATCATAAAACAAAAAAAACAATTGGAGAAATTTTTGGCCAGCCGAAGCGAACCGATTCGAATTTGGCTCGTATCGTAATTTTGAATCGGCAGCCGATACGCGAATTGAATCGAATCTCGAAGCTCCGCAGGTCCCTATTGATAAAATACGTGCAGTTTTGCGGTCATGAAATTCATGGTCGAATAATGAGCTATTGAAAACTCATAAAGTCTCTCATTGAAAACTCTAGAATTCGTCATGAAGGAGGGTTCGGATGTGAAAACGGAGGTCAGATTCGGAGTCTACGTGAAATTTTGGGTGAGGAAGGAAGGCAGGAGGAGTTTTCCTGTGAGGCAAGGGGTGGAATCTCTGAAAACGGCAGAGTTAGAAAAAGGTGGGTTTTGGTGGTTTTGAGATGAGAAAAGTCGTTTTTCGGCATGAAGGAGGCCTCGGATGGGAAAACGGAGGGCAGATTCGGAATCTACGTGAAATTTTGGGTTAGGAAGGTTGTTTCCAGCGAAATCGGAGAGAAAAAGTTTTGAGGACGTCCCCCCCTTCGGACGAGACTTCCAACTTTGGTTCCAGAGATCGTAGAAAGTCGTGCAATAGCTCATTTGAAAGCTGCGAGTGAGACAAATTCAGTGAAAGTCAGCTTGTTCATATCTGCCTTCGTTTAGATGTGAGACGCCATTGAAAATTTTGGAAATTGGCGAAAAACGACACAGTTAGAATTTTTACGAAAATAGCTCTAGCGGGTGAACGAAGCCTCGGACGGGAAAACAGAGACCAGATTTGGAATCAGCGCGCCATTCTGCATGTAGAGGGTGAGTTTCAAGTGAATCGGAAAGAAAAAGTTGAAAATTTTCTTCACACTGGGTCTCCACACGGGATTTCTTCGCGAAAATATTAAATTGTGGCCACCTTTGGCGATGAATAGCGGAGGATTGGAAGTGAATGAAGAGCTTGAGTTTCTTTTAGAAGCAAGACCGCACTTTGTTCTCTAGGATCCTATCTTTTCAGATCTGTGGAAAGTTTCGTTTCCAAATGAGAGCATGTTAAAAATCAAGTTATTGCGCATTTTCCAAGATTTTCGAACTTTTGAAAAAACGACAAGAGTTTTTCAACTCGGCTTGTGGTCATCGTAGAGAGTCGAGTGATGGCTTAAATGAAAGGTGAGAGTGAGAAAACTTGACTGTCAAAATTTGGAGTCAATCGGAGCACTAGAACCGGAGAAAGACGGCTTTAAAGTTTTTGGATGATGGATCTTACGTCATCAGCTGATCGCCACAAACTATATAAGCGGGGAACCGACAGAGACTTTTCATTAAGACGAGAGCGATTGTCAAAGGTAGGTCGTCTCTCTGAGCTCTGATGATGACATCGGACATTCCAAATTTCGGGTTTCTCGAAGAAACCGACTTAGAAAATTTCATTGCTGATATCAGCTAAGGTGTCAGACTTAAAGGTTAGCCAGGAGATGGCCTTCGTCTCCAGGTCATAAAAGACTCAAAAACTTTAAAGGCTTGTAACTTTGCTTCTACAAGTCCGTTTGACTTGATTCAAAAACGAGTCGATCGCTATTGATCAGACCTATATTGCCAGACTACTTATAAAATTTTGTAAGTAGTGCTAAAAAGTTGAAAAATTAAAATTCACCATTTTTGGAGGTTTTCTGGGATTTTCGACCCTGATGAAGTCAATGAAGGCATGGATAAGTGTGTACGAGGCAGTCTTTTCATGTCTTATCATAATACAAGCGGCTTTTCACTGAAAGCGAGCATGACACGGAGAGTTTTGCTGTAATATTCCACTGACAGGGTGTTCCTTCGGGACGGCGGATGATGCCGTAGTGGCAAGTGTGGCAAGGGAGTGTGTCATATTTTAGACCGACACCTCTGGGGGCAACTCATGTTGGGCATTTGACACAGTTCTCAACGTAGCACTTTGAACGCCAATCGGTTGAGTCTTAGCTATCTTGTCATGGGTGGCATCTAAACATCTCCATTGCAAAGCCATTGTGAATCACGGCTTGCTATCAAGCTGATCAAAGTCTGCCAACCTCTTGTAAATAACTCCACCGATTTTCATGTCTGGCTATCAAGTCATTGACGGTGCAAGTTACGGAGACTTTCGGTGTCATACTTCCTGTTGGTGGGCGTTCTTTCGAGACAGCGGGGAAGTCCGTAGCGATGAGTACTGCACGGGACGTTGGCAATTGTAATCCTTGTGAAACCTCTCTGCGTCATGTTTCCAAGTGGTTGCCTTTCGTCTCAACATTGTACTCTGACCGCAACGGCGACATTTAGCTATCTGCCACAGGCTACCTCATAAAATTTCCATTGCACATGTCTCCCGGTAGTTGGTCATACATGCGAGAATGAGCCATGAGTTCTTTTAAGAACTGTCTCTATCACGGAGACGAAATGATGAATGGAATGAATTGGAAGGGGCATTCATGCGCAGCACGCAACCACAACCTCATTTCTCTCTTCGCTAGTGAAGAAGCTCTTGTGAGTGCAGTCAGAAAGTGCATCATGGTTTGCAAAAGCAAAGTTTAGTGTAGTCAAATAGTTTTACCGCGACACACGTTTGTGAAAGTAAAGTTTGATCATCGAAGTTTTATTCGTAAGTCTAGTCAGAAAGTGTATCATGGTTTGCAAAAGCAACTCCAACACAGGTTGGTGTATAGTTAGAAGGTTTGATCATGGCGTTTCATGAAACACAAATGTCATAAAATGTTAGCGTTGGTATAGTCAAATAGTTTTTACCACAACACACGTTTGTGAAAGTAAAGTTTGATCATTGAAGTTTTATGACTGACTGAACTCACCACAGCACTAGAAAGTTTTACTGCACTGTGTAGATTGTTTCACAGTCTTAAAAGGTCTTATAGTAAGTACTACAGTGTTGAATGTTTTATAAAACCGGGGAAAGACTTGTCACAAACGTTGAGTGTGTGAGAGCTAGGTCCATGACATTTAATCACGTGAGTCCTAGAGTCCTAAAGTCTATAATCCAAGGGTAGGGTCATCTACGGCTGGATTTAGCGATTTACGGATTTAGGGTTTTATCTCACATGCGTTAACCGCTCGTGTAGAATAGGTGAAGCACATGTTCGCTTAAAACTCTAAACGCAGACGTTGAAGTAAGTTTTGTAAGAAGTCTTTGACATGTTGTGAAACTTAGCGAACGTTGAAAAAGGTTTTATGAAATAATTCTGCAGTCACACTGGTTAGCGCACCAGCTTTACTAAATGTGTTGTTTGTCTTTATCAAATTGAATGCGTGTGTAGACTGTTTTGTAAATAAAGACATAAATATGAATGATATATTCTAACTTCAACTTTCTAACATTCAAATGAAATTCGTAAACATGAAGCTCTAGACTCATGAAAACTACATGATGAGTGACAACAACTTTATGTCGGCAAAGCTTTCATAGATTGCAGTCGCGTTTAAAGTTGATATAAAAACCTGTAGAAACGCATAAGTCATAGATGCAGTTCAACGTTGTGACTCGACCATTGAACTAACAAAATGAACAAGTCTTTGTAGAGGACCATGACACGCTCATCAGTAGGAAACAACAAAGCTATTTCATGAGGAAAAGCAAATTTCAGTAGCAAAAAAGCTGAAAATAGCTATTTCAGTAGGAAAAGCAAAACTATTTCATGAGTATGAAACAGTGAACATTGCATTAGGACTGTCCATGAGTATTAAAGGTTAGAATCAAAGTTTGCATTTCATGTGCATGACAAATGAAGAGAATCAACACGTGTCTCATTTCTAAACGAATCGTGCTTGTAAGTTGATAATAGAATCAACATTGAAACCTGTATCAAGTGATTTTCTGTGCGAATGCAGACGACTTAAAAATGGCACACTGATTGACATTTAACCATGCTTGCAATATTCAACACGCTGCCATTCAAAGGCAGCTAAAAATGTTTATCATAAAACCTATCAGTGAAACAGATGTCATAACTCTTCCAACCCTCATGAACACACAGAGGCTCACGAGGAGAGACAGCGCAGCCGGTTGGCGACCGTCTGTCGCGCTGCCCCTCAGCAGATAGAGTAGAACACAAAGATGAATGATAGCGCTCTCTCTGAAACCTGTCTGTCGCATTAAACACATTGAATTTTCTATCGCATCTGTCCAACGAACAAGGATGCAGGAACTTATCGTCATCTCAGACCTCCCACCTAGCTGATTCCCACACAGCTCACTGCTATCGCACCGGAGAGATCATCGTGAACGACTGAAAGGATTCTCACGTTGACAATTCGTTACTGTACACTCCGCACGCGGAAGAAACCATTTGCATCTAAAGCTGGGACACTGCCGATTTGTTCAAGGCTTCAATGCCCTGCTAGCCAGTCACAAAAATGTTGGAGAAATATAAGGGAGACGTTCACACTCATTCATCCAATACAAGTCGTTTGATGCATTGTCGTTCGATATAGCTTTCTTTGACATGAGCCGAACCCCTGAGCTCCCCTGTGGATGGAGAGTGATGATGGGGACAGTCTTTCTCCTGGCTGCTTTGCAGGCAGAGAAAGGCGAAGCAATTCGCTGCCCCGTCCATCGCATTCCACATGAGCTTGTGGAAAACCCTTTGTTCATGAAAATGGCGCTAGAGTATCTGGCGTTGCTGACAACTCAGCGTCCGGAATACTTCGAGTAATCGAAGTATTTCATCGGTCATTCCGAGGGCCCGGTCACCATTTCGTTGGAGGCCACCATATTAACAAAGAAAAGTTACAGACTGTGCCACACACAAACACTAGACTTAAAGATCTCTATCTTTCTTCTAAAATAAAGAACCTCTTATTGAATTGATCTGATGAGAAAGCAACTTTTTGACAAGTGTTAAATTTGTCCAACACACATCTTCAAAGGTCTAACTACCATGAAATCATCATGTTAAAAGCCCATATGATAAGTAGCAAGGATCTTTTACATGATGTAAAATATAAACGTGTGTAGAGAGAGGATGACTCTTAGACGTGATGTCATGAATTTTATTTCATCACCACCGTCAAATGGAAATAGTAAGGGTGGTGGAAGAATCATCAGAGAAACATGTTCTATAATAATGCAGGCAATGACAGTCATGATTGGATTTAGAGATTTAGCGTTTTATATAATATACATCAATGATGACTGTTGTTGTAGAGTGCATACATGCATTTAAGGGGTAGGGTTACCTACCGTTGGATTTAGGGTTTTAGGGTTTTGGATAACGCAAATTAACGATCCCTTTTGGTGTAGAATACATGCAACACATGATGCAAATGTTCCCTTTATAAAATGACTTTGAAAGCAAGACTCAATTTCATAATGAAAAGACAGATTTCATATCGTTCATGAGAGATAGTTACATGCTCATTATGTTATACACTTTACATTTGATGCAGTCAGCTGAAAGGTGATTGATGCATGTTCAATAAAAGAGTTGAATACATTTCATGTATCTTAGTGATTGGAATAATAAGTGTGTAAAGAGTTGATTAGGAAAATATATAATAGTCAACGCATGAAAGTTTCTTGTTATCCAAGCTAGGAATATATGAACATCATTCATCAGTCAGTGTTGTATTTTTAAAGTCGTATGCTGACAGAGACATAAGTTTACTAAATTATACAGCAAAACTCCTAAATCCATAGGATAGGTGTCCCTGTGTTGAGATTTAGGGAATTAGCGTTTTAAAAGTGTAAGTTACATACATAAATCACTAAGTCCATGGCATAGTCAACCCTATGACAAGACTTAGCGTTTTATATGATCCATGTTAGCAATATCTGTTCGTGTAGAATGTGACTCAATGAATTTATTCAGATAATGTATCATCAATTTCATTAACTTGGTTATATGATGAAGAAAGTGTGAGATAGAAGTGAAAGCGATCTCATAAAGTTTAGAACACATAGTAGTAGCATTGTAGGAATAAGTAAAGTGAAAAGTTATGTGGTATGAAATGAGCGATACAAGACTAGCTCACATTGAACTGAATTGTTAGTGCAACAAAAATGCTGTGTGGGTTTCAATAACATATCATGTACATACTGCGTCTTTTTCCTGTCGTTTCAACAGAGTGAATTGACTTAGTAATAAAGTTACAACAATTTTACTGTTCGTAAAGTTAGAAATAATATCAGAATCATTTCAGTGTTTATAAGATAGGTAAAGTATAAAATATAGTCGCAAATATAGTCCAGTGAAAACCTATACAATTGTATGAACACATAAAATTGAAATGTCATGGGAATGCAGTATTGAACTTTACAAGCATCCTTCGAATGAAACATTGAATCAAGCCTCTTCGAAAGTGAGCATGATAATGATATAAGAAAACATTCAAATGGTGTGAAGCCCCTAAGTATCATTGTGAGCATCTGTACGTTTGTCATTCCATGTATTTAATCACACGCTAGGAACCATTCAATCACCTCATCTTTTTCATCATCGGACACATTCAGTTCACTTGATGGTCATACAAACTTGCCACTCAGGATAAAGAGACCGCTATCACAAAGCATGAGCCGTGCGTGATACCCCTTCCGTCACAACGAAGCGGAAATGCCCATTTATGGCAATCTTGAATCCCTGAGTCAGTCAGGAAAATCACATGACATTCCAAATATGGTGAGATGAAATCGTTTGAAGGAGACATGACCAAATTTGGACATTGGCATATTCTGTCTTTGTGAGAGAGAAGTAAGTAAGGCGCTTCTCCCGAACCAATTTCACTCCTGTTTCCTCCTTTCAACGGTGCGTCGTCTGACGTTTGCCATCAAACGTTCTAAGTTAGAGATTTAAAGTCTGATCTTACAGGCATCACTGATGCACTTTCTAACATTAGGGTCTTATGGTTAGGGTCTTCATTGTCTGTACAATGTCATTTATTACAAACATATTTCTGATAAAGATTGCTTTCTTGTGAGAACTGTAGTAAATAACTGACTATTATCTTGCAGTTTCAACATGGTTTTATCAAAGTCTTCGCGCTACAGCGTCACAAGATGTTCATGTGATAAAGTATACAGAGGGACCGAATACAAAAGGCACTTGAGGCAGGTTGAACACATTGGGGAGCATAATAAGGTCTTTGAAATAAGGACATGTGTCCATCATGCTGTCGAAGCAGACTCTGACTTTGTCGAATTTAGGAAAAGACATGACCAGTGTCCTAGCTGCCAGTTCAAAAAGTGGTTTGATGACTTGTATAGGCGAAAGCAGGAAGAGAGGGCGGCTGTAAGACACATTGTCGACTTGGATGATGATGGGAACGATCTCTTCCTCAGCGATACAAGCAGCAGTGAGGAGGAAGGGGAAGTACAGGAGGTGAGAGCCGTTTTCATTAGTGGTAAACAGGAATCTGAACATGAACCTGAGCGCGCATCTGAACATGTAGAGGAGCCACTTAACACTTCTACGCCAAAGAAAGGCGCTATACGCGAACAAACAAGAGCTCTAGATAGAGATGAGTTGAAGGCGAAGGCATCACAGCAACCCCATTACATGCTGCTCAAAGATCGCTATGAAGCCGTGAACAGACAAAAAAAGAGATGGTGCAGGACATAGCCAAACTAGAAATTAAAAAGGGAACGCTGAAAGTCTTACAGGAGGAAGTATTACAGCTGCAGAAGAGAGAGGAAACATTAATGAAAGAGAGGCGGGAATGGAAGAAGAAGGAGATGGCTTATGAGGAGGTAGTATCCTAGTTGAATCATCAGAGGCAGGAGGTTGACAGACTTCGTGTGATAGAGAGGAACTGTCAAGGGATGAGAGAAGAAATTCATGACCTAAAGAGGAGACTTAGTCAGGCTGAAGACATCAACAAGGAAATAAAGAGAAGACACGTAGAGGTACACCTGCCAATCTACAGAAACCAAGTATGTGACGTGCCTACTGTTACAGATGATCTAAACACCACGGAGGAGTGCTACGAGGGAGGTGGGGTCACCTGCATTCATATCAGTATGGAGGTAGACGGTCGACTGTGTGATTTTTCAGTGAGAAAAGTGAAGAGGAAAATTCCTAGTAAGTAACTCGAACGTCATTGCCTCTCAATCAATTCTAACACCATTTTTCTTTCTTACAGAGATCTTCGAGCAAAAGTAGAGAGGAGTCGAAGAACGCCGCAAACAGCCTTCATGAGGCTAGTGAATTTCCCAAACAGCCTTTATGAGGCTACCCATAATGAGGCCGGAAAGTGTTTTCACTTTCTGACGGTTCCAAGCCCGTTGAACTCAGAGGATGGGTTGATAATTGATGAAAGGGATGAAAGGATGGCCACTCACACGCCAAACGTATACAGAAATCAAATTTCTGTCTTCATTAGTTTGCAATCTCTCTTCACAGTGTGATGATTTTAAAAAACTCATCTTCAGCGAGCTAAGAATGAATAATCAAAGTCTCCATTAAACTAGAGTTATGAAGTAGCTCATACATGTTACTAGACATGAAAGCATCAAATGTTACTCGTGTAAATTTAAATGAACCGTTAAAGCATCTTAGGTTAACATAACCTCCTCACACCTGAGTAACAGGAATTTACAAGCCTGAGTCATGTACATGAATGCGATACAATTCACAACAGTCATTGCACAGTGATTAGAATGTTAGAATACACGGTAGGGATTGTGTTCAGACCACTGCAGTAACATTGTAGGAATAATTAAAGTGAAAAGTTGTGTCACATGAAATGAGTGATGCAAGATTAGCTCACATTGAAATTAATTGGTAGTGTAACAAACAAGCTATGTGGGATTCAGCATATGTTTGAAGACAAGCGCTGTTAAAAGGTTTTGAGATGATGTGAATTTTATCACGTCATATTCATGGATGTAATAGAATAAATGTCATTACAGGTTTTTGAGTGTATAGGATAGAACACATGAAATTAATTGCAAGTGTAACAAAAAACCTATGTTCAAAAACATATCATGTACATGCTGTGTCGTTTTCTTTTCACATAAAGTTGGTCTTCAAACAGAGTGGACCGACTTAGTAATAAAGTTACCACCATTTTACTGTTTGTAAGTTAGGAATAATAACAGAGTCATTTCAGTGTTTGTAGGATAGGTGAAGTATAAAATGAAGTTGTGACCATGTCACTGTTTGTTAAGTTGGAAATAAAGTTATAACCATGTCACTGTAAAGTTAGAAATAATGTCATAGACATTTCAATGTTTGTAAGGAAGGTGAAGAATAAAATGAAGTTGGAATCATCTCACTGTTTGTAAAGTTAGAAATAAAGTAGTTGCTTGTAATGTTAGGAATAATGTCATTCACAAATGGCTAAGTTAATAAACGTACTATACACTGACGGCTAACATTCACTTGTGCTATATAAAACCCTAAATCCCTAAATCCAACCGTAGCTAACCCGATCCCCATAGATGATGGACTTTAGCAATTTATAGGTAGAGTATAAATAAAGTGACAAGCATTTCAGTGTTTGTAAGATAGGTAAAGTATAAAATATAGTCACAAGCATTTCACTGTTTGTTAAGTTAGAAATAAAGTTGATGTTTGTAAAGTCTGAAATCATGTTAGAATCCTTTCAGTGTTTGTAAAGTTAGAGATGATAGGTTTAACAAGCACGTTAGAGAGTTGAATGTACTGAGATCTAAGGATGTGATGGTCACATTAGAATTCAAGCGATTGAATGTCATCTTAATGAAGATAGAAATGTGCTTGTGGCTGCATGTGGTGGAAAAATGGGCTTCCCTTCATTCCATTCATCATTTACCCTTTCCCTCTGCAATCCATGTCCGAAGATATGTGGCGGGTTTTGGACCGCGTTAGCTGCATTAGAAGGAAGTTCTTATAAGAACTCATGATGCATTCACGAGGAAATGTGGTGAAACAGTGTACTGTATGTGTGCATGATGATTTTATGAACTAAAGAACGCCCATTACTCACTCCGTCACTGAAAGAAAACATAAACGAGTTGAGATGACAGCCATTCATATGCATACGTAAAACTCTTACTTCAACATCTGATATCACAATGACATCTTCACTCGCTTCCACTTCCTCACTTTCCGTGTCCTCACTCCATATCATCTCCACACTTTCCATCGTCTCGGCCTCACTCGCGACCGCCTCCATCTCTTGCCGTAGTCGACGGCTTATATCCTCATTCAAAGTGAAGTATGAATAATACTTCATAAATTCCACAGTGATATCCTCACCATAGATATCACTGTGGAATTCTTCTCCACTGGGTACAATGCGAAATGGCACAACGCACGCTCTTGGCTTATCGGACATGACTATGATAGTGAAATGCAGGAGACTCTGCTTTATATGAGAATGATACAGCCCTTCAAATGTCCTGTTCGCGCAATCATATTGCTCGAAACTTATGGTTAGAGTAAGAAAAGGGAAGGCATTTGCATTGACTGCCATCCTCAGCCACTCAACAAACTTAGATGCAAATGGTTTCTTGCGCGTGCGGAGTGTACAGTAACGAATTGTCAACGTGAGAATCCTTTCAGTCGCCCACGATGATCTCTCGGGTGCGATAGCAGTGAGCTGTGTGGGAATCAGCTAGGTGGGAGGTCTGAGATGACGATAAGTTCCTGCATCCTTGTTCGTTGGACAGATGCGATAGAAAATTCAATGTGTTTAATGTGACAGACAGGTTTCAGAGAGAGCGCTATCATTCATCTTTGTGTTCTACTCTATCTGCTGAGGGGCAGCGCGACAGACGGTCGCCAACCGGCTGCGCTGTCTCTCCTCGTGAGCCTCTGTGTGTTCATGAGGGTTGGAAGAGTTATGACATCTGTTTCACTGATAGGTTTTATGATAATCATTTTTAGCTGCCTTTGAATGGCAGCGTGTTGAATATTGCAAGCATGGTTAAATGTCAATCAGTGTGCCATTTTTAAGTCGTCTGCATTCGCACAGAAAATCACTTGATACAGGTTTCAATGTTGATTCTATTATCAACTTACAAGCACGATTCGTTTAGAAATGAGACACGTGTTGATTCTCTTCATTTGTCATGCACATGAAATGCAAACTTTGATTCTAACCTTTAATACTCATGGACAGTCCTAATGCAATGTTCACTGTTTCATACTCATGAAATAGTTTTGCTTTTCCTACTGAAATAGCTATTTTCAGCTTTTTTGCTACTGAAATTTGCTTTTCCTCATGAAATAGCTTTGCTGTTTCCTACTGATGAGCGTGTTATGGTCCTCTACAAAGACTTGTTCATTTTGTTAGTTCAATGGTCGAGTCACAACGTTGAACTGCATCTATGACTTATGCGTTTCTACAGGTTTTTATATCAACTTTAAACGCGACTGCAATCTATGAAAGCTTTGCCGACATAAAGTTGTTGTCACTCATCATGTAGTTTTCATGAGTCTAGAGCTTCATGTTTACGAATTTCATTTGAATGTTAGAAAGTTGAAGTTAGAATATATCATTCATATTTATGTCTTTATTTACAAAACAGTCTACACACGCATTCAATTTGATAAAGTCAAACAACACATTCAGTAAAGCTGGTGCGCTAACCAGTGTGACTGCAGAATTATTTCATAAAACTTTTTTCAACGTTCGCTAAGTTTCACAACATGTCAAAGACTTCTCACAAAATTTATTTCAACGTCTGCGTTTAGAGTTTTAAGCGAACATGTGATTCACCTATTCTACACGAGCGGTTAACGCATGTGAGATAAAACCCTAAATCCGTAAATCGCTAAATCCAGCCGTAGATGACCCTACCCTTGGATTATGGACTTTAGGACTCTAGGACTCACGTGATTAAATGTCATGGACCTAGCTCTCACACACTCAACGTTTGTGACAAGTCTTTCCCCGGTTTTATAAAACATTCAACACTGTAGTACTTACTATAAGACCTTTTAAGACTGTGAAACAATCTACACAGTGCAGTAAAACTTTCTAGTGCTGTGGTGAGTTCAGTCAGTCATAAAACTTCAATGATCAAACTTTACCTTCACAAACGTGTGTTGTGGTAAAAACTATTTGACTATACCAACTCTAACATTTTATGACATTTGTGTTTCATGAAACGTCATGATCAAACTTTCTAACCATATATTAACCTGTGTTGCAGTAAAACTTTTGTACAACATGATACACTTTCTGACTACACTCAAGAATAAAACTTCGATGATCAAACTTTGCTTTCACAAACGTGTGTCGCGGTAAAACTATTTGACTACACTAAACTTTGCTTTTGCAAACCATGATACACTTTCTGACTGCACTCCCAAGAGCTTGTTCACTAGCGAAGAGAGAAATGAGCTTGTAGTTGCGTGTGGCGCATGGATGCCCCTTCCAATTCATTCCATTCATCATTTCGTCTCCGTGATAGAGACAGTTCTTAAAAGAACTTATGGTTCATTCTCGCATGTATGACCAACTACCGGGAGACATGTGCAATGGAAATTTTGTGAGGTAGCCTGTGGCAGATAGCTAAATGTCACCGTGACGGTCAGAGTACAACGTTGAGACGAAAGGCAACCACTTGGAAACATGACGCAGAAAGGTTTCACAAGGATTACAATTGCCAACGTCCCGTGCAGTACTCATCGCTACGGACTTCCCCGCTGTCTCGAAAGAACGCCCACCAACAGGAAGTATGACACCGAAAGTCTCCGTAACTTGCACCGTCAATGACTTGATAGCCAGACATGAAAACCGGTGGAGTTATTTACAAGTCTTTGCTTTGATCAGCTTGGTGATTCACAAGCGTTTTGCAATGGAGATGTTTAGATGCCACCCATGACAAGATAGCTAAGACTCAACCGATTGGCGTTCAAAGTGCTACGTTGAGAACTGTGTCAAATGCCCAACATGAGTTGCCCCCAGAGGTGTCGGTCTAAAATATGACACACTCCCTTGCCACACTTATCACTACGGCATCATCCGCCGTCCCGAAGGAACACCCTGTCATTGGAATATTACAGCAAAACTCTCCGTGTCATGCTCGCTTTCAGTGAAAAGCCGCTTGTATTATGATAAGACATGAAAAGACTGCCTCGTACACACTTATCCATGCCTTCATTGACTTCATCAGGGTCGAAACCCCCAGAAAACCTCCAAAAATAGTGAATTTTAATTTTTCAACTTTTTAGCACTACTTACAAAATTTTATAAATTGTCTGGCAATATAGGTCTGATCAATAGCGATCGACTCTTTTTTGAATCAAGTCAAACGGACTTGTAGAAGCAAAGTTACAAGCCTTTAAAGTTTTTGAGTCTTTTATGACCTGGAGACGAAGGCCATCTCCTGGCTAACCATTAAGTCTGACGCCACCTTAGCTGATATCAGCAATGAAATTTTCTAAGTCGGTTTCTTCGAGAAACCCGAAATTTGGAATGTCCGATGCTATCATCACAGCTAAGAGAGACGACCTACCTTTGACTATCGCCCTCGTCTTAATGAAAAGTCTCTGTCGGTTCCCCGCTTATATAGTTTGTGGCGATCAGCTGATGACGCAAGATCCATCATCCAAAAACTTTAAAGCCGTCTATCGCCGGTTCTAGTGCTCCGATTGACTCCAAATTTTGACATTCACGTTTTCTCGCTCTCACCTTTCATTTAAGCCATCCCTCGACTCTCTAGGAGGACCAGAAGCTGAGTTGAAAAAACTCGAGCTCTTCATTCACTTCCAATCCTCTGCTATTCATCGCCGATGGTGGCCACAATTTAACATTTTCGAGAAAAATCCCGTGTGGAGACCCAGTGTGAAGAAAATTTTCAACTTTTTCTCTCCGATTCACTTGAAACTCACCTTCTAGATGCAGAATGGCACGCTGATTCCAAATCTGGTCTCTGTTATCCCGTCCGAGGTGTCGTTCACCCGCTAGAGCCATTTTCGTAAAAATTCTAACTGTGTCGTTTTTTCGCCAATTTCCAACATTTTCAATGGTGTCTCACATCCAAGCGAAGGCAGATATGAACAAGCTGACTTTCATTGAATTTGTCTCACTCTCAGCCTTCAAATGAGCTATTGCACGACTTTCTACGATCTCTAGAACCAAAGTTGGAAGTCTGACAGGAGGGGGGTAAGAACTTTTTCTCTCCGATTGAGCTGGAAACAAGTCCCTAGACTCAAAATTGGCCAAAAAGTCCGAATCTGCCCTCCGAGTTTTCTCAATCCGGCCTCTAGTCATCGTAGAGAGTCGAGGGATAGCTTAAATGAAAGCTGAGAGCGAGAAAACGTGACTGTCAAAATTTGGAGTCAGTCGGAGCACTAGAACCGGAGATAGACGGGTTTAAAGTTTTTGGATGATGGATATTACGTCATCAGTTGATCGCCACAAACTATATAAGTGGAGTCTCTACTTGTGGAAATCAGTTCTCCTCCCGACTGGGTTGGGGTAGGTGAACTCCGGAGCTCTGATCATAGCATTGGAAATCTCCGAAAACCGGGTTTCCGTAGGAAACCAACTTAGAAAATTTCATTGCTGATATCAGCTAAGGCGTCAGACTTAAAGGTTAGCCAGGAGATGGCCTTCGTCTCCAGGCCACAAAAGACTCAAAAATTTAAAGGCTTGTAACTTTGCTTCCACAAGTCCTTTTGACTTGATTCAAAAAAGAGTCGATCGCTATTGATCAGACCTATATTGCCAGACAATTTATAAAATTTTGTAAGTAGTGCTAAAAAGTTGAAAAATTATAATTCACTATTTTTGGAGGTTTTCTGGGGGTTTCGACCCTGATGAAGTCAATGAAGGCATGAATAAGTGTGTATGAGCCACACATGAACCAAGCGTCTTTTCACTGAAAGCGAGCATGACACGGAGAGTTATGCTGTAATATTCCACTGACAGGGTGTTCCTTCGGGACGGCGGATGATGCCGTAGTGATAAGTGTGGCAAGGGAGTGTGTCATATTTTAGACCGACACCTCTGGGGGCAACTCATGTTGGGCATTTGACACAGTTCTCAACGTAGCACTTTGAATGCCAATCGGTTGAGTCAGCTATCTTGTCATGGGTGGCATCTAAACATCTCCATTGCAAAACGCTTGTGAATCACGGCTTGCTATCCCTCTCTACGGCTTGCTATCAAGCTGATCAAAGCAACGACTTACCAACCTCCTGTAAATAACTCCACCGGTTTTCATGTCTGGCTATCAAGTCATTGACGGGGCAAGTCACGGAGACTTTCGGTGTAATGCTTCCTATCGACGGGCGTCCCTTTTGGGCGGCGATGGAATCCGCAGCGAAGAGTACCGCATGGGATATTCGGCAATTGTAATCCTTGTTAAACCTTTCTGCGTCATGTTTGCAAGTGGTTCCTTATCGTCTCGACGTAGTGCTCTGACCGCCAAGGTGACATTTAGCCATCTGTCGAAGGTTACTTTAAGACATCTCCATTGCACTGAGTGCTAAAAACGTTGACAACCTAGGTTGATGAGAATGAGCCATGAGTTCTTTTAAGAACTGTCTCTATCACGGAGACGAAATGATGAATGGAATGAATTGGAAGGGGCATTCATGCGCCGCACGCAACCACAACCTCATTTCTCTCTTCGCTAGTGAACAAGCTCTTGTTAGTGTAGTCAGAAAGTATATCATGGCTTGCAAAAGCAAAGTTTAGTGTAGTCAAATAGTTTTACCGTGACACACGTTTGTGAAAGCAAAGTTTGATCATCGAAGTTTTATTCGTGAGTGTAGTCAGAAAGTGTATCATGATGTTTTATGAAACACAAGTTTATGAAATGATAATGTAGTCTGAAAGTTAATGAAACACATCACAAGTCCTAAAGTTCGCCATCCAGGACTCAGGTTTCCTACGACAAGATATAAGGAGATAGCACTTTATAGAAATTTACTTTTCACCTAGCATTGTTGCAGTGTAGTGATCCTGCATCATGAGTGAGACAGAAGCTGAATTAATGATTCGTCAAAAGAAAGAAAAGAGCACAATCATGGAGCTGTCAGAAAGGTACTACTCCATGGCAATCGAGACAGGTGATCCAAGGAAGATTGCCGATTGTCTAGAAACGATTGACTATGTGAAGAAAGCAACAATAGTTAGTCATCAAAGACAATCCAACATGCTAAAAGAGGGAAGATGGTTTGGACCTAAACATAAATATGAGTGAAGAGCATCCTTTCTTTAAAACATGAAGACATACACACTACTTCATTGCCTTTTTCCGTGAATAATCCATGAGCCTTTACGAGGCTACCCATAATGAGGCCTGAAAGTCATTTGCTTTCATGACGGTTCCAAGCCCGTATAACTCAGAGGATGGGTGAAAAATTGATGAAATGAAGGTAAAGTTTATCATGTTGTACAAAAGTTTTACTACAACACAGGTTGATGTATAGTTAGAAAGTTTGATCATGGCGTTTTATGAAACACAAGTGTCATAAAATGTAAGCGTAAGTGTAGTCAAATAGTTTTTACCACAACACACGTTTGTGAAAGTAAAGTATTAGATTACACTGAGTCATCAATAATTGCAAATGTGTACAAGTCATATCAAGCATATTCAACTGAGTGTCCATTTCTGACACTCATCATCATTTGAAATTATTTGAAGATGAAAAGTTGCATTCGTTTCCCAACTTCTTAGTTTGTAGCAAGAGAGCTTGGTTATTCGTTGAAGGCTATAGAAAGTGTTACAAATGTAAATGAAAATATTAAAGCTGGCGCTTTAGTTGAAAGACTAATGGATCTCGATGAGCATGCTATGAATCATCATTTGGATCGAAGATGGATAGAGGATTTTTCCATGCTGTAATGTGATGATAGTGAAAATAGGAGGATGAAATTGGTGCGATCTGGAGTGAAAAAGAAAAAAGTGACATTTGCAACTGATTTGTTAAGTAGCTCTGCCAATAAAAGTGACTTCAGAAAGGAATTGGAAGAAGAGACGTTAAAATTATTATGTGAACGGAACTGCGTTGAGTGTTTTAAAAGGGAACAGTCCCTTCTCTTTTTACCATGTTGTCATTCTGTTATGTGTTCTACGTGCTATGTACCTTTGGAAACTATGTTGTGCCCCATCTGTGATCAAGAAATAATTTCAACAGTCAATGTATATAATTGATTTTGATGCAATCCTTGTCGATTTTAGAACAGTCATCTATGACCATGACACCACTGCATCACCGTCTCATTGAAAAGAGAAAGCATGATTATACAAGGCAGTGGATTCTTGTGTTGGAAAAACTATTATCATTCAGTGATTGTAGAGAGATGATACATCGTTTGAGTAATGCTATCATCATTCACGCAAACTCTGAAGATGTTGACTATATGCTGTCTTATAATTGTAAACCAAAGCAGTTTACGAATGCACTTTCATCACTGATACATCATGGTCCTCTTTCATTACCTTGCTTGGAGTTATGTATTCTACACGTTGCTTATGGGAAGCCTTTTTCACTTAAGCACAATTGATGCAAAGGCATTAAACTTTACAAGCATCGTCGTACAAACAGATTGCTCATGTCTGGCTCATAACATATCAGCTAACGACACAGCTGAACTGTTTCCATTGAACTATGGCACCTCACTGAATGATACATTACATCTACACACACATGTATCTGCTTCTGACTATCCTAATGGTACTGTGGCTGTTCTCAGTGTATTACTTTTCACTAGTGCTGTACTCAATGTCTTCCTCTACTTCATTGCGTTTACGACGGTGATGTTTCGACGCTGCCGTCGTGTTTAAGCAAAGAACACTCTAACATCCACCTGTAAAAATGGCTAGACATCGTTCATCTCACCGTTCGCGCAGAGAAAAGTGTCAATCAAATGCAAACAAAAAATTCTGTCTCACTCCTCGTCGCTTATTAAAATTAAAACCATCTCATCGATGTGAGGCAAATAAGCTGGCAAACAATGCCTTCATTCGTAAAATGGGCGCGGAAGTACGAAAAGTGCGTTATATCACATCAAATAGCAAGAAGGCCAATGCAATTGCCAGGCCTGGTAAAGTTCTTCGCACCTTGAGCAATCCAAAAACATCAATTCCTACAAAGCGCAAACTATTATCACAGCGCGGTGGCTTCTTACCACTTTTAGAGCCTATCATCATAGCAGCTGCCGGTCCTGCTTTGGGAGGATTAGCTGGTGCTCTCGTGAATAAAGCCATTAATCGATGGATACTAAGTTAAATGGTATGACTTTTCATCAAAATCAACATGGATTTCCGTTTACGCTGTAATCGCACTATGTGCATCGTAGGACCCTCTCATAGTGGGAAGACACATTTAACACTGCAATTGTTGGAGCGTCGTAATGAGATTTTTGACTGCATACCGAATCGTGTTGTTTGGTGCTGTGGAATTCATCAACATAACTTACATCGTGAATTGCTTGGCAAGGGTTACTTGGTTCAACCGGCGATTATCAGCACTGCTGATATTCAACCCTATGATATTATCATTCTTGATGATTTACTTAATGAGAGTAAGAACTTACAAGAAGTAAGTGTTATGTTTACCAAGGCTGCTCATCAAAAACCATGCTTTATCATTTTTATTATGCAAAATCTTTTTCCAAGTGGAAAGGAAGCACGGACTCGAAGTCTAAACACACATTACTACATCATCTTCAAAAATCCTCGCGATAAAAGTCAAGTTGAATTCCTATCTCGACAAGTTCTTCCTCGCAAGTCAAAAGCCTTAATTGAAGTATTTGAGGCTGCTACGGAAAACCCCTATAATTATTTATTTTTGGACTTTACCCAGGAGTGTCCTGAGGATTATCGCTTACGCAGTCATCTCTTTGAGAAACCCATGATCATATATAAATTGTTATGAGTGGTTTTCAACGCATGATTGCTATTCCACAAGAAGAATATATGCATCTGACTACAATGCAGAGTGTTCAACAACCTTGGGGAAATCAAATGTTACAACTTAATCAGCAATATGAACAAGAAGCTGTACAAAGTAGAAATCCATATGATCGTTTGATAAAGCAGAGTTCTACATGTACCTTTAAAGAAATGAAACAATTGAAAGAAAAAATTCGCAATGATCTTTCGCTTGGTTTACCCAGACCCTATCGCAATCGCGCACTGAGCTTATATCGAAGTCTCGAACCCAACTTGAAAATCACTCAACGAGGTGAAGTGGTAGGTGATGATGGTGGAGTCATTAGAGACTCAAGAGTGGAAGATTTAATTAATCATGCTGTTCGTGATCGTCGTCTTCACTTTACACCTACAGGGTGGGAGTTCTTTTCAAAAAGTATGAAGAAATTCAATGTTCCAAAGGCAATTTCTTGGTCGTGATACCTTACAGGAAATAGAAAATGATTCTACACCTAGGAAGAGAAAGTTGCAAAGTGTAGAGGGACCTAAAAAGAGTATCAAGCAAACTTTGAAAACACCCGAGAAGTTGCCGAAGCGTATGCTAAAACCTTCAACACGTTATCAATCATTTGATTTTATCACAGACTTCTAATATGAAGAAGCTATGTTGCATCCCATGTTCAGAGTTACCAAACATTCATGTGTCATTGTTGTCATTCATGTGACGGCTCAAAAAAGTAGCAAAAGCAGGTCTCAAACACAAACGCAAACCCTAGCGGAGAAAAAGACTGATACTTTGAGGCAAATAAACGATCCCTCTTAATAGACGATGGATGAACATCTGAAATCAATTTACTATAACCCAAAGCATTATGCAGGTTATGCTTCAGTGAAAAAGTTGTCACAAGCAAGTGATTATTCACAGAAACAAGTGAAGAGATGGTTAAAAGCTCAACCTGCATATACATTGCACACACAAGCTCGAAAACGTTTTCCTACCCGTTCTTATTTCGTTCATGATATTGATGAACAATGGCAAGCAGATTTGGCTGATGTTTCTTTATTAGCTAAAAAGAATAAAGGTTATCGCTTTCTCCTAACTGTCATTGACTTATTTTCTCGTTATGCTTGGGTTCAACCACTCAAGACAAAGCGTGGTGAAGAAGTGGCCGAGGCTTTCCAAAATATTTTCAGTGAAGGCCGCATTCCCACACGTATTCAGACTGATCAAGGGAAAGAGTTTGGAAACAGACATGTGCGTGCTTTATTTCGCGAACACAACATTGAGCTGTCTAGTGTGAAAAGTGCATACAAGGCTGCAGTGGTCGAACGCTTTAATCGTACACTGAAACTCGTCTATGGCGTTATTTCACTGCAAAAACAACACAAAAGTGGACAGATGTACTACAAGATACTGTACACGCTTACAATCATTCTGTTCATCGTATGATTGGCCACAAACCTGCTGACATAACTCCAGACATGGTGGATACAATCCGTGAAATCAATGCTAAACGCAAGCAACCATCACAAGGTAAGCGTGACATTCAGGTTGGTGACAAAGTTCGCATTTCCAAGGTGAAAAGCGTGTTTGCGAAAGGATATCTTCCCAATTGGACGGAAGAAATATTTACTGTCTCTGAGGTTAGCAAGAAATTCAAGCCCACTACCTACAAGCTTCGTGATTATCATGGTGAAGAGATTGAAGGGAGTTTTTATCGTCATGAGATAACGCCCATCACCAAAGAAGATGATGACTACATGGTTGAAAAGATACTTCGTCACCAAATGCGACAAGGGGAAAAGTGGAGCCTGGTGAAATGGGCTGGCTATCCAAATTCAATGAACAGTTGGATTCGTCATTCTGACCTTTATCGTGTTAGTCAACGTTCCTAAGCAAAGTAATGAATTGTGTAAATATAAATAAATAAATACCTATGGATCAAACTACTACGTTTTATTCTGCTCCCTTCTATGTTAGTCATGGAGCTGGCTTTCCCGTTTATGCTGGATCGAGACGTCACAAAGGGGGTAGTCTATTGGGTGCTGTCAAAGGTATGATGCTCCCCACTATCGCAAATGTGGGAAAATCAGCTTTAAAGGAAGCTGTAGGATTAGCAGCAGATGTAGCAAGTGATGCGCTTTCAGGAAGATTGCCGATTCGTGAATCGCTAAAGCGTCATGGAATACAGCGTTTGAAGAATGTCGGTAAGGCTGGAATCAGGTCTGTCATCAGTCATATCAATCCACTCTCTACCTCAGGCAAACGTAAGCGAAGAGCATCTCGTATGCCTCCTAGCAAACGCAGACGACGTGGACTGTTTTAAATATGGAATGTAAAACCTCATCCCTTCGCTTATTTGATAGAACACCTATACAGACGGATATCATTAGAAATTATGTATCCATTCGTTATCCACAGACAAGTATCGATTCCGGTAGTGTCATTGAGCTTTTAATACCAGGAAATAATGCTGAGTACATGGATGTAAATGACATCAATCTACATGTTAAGTTCAAGATAGTAAATAAGGACGGTACAAACCTTGACGACAAGGACAAAGTAGCCGTGAATAACTTGGCAATAGCAACGCTCTTCAAGGATGTATCATTGACCACTGGTGAAACTGGGTTTGAAGGTGGTCAACACAGTTATCCCTATCTCGGTTATTTTTCATCAGTCATGCAGTTCCAGCTACAAGCACAAAAGAGTCACATGGCTGTTATGGGTTGGTGTAAAGATGAAGCTGGTAAATTTGATAGTGACGAAAACAAGGGATTTGTCACTCGTGAAAAGTGGACTGCAGAAAGTAGGGTGTGTGAATTATATGGTTCTCTATACTTTGACTTTTTCCGTCAATCACGTTTCTTAATGTCAAAAGTAGACATGCGAGTTCATCTCTTGCCGAACGATCCTAAATTTGTATTGAATACTTATGGAGCAAAGACTGAATTTAAGATTGTGTTTGAAAGTGTTAGACTTTATGTGCGACGAATGACAGTGAATCCTTCGGTGATTAATGGTCACGAGATGGGTTTGAAGAAGTATGATGCTCTTTATGATGTAAATCATACTGAGATCCATAGTTTCACCATTCCTCGTGCGCAAAAGAGCTTTGTTAAAGATAGTTTGTTTCCTATACAATCACCAAAAATGATCATTGTGGGATTGATTGCAAATGATGCATACAATGGTAATATATCGAAGAATCCCCTCAACTTTGAACACTTTGGTTTAAATCAAATCCGATTGTATCGCGATACTGATTGCCTTCCTGGTACTCCTTTTGCCCAGACTTTGCTAATGGACATTATTCTCGCTCATATCAAAATATTATGGAGACCTTTAAATACTGGAATACTGATGACACCAATGGTTTGACCTATGATGAATTTGCTAAAAGTTATACGCTTTATGCATTTGATTTGACAGCAAACAATGAAGCAGGTGCTTCTTATCGTCCGGGCACTGCCACGAAGGGTCTTAAACTAGAATTCTTTTTTGAAAAGATTTGACGAAAACAGTCAATGTACTCATCTATGCTGTGTTCGATTCCACCATTCGAATTAACAGGCTACGTGACGTTTCCGCTTCTTATACAAGTCAATGAGTTGGTTATCTGATGCAGAGCTAGAGAGAGTCGTTCAAGAACATGGTGATGAACGCACTGTTGCAGCATTTTGAGGTGTGTTTTCCATTAATAATATGCCCACAGTTTTGCCAAAACCACCCTCATTCATTGTTATGAATACTGATACAGCACACTTATCCGGCAAACACTGGAAAGTTTTATTTATTGATAAAAACTATTGAGGTGAAATTTTTGATTCATTGGCCTAACCAAACTGTGATTATGTTACACTCTTCATGAACCGTCATTCACGAAAATGGATTTGCAATGCTTTGGCCTATCAACATCCCTTGTCTTCAACATGTGGAGCATATGCCCTCTACTTTGTAATGCAACGACTACATTATGACTCTTTACATGACATTTGTAAACATTTTTCACATGATGCCCTTGTCAATGAAAAGTGCATTCGTAACTTTTATAAAAGCCTTCAATAAATATGTACGATTAAAATTTGCTTCCTTTATTATACTTCAATGGAAAAGTAGATGATGTGATTGAATATGTTGTATTTAGTCATCAAACATGAATAGGTAGAAGAGATAAGAAGACATTGTTCACTTGTCACACTCATGCTTATGAGTGTTGGTTTGTTGAATGTAAGTCATTATGCGAGGATGTATACGTTCTCTATACTTGTTCCAACTTGAGTATGTAAAATGTATAGCACCATATTGATCATGAAGAGCAATGAAATCTCGTCGAATAATGAACAGACGCCCACCTAGAGAGATACAGTACATTGGATGATGCATGATATGCAAAGCATCGTGGAGGTTATCCATCTGCAGAATTATTACATAAAACCTTTTTCAACGTTCACTAAGTTTCACAACATGTCAAAGACTTCTCGCAAAACTTATTCCAACGTCTGAGTTAAGAGTTTTAAGCGAACATGTGCTTCACCTATTCTACACGAACGGTTAACGCATGTGAGATAAAACCTTAAATCCGTAAATCGCTAAATCCAGCCGTAGATGACCCTACCCTTGGATTATAGACTTTAGGACTCTAGGACTCACGTGATTAAATGTCATGGACCTAGCTCTCACACACTCAACGTTTGTGACAAGTCTTTCCCCTGTTTTATAAAACATTCAACACTGTAGTACTTACTATAAGACCTTTTAAGACTGTGAAACAATCTACACAGTGCAGTAAAACTTTCTAGTGCTGTGGTGAGTTCAGTCAGTCATAAAACTTCAATCATCAAACTTTACCTTCACAAACGTGTGTTGTGGTAAAAACTATTTGACTATACCAACTCTAACATTTTATGACATTTGTGTTTCATGAAACGTCATGATCAAACTTTCTAACCATATATTAACCTGTGTTGCAGTAAAACTTTTGTACAACATGATACACTTTCTGACTACACTCACGAATAAAACTTCGATGATCAAACTTTGCTTTCACAAACGTGTGTCACGGTAAAACTATTTGACTACACTAAACTTTGCTTTTGCAAACCATGATACACTTTCTGACTGCACTCCCAAGAGCTTGTTCACTAGCGAAGAGAGAAATGAGCTTGTAGTTGCGTGTGGCGCATGGATGCCCCTTCCAATTCATTCCATTCATCATTTCGTCTCCGTGATAGAGACAGTTCTTAAAAGAACTCATGGCTCATTCTCGCATGTATGACCAACTACCGGGAGACATGTGCAATGGAAATTTTGTGAGGTAGCCTGTGGCAGATAGCTAAATGTCACCTTGGCGGTCAGAGTACAACGTTGAGACGAAGGGCAACCACTTGGAAACATGACGCAGAAAGGTTTCACAAGGATTACAATTGCCAACGTCCCGTGAAGTACTCATCGCTACGGACTTCCCCGCTGTCTCGAAAGAACGCCCACCAACAGGAAGTATGACACCGAAAGTCTCCGTAACTTGCACCGTCCATGACTTGATAGCCAGACATGAAAACCGGTGGAGTCATTTACAAGTCGTTGCTTTGATCAGCTTGGTGATTCACAAGCGTTTTGCAATGGAGATGTTTAGATGCCACCCATGACAAGATAGCTAAGACTCAACCGATTGGCGTTCAAAGTGCTACGTTGAGAACTGTGTCAAATGCCCAACATGAGTTGCCCCCAGAGGTGTCGGTCTAAAATATGACACACTCCCTTGCCACACTTGCCACTACGGCATCATCCGCCGTCCCGAAGGAACACCCTGTCATTGGAATATTACAGCAAAACTCTCCGTGTCATGCTCGCTTTCAGTGAAAAGCCGCTTGTATTATGATAAGACATGAAAAGACTGCCTCGTACACACTTATCCATGCCTTCATTGACTTCATCAGGGTCGAAACCCCCAGAGAACCTCCAAAAATAGTGAATTTTAATTTTTCAACTTTTTAGCACTACTTACAAAATTTTATAAATTGTCTGGCAATATAGGTCTGATCAATAGCGATCGACTCTTTTTTTAATCAAGTCAAACGGACTTGTAGAAGCAAAGTTACAAGCCTTTAAAGTTTTTGAGTCTTTTATGACCTGTAGACGAAGGCCATCTCCTGGCTAACCTTTAAGTCTGACACCACCTTAGCTGATATCAGCAATGAAATTTTCTAAGTCGGTTTCTTAGAGAAACCCGAAATTTGGAATGTCCGATGCTATCATCACAGCTCAGAGAGACGACCTACCTTTGACTATCGCCCTCGTCTTAATGAAAAGTCCCTGTCGGTTCCCCGCTTATATAGTTTGTGGCGATCAGCTGATGACGCAAGATCCATCATCCAAAAACTTTAAAGCCGTCTATCGCCGGTTCTAGTGCTCCGATTGACTCCAAACTTTGACATTCACGTTTTCTCGCTCTCACCTTTCATTTAAGCCATCCCTCGACTCTCTAGGAGGACCAGAAGCTGAGTTGAAAAAACTCGAGCTCTTCATTCACTTCCAATCCTCTGCTATTCATCGCCGATGGTGGCCACAATTTAACATTTTCGAGAAAAATCCCGTGTGGAGACCCAGTGTGAAGAAAATTTTCAACTTTTTCTCTCCGATTCACTTGAAACTCACCTTCTAGATGCAGAATGGCACGCTGATTCCAAATCTGGTCTCTGTTATCCCGTCCGAGGTGTCGTTCACCCGCTAGAGCCATTTTCGTAAAAATTCTAACTGTGTCGTTTTTTCGCCAATTTCCAACATTTTCAATGGTGTCTCACATCCAAGCGAAGGCAGATATGAACAAGCTGACTTTCATTGAATTTGTCTCACTCTCAGCCTTCAAATGAGCTATTGCACGACTTTCTACGATCTCTAGAACCAAAGTTGGAAGTCTGACAGGAGGGGGGGGTAAGAACTTTTTCTCTCCGATTGAGCTGGAAACAAGTCCCTAGACTCAAAATTGGCCAAAAAGTCCGAATCTGCCCTCCGAGTTTTCTCAACCCGGCCTCTAGTCATCGTAGAGAGTTGAGGGATAGCTTAAATGAAAGCTGAGAGCGAGAAAACGTGACTGTCAAAATTTGGAGTCAGTCAGAGCACTAGAACCGGAGATAGACGGGTTTAAAGTTTTTGGATGATGGATATTACGTCATCAGCTGATCGCCACAAACTATATAAGTGGAGTCTCTACTTGTGGAAATCAGTTCTCCTCCCGACTGGGTTGAGGTAGGTGAACTCCGGAGCTCTGATCATAGCATTGGAAATCTCCGAAAACCGGGTTTCCGTAGGAAACCAACTTAGAAAATTTCATTGCTGATATCAGCTAAGGCGTCAGACTTAAAGGTTAGCCAGGAGATGGCCTTCGTCTCCAGGCCATAAAAGACTCAAAAATTTAAAGGCTTGTAACTTTGCTTCCACAAGTCCTTTTGACTTGATTCAAAAAAGGTCCGATCGCTATTGATCAGACCTATATTGACAGATTACTTATAAAATTTCATAAGTAGTACTAAATGCTGAAAAATTAAAATTCACTATTTTTGGAGGTTTTCTGGGGGTTTCGACGCTGATGAAGTCAATGAAGGCATGGATAAGCGTGTATGAGCCACACATGAACCAAGCGTCTTTTCACTGAAAGCGAGCATGACACGGAGAGTTTTGCTGTAATATTCCACTGACAGGGTGTTCCTTCGGGACGGCGGATGATGCCGTAGTGATAAGTGTGGCAAGGGAGTGTGTCATATTTTAGACCGACACCTCTGGGGGCAACTCATGTTGGGCATTTGACACAGTTCTCAACGTAGCACCTTGAACGCCAATCGGTTGAGTCTTAGCTATCTTGTCATGGGTGGCATCTAAACATCTCCATTGCAAAACGCTTGTGAATCACGGCTTGCTATCCCTCTCTACGGCTTGCTATCAAGCTGATCAAAGCAACGACTTACCAACCTCTTGTAAATAACTCCACCGGTTTTCATGTCTTGCTATCAAGTCATTGACGGTGCAAGTCACGGAGACTTTCGGTGTAATGCTTCCTATCGACGGGCGTCCCTTTTGGGCGGCGATGGAATCCGCAGCGAAGAGTACCGCATGGGATATTCGGCAATTGTAATCCTTGTTAAACCTCTCTGCGTCATGTTTGCAAGTGGTTCCTTATCGTCTCGACGTAGTGCTCTGACCGCCAAGGTGACATTTAGCCATCTGTCGAAGGTTACTTTAAGACATCTCCATTGCACTGAGTGTTAAAAACGTTGACAACCTAGGTTGATGAGAATGAGCCATGAGTTCTTTTAAGAACTGTCTCTATCACGGAGACGAAATGATGAATGGAATGAATTGGAAAGGGCATTCATGCGCCGCACGCAACCACAACCTCATTTCTCTCTTCGCTAGTGAACAAGCTCTTGTTAGTGTAGTCAGAAAGTATATCATGGCTTGCAAAAGCAAAGTTTAGTGTAGTCAAATAGTTTTACCGTGACACACGTTTGTGAAAGCAAAGTTTGATCATCGAAGTTTTATTCGTGAGTGTAGTCAGAAAGTGTATCATGATGTTTTATGAAACACAAGTTTATGAAATGATAATGTAGTCTGAAAGTTAATGAAACACATCACAAGTCCTAAAGTTCGCCATCCAGGACTCAGGTTTCCTACGACAAGATATAAGGAGGTAGCACTTTATAGAAATTTACTTTTCACCTAGCATTGTTGCAGTGTAGTGATACTGCATCATGAGTGAGACAGAAGCTGAATTAATGATTCGTCAAAAAAAAGAAAAGAGCACAATCATGGAGCTGTCAGAAAGGTACTACTCCATGGCAATCGAGACAGGTGATCCAAGGAAGATTGCCGATTGTCTAGAAACGATTGACTATGTGAAGAAAGCAACAATAGTTAGTCATCAAAGACAATCCAACATGCTAAAAGAGGGAAGATGGTTTGGACCTAAACATAAATATGAGTGAAGAGCATCCTTTCTTTAAAACATGAAGACATACACACTACTTCATTGCCTTTTTCCGTGAATAATCCATGAGCCTTTACGAGGCTACCCATAATGAGGCCTGAAAGTCATTTGCTTTCATGACGGTTCCAAGCCCGTATAACTCAGAGGATGGGTGAAAAATTGATGAAATGAAGGTAAAGTTTATCATGTTGTACAAAAGTTTTACTACAACACAGGTTGATGTATAGTTAGAAAGTTTGATCATGGCGTTTTATGAAACACAAGTGTCATAAAATGTAAGCGTAAGTGTAGTCAAATAGTTTTTACCACAACACACGTTTGTGAAAGTAAAGTATTAGATTACACTGAGTCATCAATAATTGCAAAGGTGTACAAGTCATATCAAGCATATTCAACTGAGTGTCCATTTCTGACACTCATCATCATTTGAAATTATTTGAAGATGAAAAGTTGCATTCGTTTCCCAACTTCTTAGTTTGTAGCAAGAGAGCTTGGTTATTCGTTGAAGGCTATAGAAAGTGTTACAAATGTAAATGAAAATATTAAAGCTGGCGCTTTAGTTGAAAGACTAATGGATCTCGATGAGCATGCTATGAATCATCATTTGGATCGAAGATGGATAGAGGATTTTTCCATGCTGCAATGTGATGATAGTGAAAATAGGAGGATGAAATTGGTGCGATCTGGAGTGAAAAAGAAAAAGGTGACATTTGCAACTGATTTGTTAAGTAGCTCTACCAATAAAAGTGACTTCAGAAAGGAATTGGAAGAAGAGACGTTAAAATTATTATGTGAACGGAACTGCGTTGAGTGTTTTAAAAGGGAACAGTCCCTCTCTTTTTACCATGTTGTCATTCTGTTATGAGTTCTACGTGCTATGTACCTTTGGAAACTATGTTGTGCCCCATCTGTGATCAAGAAATAATTTCAACAGTCAATGTATATAATTGATTTTGATGCAATCCTTGTCGATTTTAGAACAGTCATCTATGACCATGACACCACTGCATCACCGTCTCATTGAAAAGAGAAAGCATGATTATACAAGGCAGTGGATTCTTGTGTTGGAAAAACTATTATCATCCAATGATTGTAGAGAGATGATACATCGTTTGAGTAATGCTATCATCATTCACGCAAACTCTGAAGATGTTGACTATATGCTATCTTATAATTGTAAACCAAAGCAGTTTACGAATGCACTTTCATCACTGATACATCATGGTCTTCTTTCATTACCTTGCTTGGAGTTATGCATTCTACACGTTGCTTATGGGAAGCCTTTTTCACTTAAGCACAATTGATGCAAAGGCATTAAACTTTACAAGCATCGTCGTACAAACAGATTGTTCATGTCTGGCTCATAACATATCAGCTAACGACACAGCTGAACTGTTTCCATTGAACTATAGCACCTCACTGAATGATACATTACAGCTACCCACACATGTATCTGCTTCTGACTATCCTAATGGCACTGTGGTTGTTCTCAGTGTATTACTTTTCACTAGTGCTGTACTCAATGTCTTCCTCTACTTCATTGCGTTTACGACGGTGATGTTTCGACGCTGCCGTCGTGTTTAAGCAAAGAACACTCTAACATCCACCTGTAAAAATGGCTAGACATCGTTCATCTCACCGTTCGCGCAGAGAAAAGTGTCAATCAAATGCAAACAAAAAATTCTGTCTCACTCCTCGTCGCTTATTAAAATTAAAACCATCTCATCGATGTGAGGCAAATAAGCTGGCAAACAATGCCTTCATTCGTAAAATGGGCGCGGAAGTACGAAAAGTGCGTTATATCACATCAAATAGCAAGAAGGCCAATGCAATTGCCAGGCCTGGTAAAGTTCTTCGCACCTTGAGCAATCCAAAAACATCAATTCCTACAAAGCGCAAACTATTATCACAGCGCGGTGGCTTCTTACCACTTTTAGAGCCTATCATCATAGCAGCTGCCGGTCCTGCTTTGGGAGGATTAGCTGGTGCTCTCGTGAATAAAGCCATTAATCGATGGATACTAAGTTAAATGGTATGACTTTTCATCAAAATCAACATGGATTTCCGTTTACGCTGTAATCGCACTATGTGCATCGTAGGACCCTCTCATAGTGGGAAGACACATTTAACACTGCAATTGTTGGGGCGTCGTAATGAGATTTTTGACTGCATACCGAATCGTGTTGTTTGGTGCTGTGGAATTCATCAACATAACTTACATCGTGAATTGGTTGGCAAGGGTTACATGGTTCAACCGGAGATTATCAGCACTGCTGATATTCAACCCTATGATATTATCATTCTTGATGATTTACTTAATGAGAGTAAGAACTTACAAGAAGTAAGTGTTATGTTTACCAAGGCTGCTCATCAAAAACCATGCTTTATCATTTTTATTATGCAAAATCTTTTTCCAAGTGGAAAGGAAGCACGGACTCGAAGTCTAAACACACATTACTACATCATCTTCAAAAATCCTCGCGATAAAAGTCAAGTTGAATTCCTATCTCGACAAGTTCTTCCTCGCAAGTCAAAAGCCTTAATTGAAGTATTTGAGGCTGCTACGGAAAACCCCTATAATTATTTATTTTTGGACTTTACCCAGGAGTGTCCTGAGGATTATCGCTTACGCAGTCATCTCTTTGAGAAACCCATGATCATATATAAATTGTTATGAGTGGTTTTCAGCGCATGATTGCTATTCCACAAGAAGAATATATGCATCTGACTACAATGCAGAGTGTTCAACAACCTTGGGGAAATCAAATGTTACAACTTAATCAGCAATATGAACAAGAAGCTGTACAAAGTAGAAATCCATATGATCGTTTGATAAAGCAGAGTTCTACATGTACCTTTAAAGAAATGAAACAATTGAAAGAAAAAATTCGCAATGATCTTTCGCTTGGTTTACCCAGACCCTATCGCAATCGCGCACTGAGCTTATATCGAAGTCTCGAACCCAACTTGAAAATCACTCAACGAGGTGAAGTGGTAGGTGATGATGGTGGAGTCATTAGAGACTCAAGAGTGGAAGATTTAATTAATCATGCTGTTCGTGATCGTCGTCTTCACTTTACACCTACAGGGTGGGAGTTCTTTTCAAAAAGTATGAAGAAATTCAATGTTCCAAAGGCAATTTCTTGGTCGTGATACCTTACAGGAAATAGAAAATGATTCTACACCTAGGAAGAGAAAGTTGCAAAGTGTAGAGGGACCTAAAAAGAGTATCAAGCAAACTTTGAAAACACCCGAGAAGTTGCCGAAGCGTATGCTAAAACCTTCAACACGTTATCAATCATTTGATTTTATCACAGACTTCTAATATGAAGAAGCTATGTTGCATCCCATGTTCAGAGTTACCAAACATTCATGTGTCATTGTTGTCATTCATGTGACGGCTCAAAAAAGTAGCAAAAGCAGGTCTCAAACACAAACGCAAACCCTAGCGGAGAAAAAGACTGATACTTTGAGGCAAATAAACGATCCCTCTTAATAGACGATGGATGAACATCTGAAATCAATTTACTATAACCCAAAGCATTATGCAGGTTATGCTTCAGTGAAAAAGTTGTCACAAGCAAGTGATTATTCACAGAAACAAGTGAAGAGATGGTTAAAAGCTCAACCTGCATATACATTGCACACACAAGCTCGAAAACGTTTTCCTACCCGTTCTTATTTCGTTCATGATATTGATGAACAATGGCAAGCAGATTTGGCTGATGTTTCTTTATTAGCTAAAAAGAATAAAGGTTATCGCTTTCTCCTAACTGTCATTGACTTATTTTCTCGTTATGCTTGGGTTCAACCACTCAAGACAAAGCGTGGTGAAGAAGTGGCCGAGGCTTTCCAAAATATTTTCAGTGAAGGCCGCATTCCCACACGTATTCAGACTGATCAAGGGAAAGAGTTTGGAAACAGACATGTGCGTGCTTTATTTCGCGATCACAACATTGAGCTGTCTAGTGTGAAAAGTGCATACAAGGCTGCAGTGGTCGAACGCTTTAATCGTACACTGAAACTCGTCTATGGCGTTATTTCACTGCAAAAACAACACAAAAGTGGACAGATGTACTACAAGATACTGTACACGCTTACAATCATTCTGTTCATCGTATGATTGGCCGCAAACCTGCTGACATAACTCCAGACATGGTGGATACAATCCGTGAAATCAATGCTAAACGCAAGCAACCATCACAAGGTAAGCGTGACATTCAGGTTGGTGACAAAGTTCGCATTTCCAAGGTGAAAAGCGTGTTTGCGAAAGGATATCTTCCCAATTGGACGGAAGAAATATTTACTGTCTCTGAGGTTAGCAAGAAATTCAAGCCCACTACCTACAAGCTTCGTGATTATCATGGTGAAGAGATTGAAGGGAGTTTTTATCGTCATGAGATAACGCCCATCACCAAAGAAGATGATGACTACATGGTTGAAAAGATACTTCGTCACCAAATGCGACAAGGGGAAAAGTGGAGCCTGGTGAAATGGGCTGGCTATCCAAATTCAATGAACAGTTGGATTCGTCATTCTGACCTTTATCGTGTTAGTCAACGTTCCTAAGCAAAGTAATGAATTGTGTAAATATAAATAAATAAATACCTATGGATCAAACTACTACGTTTTATTCTGCTCCCTTCTATGTTAGTCATGGAGCTGGCTTTCCCGTTTATGCTGGATCGAGACGTCACAAAGGGGGTAGTCTATTGGGTGCTGTCAAAGGTATGATGCTCCCCACTATCGCAAATGTGGGAAAATCAGCTTTAAAGGAAGCTGTAGGATTAGCAGCAGATGTAGCAAGTGATGCGCTTTCAGGAAGATTGCCGATTCGTGAATCGCTAAAGCGTCATGGAATACAGCGTTTGAAGAATGTCGGTAAGGCTGGAATCAGGTCTGTCATCAGTCATATCAATCCACTCTCTACCTCAGGCAAACGTAAGCGAAGAGCATCTCGTATGCCTCCTAGCAAACGCAGACGACGTGGACTGTTTTAAATATGGAATGTAAAACCTCATCCCTTTGCTTTTTTGATAGAACACCTATACAGACGGATATCATTAGAAATTATGTATCCATTCGTTATCCAGAGACAAGTATCGATTCCGGTAGTGTCATTGAGCTTTTAATACCAGGAAATAATGCTGAGTACATGGATGTAAATGACATCAATCTACATGTTAAGTTTAAGATAGTAAATAAGGACGGTACAAACCTTGACGACAAGGACAAAGTAGCCGTGAATAACTTGGCAATAGCAACGCTCTTCAAGGATGTATCATTGACCACTGGTGAAACTCGGTTTGAAGGTGGTCAACACAGTTATCCCTATCTCGGTTATTTTTCAACAGTCATGCAGTTCCAGCTACAAGCACAAAAGAGTCATATGGCTGTTATGGGTTGGTGTAAAGATGAAGCTGGTAAATTTGATAGTGACGAAAACAAGGGATTTGTCACTCGTGAAAAGTGGACTGCAGAAAGTAGGGTGTGTGAATTATATGGTTCTCTATACTTTGACTTTTTCCGTCAATCACGTTTCTTAATGTCAAAAGTAGACATGCGAGTTCATCTCTTGCCGAACGATCCTAAATTTGTATTGAATACTTATGGAGCAAAGACTGAATTTAAGATTGTGTTTGAAAGTGTTAGACTTTATGTGCGACGAATGACAGTGAATCCTTCGGTGATTAATGGTCACGAGATGGGTTTGAAGAAGAATGATGCTCTTTATGATGTAAATCATACTGAGATCCATAGTTTCACCATTCCTCGTGCGCAAAAGAGCTTTGTTAAAGATAGTTTGTTTCCTATACAATCACCAAAAATGATCATTGTGGGATTGATTGCAAATGATGCATACAATGGTAATATATCGAAGAATCCCCTCAACTTTGAACACTTTGGTTTAAATCAAATCGGATTGTATCGCGATACTGATTGCCTTCCTGGTACTCCTTTTGCCCAGACTTTGCTAATGGACATTATTCTCGCTCATATCAAAATACTATGGAGACCTTTAAATACTGGAATACTGATGACACCAATGGTTTGACCTATGATGAATTTGCTAAAGGTTATACGCTTTATGCATTTGATTTGACAGCAAACAATGAAGCAGGTGCTTTTTATCGTCCGGGCACTGCCACGAAGGGTCTTAAACTAGAATTCTTTTTTGAAAAAGATTTGACGAAAACAGTCAATGTACTCATCTATGCTGTGTTCGATTCCACCATTCGAATTAACAGGCTACGTGACGTTTCCGCTTCTTATACAAGTCAATGAGTTGGTTATCTGATGCAGAGCTAGAGAGAGTCGTTCAAGAATATGGTGATGAACGCACTGTTGCAGCATTTTGAGGTGTGTTTTCCATTAATAATATGCCCACAGTTTTGCCAAAACCACCCTCATTCATTGTTATGAATACTGATACAGCACACTTACCCGGCAAACACTGGAAAGTTTTATTTATTGATAAAAACTATTGAGGTGAAATTTTTGATTCATTGGCCTTACCAAACTGTGATTATGTTACACTCTTCATGAACCGTCATTCACGAAAATGGATTTGCAATGCTTTGGCCTATCAACATCCCTTGTCTTCAACATGTGGAGCATATGCCCTCTACTTTGTAATGCAACGACTACATTATGACTCTTTACATGACATTTGTATACATTTTTCACATGATGCCCTTGTCAATGAAAAGTGCATTCGTAACTTTTATAAAAGCCTTCAATAAATATGTACGATTAAAATTTGTTTCCTTTATTATACTTCAATGGAAAAGTAGATGATGTGATTGAATATGTTGTATTTAGTCATCAAACATGAATAGGTAGAAGAGATAAGAAGACATTGTTCACTTGTCACACTCATGCTTATGAGTGTTGGTTTGTTGAATGTAAGTCATTATGCGAGGATGTATACGTTCTCTATACTTGTTCCAACTTGAGTATGTAAAATGTATAGCACCATATTGATCATGAAGAGCAATGCAATCTCGTCGAATAATGAATAGACGCCCACCTAGAGAGATACAGTACATTGGATGATGCATGATATGCAAAGCATCGTGGAGGTTATCCATTTGAAAGGTGATAAACTTTTTTTAACTTGTCGATGAGTATCGTAAAAGGTAATGCGTCTTCCATGTAACGTAACAGTGAGAAGAGAGCTTGGCAATCAGGGTTAGTTTTAGACATATCAAAACTTTTGCTTAGTCTTCTCGTTTAAGCAAAGCATTCATAAGAAATGGACGAAGTCTTGTTAAGATTCCTCATCATATTATCATTTGCAATAGTGACATTAGCGGGACAAGGATTAGATGATGCAGTTCGTCTCATCAAATCACCTATTCATGCAACAAGACCTATTGAAGATGTAATTCTTTCCGGCATAGCCGATCCTTGGCAAAATCATGCTTACAAACTTCAGATTTTAAGTCAGCGAATGGGTCATGCGTGGGAAATGGTGTTAACAGATTATGGCTTTAAGCGATCGCGTGTAGGTGGCATCGATTTGATCAATCCTGTACGTCGCATTGCAATGGAATTAAAAAATAGCTGTAGTGTGAGCTCATCAATGAAACGTGAAATATTTCATACCCTTGCAGATTTTAAACGTAGAAGACCAAGATATCAAGTAATATTTGGTTGTATCAACTATCGCAATATGAAAGAAGGCGGTACAAGCATACTTAGGGGAGTACATTATGTGAAAGGCCAACCACTCTTAACCAAATTCCTAGGACGACAGAAAGTGCCTACTGTGAACAGATTGAAAGCAGCAGTTCGTTATGTCATGCGACACAACGCCTAAGCAAACGGCGCTTTATGTTGATACTTTAACATGGAGTTTACAGCAGTGTTTCCCAGTAATGTTCAACCTGAGCGATATGAAAACACAGCTGCCGAGTATGAGACTGATTTAACACAGTCGATTGACTTACATGGTGATTGGGAAGTGGCCCTGCAAGATTTGAGGTATGCGAATAATATAAGAACCATTGCAAATGAAGTGATTACATTAGGCACTGCAACAAATCAAGACTTGTACTTTCCAAAACTAAGGCGAAATGATAAAGTACATACCTACAACTTGAATGAACATGCAGGAGCGTGGAATTCTATTCCTACAGTAAACACCCGTCGGGGAAAGCGAGCTGTTGATGGGATTGTAAATGGCTCTACTTTAATTATCATTGCAGGTACAGACATACCCATTGCTAAAAATGCTTCACCACTGAAATGGAAACAACCTACAAGCCCATCATTCCGTCATCGTTTAGAGCAATCATACTATTATATGAAAATTCAACGCCTATTGAATGTTATGAATGATTTGGCAAAGGATCTATGGTTCTGGCAGTTCTGGATCCAAATCTACATAAAGTTACACTCTGCATGAGACCGACTACTATTTCCCATGGATTTTATGTGAGTGGATCTCTTCAAAAGATATTGAATCTTAAATCACGTTTCTTTCTACCTATCGCAAAATTTTCAGAAGTAAAAGGAGGTGGCGCCTTCCCTTTGAGAGCTCAAGTGTCCATGAAAGTATCAAAGCAGATTAAGAAATATCCACATTGGTACATGAAAAAATTTAATATTACCCTTCTTCCCCTTGACCGCATGCATGAGCGCTTTGTGCTTTTTAAATCTGGTACTGCTGATGACTTGATCAAACAGGTAAATGAAATAAATGGATTATCTATGTCCATCACTCGAGTACACAATAAAGCAAGGATTGATTTCCGAAATGATTATGAGCGTTCACACATTGGATTTGTTCACATCAATTCTAAATTTCGCGATTTTCTCTCTTTAAATACAGACGTCTTATGGTCATACCATGAATGGGGGAATGTGAAAATAACATCTGAGCAGCAATTCGATTGCCGAATGGTCTTTATTTCAAACGCGCAGACTCTGTTTTACGTCCCAGTCTTACATGGAAGCCAAATGAAAAGTTACCGATTCTTCCAAAGCATTATAGCAATGGCTATGATGTTTGTACATACTTGAACAAGGGCATGTACATCTCTGCATACATGAACAGGGTATGTATCAAATCTACACTCATATCATTTTGACTATGATCCTAAAGCAAATACATTCTGCAATAGTGTATATGGTAAAACGGTCATTCACATTTCAGAAGAGTTAACATTTTTTTTAGCATTCAAACGTGACATATTCTACGACGAGAAGTACTGTGCATCAACATCCTTGCTCGATATGAATATCAATCACTTTTACATTTACACTAACTTTATCCATTCAACACAAGTTGGTGGTCAAATGGTTCCCCTTTTAAGATATATTCCTATTGACAGTGGTGACTTTGGTTCCTGAACAAGGTATACATTCCAGTCAATGTATCACGATTATCCCATTACAAATTTGGTATCTATGATAATAGTGGTAATCCTATTCAATTCATTGGTGGTCGTACTGTCTTAACACTTCATTTTCGTCAGATAACATCAAATCATTAAATCTGCATGTTGCGTGTGGCGCAGTCAATGTCTTTTCTTTCTTAATTAGGTGGCCGTTAAGGCCGTGGTCTCATAAAGACCGTTTGGGGCATTCTCTGGTCTCATCAAGGCTTTTCACTCCTGAAAGTCAGCCTGGTTTAAGAAAGGCTCACTCTCAACCGTTTGTAGAGTGAGCTGCTTGCAGCCTTCAATCATTTGTCTCTCTTCCACTTCTTCTTTTTGTTGAAACTTTCTCTCAAATTCCTTCTTCGTAGGATTTGAGCTAGGAAGAGGTGTGGATGTTTCCTCTGTGTCGGACATGTCTATGATAGTGAAAATGCAAGCCACTCTTCTTTATATATGAAAATGATGCATTGTGATTGATAAATGGCTGTCGTTCAATGAGAGAGCGCGAAGCAGGGAGTGAGAATCTATATAAGTGCGGTGCAATGACCATTTCCTCATAATATCATTAAAATGGATCACCACTGAATACCTATGCCCTACTCATGCCCAATGCCCCACGCAAGAGGCAAGTGAAAACTATTTACGATGGTGAGGTCGAGCCGCTACAGTTGGATGAGGAAATCATCATCATTTCCGACGATGAAGAGGACAGTACTGATACAATCAAGGCTGCCTTCCTGAGTATGTCTCCAAAGGACCTTATGATGGAGCGGTATGTTGAGACTCTCCGGAGCTGGCTAGACCTCTTCTCTCCTTCTAGTCAGCCCAGCAATCAAGAGGAGTTTGACTTGGTAGACGTAATGTACCGTCTTATTACAAAGCGAATTGCTTTTATTTCTTTTTAATAAATGTGTATCATGAGAGTGTTGTTTTTCCTTCATATAAACTACATGGCTTCCAAATGATCATCGAGTAAGCATAGTGTCGATTGGGAGCTATTGCTAGAATAAGATATCCTATCATCTAGACACTTAACATAGTTACTAGAAATCATTCAACATATGAAAAATGATTTTAGGTGAATCAATTGAAGCAACGTTATCTGAGAATGAGCCATGAGTTCTGCTTGTCTCCATCATTGAGGCTAAATGATGAAGGGATGAAATGGGAGGTCACTCTTACACTACACGTATACAAAATCATTTTCTATCTTCTCTAATGATGCGATCCCTTTTGATAGAAAAGTAGACCGATAATAAATGTGCTCACTAACCCCATATCTAAATTCCTCCATTTATTTCCAATTCTAGATAAGTACATTGCAAAACAAAGACATGTAGTATGTAGAATTATTTATAATTGAAGCACATATACTTCATAGCGAGGAAACGTCAAGCGGAATAACCTTTAAGTCACTGTACACTTTGTAGCACCTTGGTCGTTTTGGGGCATCGGGCACTTTTCTCACACGCGTCGTTTTTGGTGTGAATTCACCATCAGTCCACACAATTTTTTCAATGACGACGACTTTCTTGCGGGACTCCTCCTCCTGTTCACACTTGTCTTGATCCCACTCGTCAATGACTTCAAATATTTGGTTAAATATTTCCAATGCTTCAGAGTTTGACATGTTAGTCTGCTACTTCGTATAACGTGAATGAGAAGTGCTGCAATCGTTTCACTTATATAGTTATTTAACAATGAGTCCCTCAACATCCAATCAGAATGATTCTAATTTAGATGAAGACTACATTATCACTTTATCAACCTGTGTTGCAGTAAAAACGTTTGTACAACTTGATAAACTTACTGACTACACTCACAAGAGCTTGTTCACTACTGAAGAGAGAAATGAGCTTGTGGTTGCATGTGGTGCAAGGGTGGCCTCCCATTTCATTCCATTCCATCATTTATTCTTCCCCTCTGCATTCTATATCCGAAGATATCTGGTGGACTTGGGACCGCTTTAGCTGCATTGGAAGATAGCCCTTAAGAGGGCTCATGGGACGCTCCCGACGAAGGGTGGTGAAAGAATGTGTTGTATGTATGAAAGTTGATCTTATGTTTATAAAAAATACAATCATCTAACTTGGGCGGGACTGGCCGATCCTGCTGAGAGAGACTCTTAATCTCTCTATGTCAGCGGCATCGACCTCCTCTACTACTACCTGACTGTCAGACGGCGGTATATACCCCCACTATGTTGAATCACCATCATCATCATCGGCAGCCGATGAACCAATTTGAGCAAGACTGTTCCACAATCTCTCTCGCTCTTCCATCTGCGAAAACTCTTTAAAAAAATTTCTCGGCTTTAACCGAGGCTTGTCAGGAGACCTGACTAGCGTGTTTGGCGTCTGCATGATGAAGTATAAAATGAAGACTAGAGAAAAGACGCGGTTTATATACCCAGCGAGCACAAAGCCATGATTCAGACTTTCCTTACTTGGCCATGCGTTTGACATGACGAGAGCGATTTTACCAGGTATGGGCATCGGCAGTCACCATGCTTTTAGTCACCAACTCCCAACACAAACACTGGTTACCCTATGACGCGAAAAGGTTTGACGTCAATGCCTGCAGTAACCTTCTCATTTTTACCAAGTTACAATGACAAACGATAGACGTTGCCAACCCTGAGTTACTTAGGCTAGACGAGATTTCACAAAGGCCTGATAGCAGAAGCCAGGTTGATAGCAAGCGTTTCGGTGTTAAGCTCTTGAATCCGTTACACGCATTACTCAGAGGGGATCTTATCCCATCTCCAAGGCCTCGACCCACAAATCCAACCTCGGGCGGACAGAGCGTGAGTCATGTCACTGTGTTGGTATCCGGGCGCCGATTTTGACCTAAAAACCGGTGGAGTTATTTACAAGAGGAAACATCCCAAGTCGCTGCTTTGATCAGCTTGATAGCAAGCCGTGATTCACAAGCGTTTTGCAATGGAGATGTTTAGATGCCACCCATGACAAGATAGCTAAGACTCAACCGATTGGCGTTCAAAGTGCTACGTTGAGAACTGTGTCAAATGCCCAACATGAGTTCCCCCAGAGGTGTCGGTCTAAAATATGACACACTCCCTTACCACACTTGCCACTACGGCATCATCCGCCGTCCCAAAGGAACACCCTGTCAGTGGAATATTACGTTTTTACGTTCCTCCGTTTTTACATCCGAACCCTCCTTCATGCCGAAAAACGACCTTTCTCATCCCAAAACCAAAACCCACCCTTTTCTAACTCTGACGGTTTTCAGAGATTCCTACCCTTGCCTCACAACTCCTTCCTTCCTTCCAGAGGGGGGGTAGGGAAACACTCTCCTCATCACGGACCCATTCCTTCCATCACATCCTTGGCGTTCTCCTTCCTTCCTTCCAGAGGGGGGACTGAGTCATCATGATGACTCATCGTTGCACATTTTGTCCTTGATTTTGGCACGGGCTTACTACTCACATATTCCACACAAATAGTGGAAATATAATTGCAATTAATTGATTTTTTCCTGCATCAATTAGAATAATTGATTGCTTGTCCAACATTAATTGCAATTAATCTTTGATAGCCCCTGCATATATCCCGCTCTGTTGATCTGTACAGTACAAAAGAATATTTGTAGAATGATCGGTAGCATTTTAGAGTATAGACAACTAGAGTATGCAACTGATTGCTGGAAATCACTTCAAGCACAATTCTTTGAATTTGACGAATCATCTATTGCGCGTTCTTGATTTTCATCACTTCAATAAACGCATATCATTCAAGCTGACATGACCTGTGGAAATCAAATTGTATGAAGAAGTTAGTCCACGAAAGCCGGGTGTTTAAAATGCAATGGACGTCACGGCTCGGCAACTCTTTGGAAATCAGCAAGTTATACGCAATGTCTAAAAATGGAGTAAAGACAAAATGAATCAAAGCATTAACATTCAGCTTTTCTATCACGTCAAAAAAGTGGGCTACCAACTACATGCATGCTCGAACAACACAAAGTAATAGAAAAACATTTGAAACAAATGGATGCGCATTTATCATGCGATCTGTCTTATCACCGTTCAGGTGCTAGTTCCACTACATCGATAAGTCAATAAGCATCAGTTCACATAGTCCTATATTCAGGTATCGAAGCGGTTAAATATTGACATGAATCAGTTTCTCATAAACGTGTAATTCATTTCTGGATATTTTTAGTGGAGGGCAGTTGAGATTTAATTATTTTATTGAAACTAAATAGTAGAGTCCACCATTGACAACACTAGATCAACAATGTAGCAAGTCGAGTCGATAGACAAAAGCTAAACAAATTAAGGATTCATTCAAGGTTCACTCAGTTTATGAAATATTTCTGGTTTGCGGGACACTCATAATGGCTAGCAGCAATCAACGTTTCAAGCGCCGCCTCTGAATTTTGAAAGTCAAGAAGATGAAAACACACCACTTTAGAAAATAATCAGCGTCAATATTCATAACCAGCTTTATCATCTATGCACGTCTTGCAATTTCCATTTACGATCTAGCATGCAGACTCGTATAATGACTTCCATATGCGTCATATGTCAGGTCAGAATAAATACTTTTATCACTTAATCCAGACGTTTAAGAAAGTCATGGCAAATGGCAATGCGAACCTTTCAAAAGTACATAATTGACCAGTCGACGGGAGATCATTTCAGGTTTTTCAAATCAATTTAAGTTGAACTCCTCTAAGTTTTGTTGAAAATCATTCTTTAGTTTAAAATTATAGTAAAACCACCAGTAAAAAAACATGTCAACCAAACCATCGACCTACAGAAGGCACAGGATGCCGAAGGCTCGTTTAAAGTGCATATTCTTAATTTAAGTTTCAACGAAAGAAAACTTTTCGACCAAATTTTAGGGAGTTTTACTTACCTTGATTTTTCAAAAGTAGTACAGCATGCATTACAGTTTCAATTTTGAAATAGTAGGCTACAATTGTCCTCTGTTGCATATTTCATTTCAGAAATCACTTAATTCAAATCCATTGCGCCATTATTAGAACCATCAAGACCAAGCTTCTAAGATGCGTGACTGGATGCAAAGATATTCGAAGTGTCAGGAATTGATGAATGAACGATATCATAAATATCTGTGATACGATCATGGATTTTCTGGCTTTTGATTATAAATTCAATGATTTATTCGTCGGTGGCAAATGTCATGCATTCTGGCTTCATGTTTCTCATTTTGGAGTTTTAAAGTGACACTTGAATATAGGTTTCATTATCTTTCTTGTGATATATGGGTAAAGAAATGTGAATATTGTGACAACATCCTTGCAACTTTGCGTCTCTTGAAGTCTAAAGCAGAATAAACACAGATGTCATGCAAGTAGAGGTTAGCCTATATGATAAATTGCTGTCACTGTTCGATGCACATTTCATTCGATAGTCATGAAGTGGATGCTTTTTCATTCTTCGGAGAAACATTTATCATATTTATCAAGTCCTCCAATTACTGACTTCAACTTGAATGTTGACGTTCGCACTCAGAAGACAATAATCACATCCAAATATGGAAAAATTGAAGTGCAGAAAATCAATTTAGCAGGGTGAAATTATACTCCCATTATACTTTCAGTGAAAATCACCCCGTTATAATATCCTTTTCCCTGAAATGTAATATTTTTTACCTAAAATTAGGTTTCAAGGAATTTTTTCAGTAATACTTTAATAGTAATAATTTAGTCATTCTTTGAGTAATTTTAAAATACAGTGTATGTAGGAATCAAAAACTGCATAAACCAAGACTGGAATTACATACATGAGCCATTCGGTATTAAGTACAGCATTCCGATGATGCCAAGTATGCATGAAATTTGCTTGACATATAAAATTCCTCATTGCAGTCATTTGATCTAGCATGCTGTGGAGAGCTCGCAAGAGATATCAATCGTGGATGGACATGTGCTGATTTACATTAACATGATGAGCGTTCTCTCTCTCACACACGTGGAGAGAGAGAATCACGTAATTTCAAACATAAAATTAGAAATTCAATAGGGTTTTTACCAATAGACATCGTCGATGAAATTTACATAATGTGTATGATTTGATGATGTTTCATCAAGGAAATATACTGATGCTTAAAACCTGTCTCACCTGAATATCACCTTGCACTTGTGAATTGCGCTTCATTGTATTTATCATGTCATTATTCACCGTACCTCTAACTGTGTTATAGTATGATTAACCCTCATTCTTTCTACATGTTTCATTTTCATAATTCATCCGATTCATATAACCATTTTTGTCATGTGTGCGGTGTCAATTATAATACACGTAGTGCAGAACCATCGAGCAGTTTCGGACCATTCTACTCATGAAATTCGCTCACCATGCATGTGCCTCTCATCATGTTTAACAGGATCGGAATAAAAGAATTCGAGGACTGTGGATGTTTCTCGAAACTCCGGAGTAGTCCTCTCGAGCTGTGTATGTTTTTTATCGGGGCCACAATGCTCGAATCACAGGGGAACAAGCTTCCTCCTCTCTTTTCTCCCTCTCTCTCTCTCCCTCAAGAATCACACTTTTCTGCTTTGATCTGTGAAATAGAGCTTAAATTCACCTATCCTACCTGATCAATATTTGTAAACTTTTCTTTAGTAGTGTTTGTCAGAGGAATTTTATGCTGATGCATATGAATATCACTTTACACTTGCAAATTGTAAATTGAACATCGGGATTGGTCACTGTGTTAATTGTGCTGCGATGCTTAAATTTTAAATCGGGACAAAATCGGGACTTCCCTCTACACGGAAAGTGATTTATTCGTGCTTTATGCAGAGAATAGAGAAAGCAATTGTCACCCAATCTTCAAAAGTGAAGCTACATTTACAATTTGTCCTGGTGCTTCACTTCTTCAAATATCACATATTAAAGCTACAAACAGTGCATTCGATGAATTTGTTGAGTGAATGGAACGCGATGAATATATTGATGAAGATATATATAGAGATTCTCTGGGGTTGAAGAACTAGCGACTGTTAATCTCGAAGCACATAAACAGCATGACCGTAAAAGATGCGAGAATATTTTAGCTTTCTTTGGGTCCTCCATTACAGAGGTTGACGAAAGTCGCCGTATGGGTTCGAATACGTCGCGTGTGGATTCGAATAATGAACGCTTGCTTCTCATTAAGCTCAAGGCAGCTGATTATGAATATTCATGCTGCGAAAAGTCAAATATTTGCGAAATATTTCCGAGTTTCCCATCTATACATTGACAGTGACAAAACGAAATTGCAATAAGAGTGAGACAAAATTCTGAAAGAAGAGTTTTGACGAAGGTAAATGAAGATGTTGTCATTTTGTCAGGAGCGTAAAGATGTTCGCGAACGTCTTTAAAACCTGCAGAACGGTCTTGTATTAAATTTTCGACCCTTGCGTTGTTAAACGCACAATCAATTTTTCCGAAAATTGATGAGCTTAGAGTGCAATGCACATCTTCATGTTAAGTAATCAGCGATTAGCAAATTGATCAACGTTAGTTAATCGAAGATTAAAATTAATTCTTGATGATATGTTAGTTGTATGCACTTGCTTCAAATTAACTAACGCTTTGTTAAGCATGTGCCGATGACAGATAAAGGAAACAACCAATCAGGATAGCGAGCCCTTTCTTACAATCAAAGAGATCCTGTACACATGTGTCTTTACGTCTTAGCATTCGGTTTGAAAGTAGCTAACGGTTGAGCCTGTCTGTCTTTGGGTGATTAGCTGCATATCACACTATAAAATGAAACGGTGTCGTCGGGAAAACTTTAGCACCGATGACAAATTTATCTCATGTTACAAAGTACAAAATTATCGTCGAGAATAGGCTCAAGAGACAGAAAACCCCATGGTTTGCTTAGTTTTAACTTTTTAGATATAGCTTGCAGATAGTCGAAGAGCGAATTGTTGCTTAACAGACTTTAAAAAAATGTTCAGAAAATCGTTAAGGACATTGATAGAACATCCGATGGATTTTAATTATTGCGTAACAGTGGAGATATGTGTTGAATAAAATGCATCGATTAAATTAAAATTATGAATGTATATTTTCATTAAAAATACCATAACTGAATAACCACTAACAATAGCCCAATAGCCCAACTCTTCAACGACGAAAGTATTGGTGAATAATCACTCCTCTGAAAATGCTCCCTGAATTTCTGTTATCGTGAACGACCACATGTTCTCTTTTATCATTATTATTTGAAACATTTGTCATAATCATAGCACTTTATGAAGACATGCTATTGCAGCGACGACTTTCTGTGATACAGAAAGTTTTAAACGTCATTTCATCAAGCATCGAAAAAGCTGCTTCCATTGACCGGAAGTTCTTTCGATAACGTTTCATGTACGAACATGCTCAGCAATATAACGTTTCTCAGAAATGTTGCTAGGATTCAATACGGAAGTCAGTAAATACTCAGACAAGGGTAAGCAGAGTCTCCAAGTAAAATTCCATTCAATTCATTATGCTTCTAGTCTGTGGCACAATCTACTATTTTCAAAAATGGTTGCATCACGTATTGCTCCAGGCCTGCGCAAACTACATCTGTAAAGTAACCGCCTGCATCACATGCATATTGGCACATTAGGTATTCAGTGTAAATTTTTTACGGCCCCTAAAACGTTCTGCGTTCTTACCACCTGCAGAAATTATTGGCATGACGATGACAAAAGGTATGCGATATCGTTTCGCGAATTCACTTTTAATGCAAGTCAAATCCTCAGAAAACCCCGTGAAATTTTTGATGTTGTTGTGCTATGACTGTTGAGACGTTTGAAACAGGTCGTGATATTGTCGATTGATGAGCACCAATCAAATCGCCGTTTGGAGGTTTCCCCTTGCATAGAATCTCAGAGCAGTACATAATTTTGATAAACCATCGAAGTCAGAGCTTTGGTCATATGGGGTCGTTCAAATCACCGAGTGATGAGTGTAAATTACGAACATTGACTTTTGACATTGACTTTCGAGAAATCTATAGCGAGACTTAAAATCATCATCGTCCATTTCCATCGGATTATATCGTGCCATATCGTAGTCGTTATCGTGGTAGCAATAGAAATATGGGTCATGAACATGATCCATCATCGAAGCTAATTCACGAAAATCTATGATTAACTTTCACAGCAGTTGACGATGTCAAAGCGAATGTTAAGCAACAGTCAACGTTGATGTGCATACAGTTTTGACTGTGGGTTAGGAAGAGCCAATCAAATCGATTGTTGAGAAGCAACATTATCCGGCAATCGTTGATTAACTACACTGCAATGTATTGATAAATATCTAATTTGACATGTGCATACGAAGTTGATTTAACTATGGATTTAATCATTGATTAACTCCTAATTATGAGACGTGCATTCCACCCTTAGAGTGGCTGCAACCCTGAAGAAACCAGACATAATCTGTGTGACACAGACCTGGTCAAATGACTCTATTCAGAACAACTACGTGTCCATAAATAGCTAGATATTGCAAGGTGTGACCTACATAATACGAGTAAAAAAGTTGGATGAACTATGATGTAGCCTATACACGTTGCAATTTACACTACAAATTTTTATCTTTTCTTCATCCTGAACCTGTGGCCATCGAAGTGTGTGGTGTAATACTCTTTGACATGAAAGCGATTGTAATCACAGAATTAAGTATTTTGTTTATCTGCTTCGGTTTGAACGCCGAAGCGCGCGCAGATGAATCTAATTCTGTGATTGTAATATATGTTCACGTTCCCCCAATATTGACTCATCTACATCGAACGAAATCTTGTCACATTTCATGCTTTAGTAGACCACATTCTACTGCTCTTTCCGAATATTAATATTGCTTTTCTCGTTGATTTTAATCAGATGAATATTGACATGTTACGTGATGAGTTGCAACTTGTACATGTATATATTGTCTGTAAGTCTGCCAGGAGCAACAGTATTCTAGATGTTATTCTTATCATATTGTTGATTGATGTCTACGATTACAAATATGTAATACACGATTCTCCTATTTGCAATGTGGATCATAAGATGCTGACTGTTGCTCCAAAGGCGCAAGGGGTTTCCCACGCAAGCACAGTTCGTCATGGAGATGTCTATGACCTCCGCCCTTCAAACTTTTCCCAGCTGCGACTTGCTTTTCAATCCTTCTCTTGTGAGAACAGTGACAGATTGTTTTCTTCAAATGTGAACCAATAATGTGACTTTTTTCTAAAATCTCTGCGTGAACTAGTAGTAAATATACCAACCTGTGATGTAATCATGACCGATCGCGATCCCAAGTGGATGACGACAATAACAAAATATGTTATCAATAAGAAAAGGAGGGCAAACCGAAACAAAGACTGGGCGCGCTTTAGCAAACTCAAAGAGAAGGCAAAGAATGAAATAAAAATAGCAAAGGATATATGGGCTTCAAAAATCAAGAGATCAAGTGAATGCATCTGGAAAATGACAAAGGAGATTACTGGCTCATGATCTCGCAACAGAAGTCTGTTTGACATCTTACCTCATCAGGGAAATTTCGATCGATTGCTTTGTGATATACGTAAATCTCTATAACTTACAACACTCTAACACAAATTCCTTCAGTCTTTATGTCGACGATTGTTGGAATGTTGAAGTGACGCGTCAGGACGTTGAGAGTTTGATGAAAAGGATTAAACCGGGTATACTTAAATCTGACAATGATGTCCCAAACGCAATTTATCGTGAACTTTCGAACATTCTATCAGTATTCATTACTTCAATTATTCGTAAATCACTTCGCACGAGGAGCTTGGAGCTACCACTCAACTTCCTACAACTATTCCTGAGGACATTGACAACTTACTGCCGATTGATTTTCTTCCTACTGTCCGGAAAATCATGGAACGTGTAATGCAAATGCGTGCTTCTTTTATACGAGGATATGGAAGAGGAAGAAATAAGCATGGTCTTCGGCAAGGGGCTTCCACGGTAGCAATTATATTGATATACATGACCAATGACCATGCTACCAGATTACATAAGTATATATCTTTCCAAAGCATTTGATTATGTGTCACATTTTATGCACCTCAGAAAACTTCTAAACAGCATTTTTACTCCGAGGGATTTGTCATGTGGCTTCGCAGTTATCTTCGAGAACGCTCAAATGTTGTGCGAATTGAAAATCTCCTACGTGTCACTATTCTATAACATCGGTTGCTCTTCAGGGATCTGTACTTGGCCCTGACGTGTTATCTTTCTACACTAGTGACTTTGTACCTGAAAACGTCAGTACCCATGTTGTCAAGTATGCAGATGACATCTGTCTCGTCGTCCCTTTGCCAAGATTCGTTGACATAGAAAAGCGAATCTCCGACGAAATGGCAAATGTACAAAGCTGATGTCTTCAGAATGAACTGCGACTGAAATCTTAGACGCTTTCAGCAAGTATCGGACATCTATAATTCTCAGACTGTAGACCATATGAAATCGACAAGAGCTTGACTTTCACACGGCACATCGAATCGCTTACTACGTCCACATGTTTGCAAAACTAGCCATGCTCTTGTTGGCAAAAAGGCAAAAATGCCTATGCTTTAGCGGCATAAATAAGAAGCAGTCTCAGTGGTTGGAGCGAATGGACAAAAAACATTTTTTATGGAGATACACATCGATCATGTGAATGCGTATCAGACTCTGTAGCATCAAGCTGACTTTCATTATCGAAAAACTTATTTCTTATTTCTGCGTGTTTGTGGCATTCTGCTGCATATTCTTTCGCTGACTCCAAACATTATGACGCACACACGGAAATTCCGCACATTTTACACGCGCACAACTGTAAGATCTCGTTTATTTTTCCCCATTCATTAGTCTAGCCGTAAGCTCCACAAACAATTGTGCATAACCTCCTAATTTACAACAATCTTATTTTATGTTTGATATCATTTCTTAACTTGCATTGCACGTTTTTCATTAAAATCACAATACTACTATTAAGTAAGAAAAATTAGAAAAGAAATCGACCCGTAGGCCTACTATCATTTTGATAGGACTCCGACCCCGGATGGGAAGTATATCAGCCTTAGTTTTGGTGACCTGCATCATAAATCACTACAGGCTTACCTGAGCCTGATTTTAGTGATCATTGTGTATCAAATCAATCATTTTTTATGAAAGTTTACCATCTTTGCACATAACTTATTGGTGTGTGCTTCACACGGTTTTTCTCCAGCATCTACCAGGCAGGAAAATCCCCATCCTTTTCAAAAAATATGAGTACAATTTCGATTTTAATATGCGCTATGGAGGAAACATCACATACGATTGACGTTGCGGTAAGAGGTAATGTTCTCAAACAATCTAATATTTTACTTTAGTCTCCGATGTGACCTTCGGTTTGTATGTGTGATCGAGGCTAGGAAGGCTTGTCTTCTCTACTAAATCCTATAATCCTTTTCCACTATCACGGTTCAGTCCCTCAACTATTACAAACTTTGCATGCACTGATGTCTCTGTACTTTTGCTTGACGGTGAAAGTTGACATCAAAACAGTAACAGGTATGCACGAGGATAAATAACTTGTTTGTATTATATTTCGGGTCTAGTTATAGGCCGGAGTCCGGAGTCCTATCATTTGATAGGACTCCGACTCCGGCAAAAATGATAGGACTCCGGGACTCCGACTCCGCATCCCTGCTTTGCATGTATCTTGTAGAAGCATTACCAAAAATTATTAAATAAATATGCAAGCAGAATAAACAAACACAATACCTGTTGCCTTTAAAAATACAAGTTAAGGAAGACAACCTGAGCAAATCAAAATGAAACAAGCAAAGTCAATTGATGCCGACGGACATGCTAAGATTCCACAGTTACAAAAGCAATATTTAAAAGCAGTCATTCCCGAGGAACAGCCAAGTTTTTTATGGCTTTCAAAAATGTTTGATATAATCATGAAAAGTCATAAATGAAATGTTTTCTTGAAATATTTATTCATATAAATATTTTTATATGTATGAAGTCTCTAAGATGCATTTTGTGGTCTCAAAAATGTTGAGAAATTTTTAATTAAATCTCATTAAATAGAAAAATATTGACATTGGCATGCCCTCTACTCTATCATATAATGACATCATGATTCCCAGACATAATCTTTTCACTGTGCCTATGCCGAAGATGATAACATGCTTTTTACACATTATTTGATGTCGGTGTGGTTTACAAATCAGGGAAGTATTTGAACTAAAAGGTTTTGCACGATTTGAGAGGGCGTCATGAAAACATTCATAAAGTCTTAATTCTAGGATGCTATTTTTTATAAAGCAAAATGTGCTGAAATGTATTGAGTTTAAGTCATCCCTGTAAACGGAGGACTCAATAGTGAAAATCACAACACGTATTCTGTCTTCATATATTGCAAGAGGATCTTTAGAAGTACATGTATACAATTTTCAATGTGCACTACAAAGTGATCACTTTGCGGGTATCATGCTGGTATTACACGAAATCGACCCTCAAAACTTGATAAACCACACAGGAGATGAAACGATGTAGTGTTTTCGGGATACCATTCATGAATGCAGCATACCGAAAGCGCAACATGATTTTTCTGGTAGTATAGTATTTAGTTATATTTGTAAAGATCGCAGCATAATACATGCATTAGACTTTTTGATGACACATTTTTGAAAAATATGTTCTTCATTGGGTGATGATTAGCCTCCTTGGCATTTGCCAATTTATGGATCCGTACAAAATATTGTAAGATTGTCCTATTCTTGCTTATCAATTATATGTGTTTCTTTGAAAATGGAATATTATATGCATAAATGAAATAGTGCAATATTCCTCAAATTTTCAGTCAGATTAATATAATCGCAACAACAGTGTATCTTTCCTACAACCGCAGTTCCAACAGCAGGTCAAATTTTTCTATATACCCTATTTCATGTGAATGAAGGAGAATTTAACAAAACAGGCTTTAATAGGACAAAAAAATAAGGGGCACCGCTAATGTATAGCAGCATCAACTTTCAAGCACTTGAAAAGTACTTGCATATAAAGCATTACTTCAACAAATCCTATGAAAGCCTGCTAAAACTACTTTAAATTCCTAATTTATTTTCGCATCTGATGTTTTAGTATTTTAGCACATGTAGATGCCTTTGACAGTTGAATTGTCAATCTAATTTTTTATCATGTACACTTGGTATATCGCTGAATACCAATCACATAAGAAGGATGCACACCAAAATATTTTTTGGTATATTTCTGCATTCCCTTGGTATATATTTGCATGCTTTTCGTATGTTATTTCAAATGTGGCATGCTTTACATACTAAAGCCATACCAGCACAATGTTGAAAGAATGCATTATCAAAACAGTAAATGACGTGAGAACCAATGTACTGCTTCATCAACGAATCATAACGTGGATGCTATTTAACCTCAGTAAAGAACAGGAAATAGTAGCTTTTCTAGTTTCCCCCGCCAGACAACACGCCTTGATTTACGAAAATCTTAAGAAATCGAATGGGATCATAGGACTGGGAAAGACGTAGCACACAGCTCACAACGGCGGGGGGACTAGAAAAGAGCCGAAATATGCTGGTTAGGCCTAGTGATATCAAATTCACGTCGATATTTTTATTTAATTTGTACATGTATAATTCTTCTATCTAAACACATGAAATGAAGCTCCCACTTGTAGACGCAATTTTGATTTAAACAAGGATTTTAGCCATCATTTGTTAGGATTTCCATATCTTCGGAGGTGGATTTTGTAGGAGGAAAGGCATTAATGACCTGTATTTTCCTTTCATCACAGATATGCATGTAGACATGAGGTTTCAATGATGAGCTTCAGATCTATATTCATAACATACCTAGATGACATACCTTTCTATCCGAGCGGCTTTTAATGCAAACACGATGAAAATGCAACTGGCATTAAAAAAACCCGCAGGAGCAGATATTCATTCGGACTATAATAAGAATAATCACCCATCAGAATCGGGCTTTGGTGACGAAGCTCTCCGAGGATGGGTACCATTCCTATGTGATGTAGATGAACGATTTTCTAAATGATTTGGGATATATGAAAAGTAATAATAGTGAAACATAGACATGACGTTTGAGATAAAAAAAGGAAATTCGATGCAGTTATTGATAACAACATAGTTTTGCAGTTATTGTTAACAAATGAATTGCAGAACGCATAGCCTATGTCGAAAGTCAATAAATGAACAACTTTCCTCCCAAGTGAACCGGCGCATGGTGGCTCCTATAGCATCGAGTACCCTCCCTGCGTTCAGGAGAGCTAAATTTTGCCATTTTTCTTTCTTTGATTTTCTTAAATTCTGTCTTCCTGGTACAATGAAAGCTAGCATTTGTTGGCATCAGTATTGCGGCCACAGTAATTCTCATTTACCAACATTTAATCGACAATTTCTATTTCTATTTTTTGAGCATTTACAATCTACAGGTTTTTCCAAATGATGTTTTATGGGATAATTGTGACACATGGATGATATATGACTCATAACTAGCCATGGTAGCAAGAAGATTCAATTCCCTACTCTCCATTTATTTCCATAGTAAATCAGATTGTATTTTCGGAAGTTCAGATTCCTTAAAGATTCACTGTGGTCACAAAATAGCCCAATTTGCTTCATTATTCATTCAGTCTAATTATACAAATGAAGCAAAGTGTTTAAATATGTTAAGTGTGCAATCAACTCATTGCTCTAATGTATTTTTTGGCGACATGTCTGCCATCTTTTTTCGCCAAGATGATTTTCAGAAATTCATTTTTACCAATTTCAAAAAGTTACTGTGGCTAAAATTTTTGGCAACAACTCAATTTTTCAATTGATTCCTACATGAAATTCATCAAGCTTCTCATATTTCATGCCAATTTTGCTGATGGACGTGTCATTTCTGAATGGTATGGTTTTACAGATGAAACAGTGGAAAAGTTGCTTCATTTTGCGCTTAGATATTGTTTATCTACGTATTTAAGGTGCATCTAATACAAATATTTCCTGGAAAGAGAAGAACGGAATCCTTGCTTGGTTTTTTAGTAACATTTTTTGCCTATGATGGATATGCTACGTTTCACATCACAGTGAAGGTCAACTCTGCGTGGTTGAAGCACGTGCCCCTTGTGTGGGTCCTAAAACAACACAGCATACCGTTATTACATTATTATATATATATATATATATATATATATATATATATGTCACTACTGATATATATGCTTCTTTGCATGCTATTTATACACTGTAAATCGCTGGATACGAAAATTACATACAAGCATATACCAAAATGACATACAATTTGAAACTAACATCTGATTATTACATTGAAATAGCCCTTGAAAAGATTGGAGGTGACCAAGTGAAACCGGTCGGGCGCTGAAAGAAATCAAAGCTTTTTCCTGATGACCTGTGGGATTTAATTTATTTTATATTTTTATCCATTTCTGAATTTTCTTTTATACTATTATATATATATATATATATATATATATATATATATATATCCGAAATAAAAATCCACGTAAAACGTAAAAGGAAAAACCAAAGAATTCTGCCCGACCGGTTTCTACCTATCTTGTAGGCTTCTCAAGGGTAGAATATATATATTCATATTTATATATTGCATATTTATATTTATAGTAATATATATTATATGATATATAATATATATAAGATATATATTTATATTTAATATAAATATAATTTAATTATAATGATTTGCTGCCAACCTTTACAAACATATATATATATATATATATATATATATATATATATATATATATATATATATATATATATGTGAAAAAAAGTATCAAAATGATGTAATTAATAAAATAAGGAGAACTCAAGGATAAGTCAATAATCTCGACCGGTTTCACCTTCTTCTTAGAAGGCTACTCATGGGAATGATATATTTAAAGCTAAATAAACAAATATACATACAAAATCTATGAAGCTGCATTCAAACTGGGTTGCAGCATAGAAATAAAATACTGATCTTTCTTGTCTCAGTCCAAACTATTCGTAGATGGATGAATACAGTTGATATATTGGCGCAACTTCAAAAGACATCGGAAGATTTCTACAACACATTGCAATATGAGCACCTATACTGTCACCGATCCTATATTGCTCATTATTGATTTGCTGTCTATGAACAGTCAGTCTACTACGAAAAAAATCTGTCCCATATATATTTCGTTACAACCTTTACAACGGAGGATGACAATTATGTAAATGACATTTCTGGATAGACAGTTCATATTCTTTTTAATATGAATAGTCATCCTAGCATTATCAACCTTTAGATCTATGGTTTCCCCGTTATAAGAGTAGGACAACAGCTACACCGAGCGTCTCCACACTTTGTAGCACCCTCAATAGTAGGACGGTAGTTCGTCTTCAACGATCTATACAACGTTCGAGGTTGCTTAAACGATCGTAAAATATTGTACCTATGGAAAGGATCAATCAATGATAAGCTATACCATGGTACTACGATGGCCCCCTACGCAATTCTGGTAATGGGTATTTTTAGAAGAACGAATGTACACCATAATAAAAGAAGGTTACGATAATTATTCGTCTACTCGTCTTATAAATAGGTGGACGATATATACCGTTATATAGACGATTGTTTTATTCTTTGGGATAGAAAATTTGGTAACGTTGGTGAATTCCATATTATTCTCGATAGCCTACATAATGATATTTCTTTTACTATTGATTATGATTCGGATAAGATAAGTTTTTTAGATGCATTGATTTATGAGGAAAACAGGTCTCTTGAGACAGACATTTCCCGCAAGATCTCCGATAGTCAAATTATGTCCCTTTTAACTCCGGTCACAGAATACACGTACGTATAAATATTCCTTTTACATTAGCTTATGGGATTGCAAAGATTAAACCATAGATCTAAAGGTTGATAATGCTAGGATGACTATTCATATTAAAAAGAATATGAACTGTCTATCCAGAAATGTCATTTACATAATTGTCATCCTCCGTTGTAAAGGTTGTAACGAAATATATATGGGACAGATTTTTTTCGTAGTAGACTGACTGTTCATAGACAGCAAATCAATAATGAGCAATATAGGATCGGTGACAGTATAGGTGCTCATATTGCAATGTGTTGTAGAAATCTTCCGATGTCTTTTGAAGTTGCGCCAATATATCAACTGTATTCATCCATCTACGAATAGTTTGGACTGAGACAAGAAAGATCAGTATTTTATTTCTATGCTGCAACCCAGTTTGAATGCAGCTTCATAGATTTTGTATGTATATTTGTTTATTTAGCTTTAAATATATCATTCCCATGAGTAGCCTTCTAAGAAGAAGGTGAAACCGGTCGAGATTATTGACTTATCCTTGAGTTCTCCTTATTTTATTAATTACATCATTTTGATACTTTTTTTCACATATATATATATATATATATATATATATTATATATATATATATATATATATATATATATATATATACACTCAAGGAAAAAATAAAGTACCCGGTTAGACATTTAACTCTATTTCGAAAACAACAAGACAATATGCACTACTTGTGCTTCAGAGTCGATCACAGAAACAATATCAATACGCGTATAAAGTCACGAAAAGCGTACTAGTACATAGAAAACAGTCAAAATCTCGTAAAATCACCTTCAGCATCCAGTACTGCTTCTACGCGATCACGCATTGAACTGATAAGAGAAGCTCGATAATTGACATCATCCATCAGTTCATTCCAAATGACATCAAGCGTAGCAAAGAGTTGGTCACTGTCTTCTGGGTCCTCATATTCTCTTTGGAGTTTCAGTTCCATCTGTGCCCACACGTGTTCGATAGGATTCATGTCGGGACTAAATGCAGGCCAGTCTAAGGTAGGGATTCCATTGTGTTGAAGGAACAGCTTCGTCCGGTTCGCCGAATGTATCGGTGTGATTGTATTCCATACTGGAAGAAATTTACCTTCAAGGATGTCGATGTACTTTTGGGCATCCAATCTCTCTTGAATTCTCACAAGGCTCGTATGTCCATTACTTGAGAATGCACCCCACACCATTACATGCGCGACAGATCTGTTCGGAGTACGGCAGACGTAGCGATCCGTGTACCGATCTCCTATCGATCGACGGACATACTGTACTCGTGACTGACCCAAGCAGAATTTCGATTCGTCAGAAAACACCACTTTCTTCCACCTCGTCAAAGTCCACGATGACTTTTCTGTAGCCCATTCCAATCTGCGATGTTCATGATCTGCTGTCAAGGCTGTCTTTCTAGCTGGTGTAAATGCTTTGAAACCACCGCTCAGCAATCGATTTGTTACGGTCCTTCTGGTGCATTCTAGATTTAAGTTTTGCTTAATTACTCTGGCAGAGCAAAAAGGATGGTTCGAAGAGAAAGTTAAAATTTCCTCGTCATCTTCTTCAGTTGTACTTTTCCTACGGCCACAAGAAGCTCGATTGGTTGCTTTAGCATCTCCACCAGCTGATAGCCTCTGTAGGTACTTTCTGACTGTGTTCTCTGATATCTCGAGGCACTCAGCAATTTTAGGTCTTGAAAAATTCGCATGAAACTTTAAGGCGTAGATTTGACCTCTCTGGAATTCAGTCAAATCACATCCACGTGTCGCCATGACTAATTTGCTAATGCTACGATACTGTCAATGATTGTGGTGTATGTAGCTAGCGGATTGAACAGAGTACAGCTCGGTATGCATGAAAGAACAATGAATGGAATCATAGCATTAGGCCTCAGCTGCACTGAAAGCAAAGCAAACACGAGCGTCCCAAGCGTCTCGAGTAACCGCATGTCCACAAGCTATCAATCGCTCTAGTTTGCTTTGCGTGCATTATGGAAGTCTACAAATGCTGCAATGATGACTTTGTATTTGCTGCAAAACGCTTGGAAAAGCTCGCTGTGTGGTTGAGGCCTAATGGTTTGACTATTGATTTAACTTCTAAAGTTCATATTTCACACCAACGAGTAGAAAAAAATGACTGAAATGATAAATTTGTCACTGTTAACATAACTTTTTACACCGGGTACTTTATTTTTTCCTTGAGTGTATATATATGTTTGTAAAGGTTGGCAGCAAATCATTATTTAGGCAAGTGTTGTTGCATAAAATATCGCAATCGATCTTACTGACTTTTAAATAGTGATGTTCCATTTGTCTATGTAGTTTCTTCTCGTCAGTTGTTAAAAAACGCAAAATACACTTCGATAAACATTTAATAGTCAAGCCGGTACTTCGGACTGTTACAACGTCCATCCTCAGGGTTATAAAAAATCTACATGCTAAAATTTTTAAATGTCCTTAGATAGCAAATATTTAAAATGAAGCTATGGAAAGCATAGCACAAAAGGATATCTGCATATGGAAATAGGAAATAGAGATGGGTTGCTTGCTTCCAAAGAAAAACATAGACATAAAAGATATTAAAAACGTGTGTACAAAGTGACTACATAACCATTAGTCGGTGGGTCAAACTTTGATCTTGTTTGTTCAACTAACGTTGTTCTTGTTTAAACAACTGACGAAAAGAAGCTATATACACAAATGGAGCATCACTATTTAAAAGTCAATAAGATCGACTACGATATTTTATATAAGTATATAAAGTATTTTATATAACCATAGTCTATATGCATGGATAATTGTTTTGAATGTTTAGAATGGTTTGCGTTTCGATTAATTGTGTTCGATTACTGTTATGTCCTCCGATCATTATTAAAAAAGCTAGCAGGCGCCTGAAAAAATGTTCACAAACTTCTCTGTAGAACTTGACATCGACTGTCTTTTTGCTGTGTGATTCGGTTGATAACAGTCACTGAAACTTCGCACAATTTGGCGTGTTGAATGTTGAACTGTCTGCTCATTGTTCGATTGCTATGGTATTATGTCAGCAGATTGTGCCAAACGACAAACGATTCTTCAAAAGGGACAGTAGTTACCACAGTCAAGTGAGAACGTACAGTGTCTCCTATTGCGTCTCCAACTCCAACTCTGAAGAGAAGGGGGCGACGTTCAATACAAGCACCGAAGAGTTGCAGCAAATGTTAGGCAAGTAGCAGTATAAATACTTCCCATGTCATGTCTATGCAGAAAATTTGTTGCTGTTTGAAGTCTGATGCGCTCGATAGTAAAGGAGAAGAAGGTATAGAAGTTGATATCAATTGCGTTAGCAGCTGCTGTGCAAGTAATACTCGAGCGAGTCGTCGTCAAATTAAGGAGGATGAGCGCAGCGGAAAAACAGAGACAAATTTTCTACGATTTCAATCATCCCACAAGCTTCAGTCGTCCGAGCAGTTTAGCCCACGCAGCAGGTGCAGGGATAGAGACAGTCAAGAAATGGTTTAAGAGTCAACCGACCTACACGCTACACAAAGATTCAAGGAAGCGGTTTCCAACTAGGAAATATGTCGTCAATAATATTAATAGTCAATGGCAAGCAGATTTGGCTGATATGCAGCAGATATCTCAATGCAATCTCTATAAAAGTACATCCTGACAGTAATAAATATTTTATAACGACATGCTTGGGTTCGCGCCTTAAAATCCAAGAGAGGATCAGAAGTTGAGGCGGCTTTTCAAAGTATTATAAATGAAGGGAGAAACCCACAAAGAATACAAACAGATCAAGGAAAGGAATTTGAAAATTCCCGCGTTCGTGGACTACTTGAGCGATATGACATTGAACTATTTAGTGTTAAAAGTGCTTTTCAAAGGTGCGATGGTTGAGAGGTTCAATCGCACATTCAAGACAAAGATAAGGCGTTATTTCATTGCTAAAAATACACATGTCTGGACAGATGATTTACAGAAATGCGTGAGAAATTACAATGAAAGCTATCATCCATTCGTGAAGATGCGTCCAATGTACGTCACTCGGGAAAATGCAATGGACTTGCGACTTCGTCTGCATGGCAAGGTACCAAAAACAACTACAGCTAAGAAGAAAATTAACATTGGTGATAGAGTTCATATCTCTAAAGTCAAGTCTACATTCGAGAAGGGTTATTCACGGAAATGGACCGAAGAGTTCATTCTTGATGAAGTCCATAAAAAATTTAAACCAACCATATTTAAGTTAATTGACTCAATTCTAGAGATAGTCCGATCTGCTAAGTCATAATGTCACGCTTACGTTTCAGCAGTAAAAAAGTTACATTCTCTTTCTTATATTCACAAGTCATTAAACTTTCTGGCACTGATCCGTGAAACTTTCTTGCAACATCTTCAGTATTTTTAATAACTTCAAATTTTTCCTTCACGCGGACACTTATTTTCCGTAGTGCATACAACGGTGCAATTCTACATTGAAAACCAGTAACCTGTCTGTCAGGTTTCCATCCAAGTCCATAATACCGACGAAAAGTTGAAAATGTAGTTCTGGGAGACCCTAGAGTGTGAGTCAAATCTCTCAGCTCTCATCTTAGTCCGGTCTGTTAAGTTCATACGTTTACCATGCTGGAAATACCTGCAAATTTTTGCATGATGAAAGATAATGCAATTTTAAAAGTTTTGAGTCGTGGGGTCCAAGACAATTCCGTGGAGGAAAAGATCCTCACGTCTCAAAATTGGCACTGCGCCACGATTTTTGGTTGATTTCATTGGCTGAATTTTGTTTGTCTGAAATGAATTGATATTGTCTGAACTCAGTTTTATTATTCTCACCTTGGTGATGACAATAAACAACTTTTAATATTTTCCAAGCCAAAGTCCAAAAATTAAAATCAAGTCAATTGCTATCTATATTCTGTTGCATTCTTCTCATTCCAAAGCAACTGATGCATCACATTACTATAAATTACATTTTAAAGGAAATGTATGAGCAAGTGACAGCTAGATCATCGCTGCAAGTTTACAACAACGTAGAAAATAACAACCTGTTGTCCCAACACAAATATATGCAACATTCAAGTTTCTGGGAAGATGCACAAGTGTTTCCACCCGGACAGGCTATTTGACATACACCATTTAGACTTTTGGCTGTGTCAATTCATAATTCGCTGTGAAATACCCAAGTTATATGTTGTTATTTTCTTTATTGAAATTCTTTGGTGTGTAAATGGGCAGTGGCTATTACATCGGCTGAGCTGGAGCGATTTGGGTCTGACGACTATTACACCGACTCAGCAAGTGCAATCTTCCATGTCTGTTACCACGCCTCATATTTCTAAGCCATTGCGGACTCACATTTAATCAACATGACAAGAATTATTCTTCAGAATGTGTGTTGACTCTCTGCTTTCCTTGCTTCATCATGCTTTGTCTTGATTCGTCTTCAAGGATTTGTTTAGAAATTCAGTGATTTCCCGAGCGAAATAGACTTATTTCCTAGCTATGAGACAATTTCGTTGAATCATATCACATTTTAAAAAACTAATGACTGAGAATAGGGAAGGCTTGGTGATTGAGAAATCATCAGCTCGAGTGGAGCAGAAGATACTGGAGCCAAACACTAGAGCAATCCCAAAAATTAGTGTTCTATGTCGTTTCAACAGGCACATTATCGTGCACAAACGCTTCACATTCTACTATAGAGCGAATTGGTATTTTATGGTTCAATAGCGACTTAATAAGGTAGTCGTTAACTACCGGTAAATAGGCCTACACGTGCATAAAAATGTAAGCACTGAAAAGGCGCATGTATTCCACAATCATAGACAGGTACGTTTCTCAGATGAATTGACTTTGTTTGATGATAAATAACTTCATCACACCAATTCTACATGGAATTCGCTTGATTGGTTCCAGGCAGATTTGAAATAGTACATGAACAGAATGTGGCATCACCAAGACATTCCTTCAAGACAGACCCATTCCTGACTACCTACAGGCAAAATTGTTGACATCATAATGTACGCTACAGTTGTATACAATGTATATCACCATAGAATTAGAACAATCTCATACGTACGGGTACGTAACTGCTACTAACTTCATCGAAATTTGAAAAAAGAACATAAAACAGAAATGAGTGATCAATTCTCACAATGGTTACAATTGTATCAATCGAACACAAACCATTCTAAACATTCAAAACAATTCTACATGCATATATATATATTCTTCAAAATAATAATAGAAAAAATTGCAAGTTAATCATTAGAACATCTATGTACTCATTCTCATCACAATAAGAACATTATGCACTCATCCTCAACAGAGTAGCAATCCTCAACGTTTCAATCTTCACCCACTCAACCATTAATGTTCAATCCTTCAAGTTTAGAACACTTGCATATACGTAGCCGTGCTCGCATCCGCAACACATTGCACTATTTTATTCGCAACAACCATGGATCAGTGCATTTATGTTCGCAATCACCAGTTCAAATCAGGGATGCGGAGTCGGAGTCCCGGAGTCCTATCATTTTTGCTGGCGTCGGAGTCAGAGTCTTATCAAATGATAGGACTCCGGACTCCGGCCTATAACTAGACCCGAAGTAAAATACAAACAAAATATCTGTTCTCGTGAATATCTGTTGCTGTCAACTTTCTCTGTCAAACAAAAGTACAGAGACAGCAGTGCATGCAAAGCTTGTAATAGTTGAGGGAATGAACCGTGATAATGAAAAGAGATTGTCTTTTCACTCGGTGATTTAGTAGAGAAGACAAGCCTTCCTGGCCTCGATCACACATACGCACCAAAGGTCACATCAGAGACAAGAATGAAATACTAGTTTGTTTGAGAACATTGCATCCTACCCTCACGCTAATCGTGTGTGATGGGTCCTCTAAAGCGCATTTTGAAATTGAAAGTGTAGTCATATTTTTGAAGAAGGGGGTATTTTCCTGTCTGGTAGAGACTGGAGAAAACCGTGTGAAGCACACATCAGTAAGATGGGAGGAGCCGAGTCGCATACATCCAACTTAAAGCGACATTTGATGAACTTTCATCGAAAATGCTTGATAATTGATACGGCAATGATCCCTAAAAATAGGTTCAGGTGAGCCTATAATGATCTATGATGTAGGTTACCAGTTAATTTTTCAAAAAACTAGGCTATATCTGCTAACCACCCGGAGTCGGAGTCCTATCAACCCCCGGAGTCAGAGTCCTATCAAAATGATAGGACTCCGCATCCCTGGTTCAAATAATCGATGATAAGAAACATTAGCTCATGTTTTAAACCAGTTCGGAGCATTTCTGTTCAAATTTGAACTGTTCTAATCCCATTCTTGTTCAAATTTGAAATGTTCTCATCCGGTGACAGTATGAGGGGTTTACTACTACTTTCAATCAAACGTCAGTTTTTAATGAGCTTAAGTATCTGAAGATAATCAAATTCTTCCATGGAGTCTTATATATTATAAGCTCTAGAGAGTTCAATGACAAAACAAAGTTAACAAAATTTGCGAAAGAGCTGTCGGATTGCCCCTCCATTTCAGCTTTTCCCTATTCGATCGTAAACGCGAAATATATATAGGATAGAATAAAAGAATGGGATAGATTGTGTGGGCCTATTTATCTTCCATCAATGCCTCAATATTGGAAATCGTGAGGTTTATGCACTTAATACACATAGGAAACATAAGAATGTCATACAAGGTATAAATCCACAAATTTGTAATTCGTCTATTGAATATTTGATATTGAATGCTGATGTCAAATTCCTGTGAAGTAGCAGAAATGACTCAATTTGCAACATTTTTGCCTTAATTTATAATACTTTGGGAAACCCCTAACCCTAAACAATTGTCAATTTTTTTAAAATTACAGTTAATAATTACCAGTGTAATATTTGAATCAAAAATTAACAGTTAATCTACATCACTAGTGTGAATTGAACAAGCACTCGTTTTTTTTCATTCCATCATTCGGCATGCTTATCTAGACAGTTATCTTCAAGCAAAATAGAAATTTTAGAATTTTTGGCACTTGTACATGTATTTAGATATGTGTTTAGATATGCTTCTTAGGCGTGATGCACAAAAGCTGTTACGAGTAATTGTTCTATCCTTTTCAGCTTTTCAATAACGCATTTTATCTAATATTACCAACATTATCAATTTGGTAAAGAAGAAAAAGTATTGAATGAATGTCATTAGCTAAATTGATGCTTGCAGTAATTACGTTTGTGATTAAAAACTGAATAACTCCTTTGAGAAGTCCAAATAGGGAGTGGATATTCAACTAAAAACAATCATGTAAAACCCTTTTCTTTCTTTATAAGCAAGAGAGAACATAATCATAAATGTCCATTTTGTATGCTGTAATTTTACTTTCTTTTCTATTTAGATTCTACTGATTTTGTCGCAATTTCTGTAGATAACTCATAGAGTTGAAGTGCATGACATCCAAATTCTGATCGCATAGACAGGACAATAAATTTAATTGTACAAGCAATTGACAAATTGACAACCGATGCGCATAATTTTGCAGAGTATATTATGTAATAGATTAATGCAAACTTCAAAATAATAAGACATAATTTGGAAAAGTGATTTTAGAATCTTTATGCCTAGAGATTTCAAACATGGTAGAAGTTATAATTTGAGATAAATGAAGTAAATTGGTGCTTCAAGCATCATGCTTGAAAAATTATAATCTAAATTATGAAGCTAATAATCTAATATGAATTGCACATTCTAATCATGTAATTTGCATGAATATGCATCCATTACATTTTTTGCTGTGTAAAGTATTTATTCCTTTCAAAGAGGGATAGTTGCCACTCATGCCGAATATATGGCTATCTGCAATTTATCATCAATAACTTTATATATAGTTCATTGAAGCTCGAAACATAAAGTCTTATTTGACAGTCTCATTCAATAACCGATTACTTAAACTTTAGCAATATTTTCATTATGTGGTTATGTTTACATATGCGACGATATTTGCATAGAACTAATCCGCTTCTGTAAAGGTACATTTTGCGTGTTCTGATTCTTAATTAGTTCAAATCTGCTAACTAGGTTTCATATTCTACTCAAACTAGATATTCGATTGGACTAAGTATTTACACTTTGAATGATGATGATTGAGGATTCAGTTCTAAATGTGTTTACTAAGACACTTATCGCCTAAGAAAGACGTTCTTGATTAAGCATAAATGCCATCAGTGTTGGTTGATTCAAAAGTGCTTATTTGACGGTTACATGAAAGATTGCAGTGTTAGAGTATTTCAGAAGTTAGGCTTCTTTTTTCTGATATTTGTTGAATTGTGATTGAATTTAGAATTTACATGTAGAATTTTGATTTTTGATTGAAAACCTATTCCATCTCACATCATGGACAAGACTACCTTGAAAAAGGTGAAAAAGTAAGGCCTAATAGTCTATTCAGGGCGCCGGAACGGTGGAGCAGAAATTTCCTTTAACATAGCAATAACCACGAAAAATTGCAAAAGACCTGACTTTTTCTAAGAAAAAACAAGTCATTTTTTATTTTTTAACTTCATTAGATTCTCTCAAATAATTACATGCGATATAGGATTTACTTAAATATTGGCTTTGATGACATCTAACGTTTACCAGCTTTCCTAATCCTTTGTTGGTGTGAAGATGGATTTGATATTCGTCAAGTGTGCATTCATGAGATAATGTTCATTACCTCAAACTCAACTAGACGCAGCCAAAAATTATCTCCTTCTCAATACTATCATTACAAAACCACATCACGGGTACAGTGCTTGGCAGTTTATGTTTGATGTTAAATATAAAGTACGACACCTACTGCACTATGCGCCTTCAAGTGAAGACAACATTAGAAGGCGTCAAATTTATTACTACCAATTTACTTATATAATTTTATATATTTGTTTGTTTATCAATTTATTTATATAAGCACATAAGTCTACGCTTATAGCGCCCCAGCCAACGGCAGTGTGAAGAAGCCACATATTGTTATAGGCTCAGGAGTATTATCCTTCGGAAATTCAGAAGGTGCTAGAAGAGCACTGAACTCTTGATCCGCAAGTTGCCCTCCCAGTGACGTTAGTGAAATCGCACAGGATATCATTTATATGACGCTTATCAGTTAGTGAAATCAGCTACGCAATGCATACTGTTGTAAAGTTTTCTATGTCCACAAGTTGATAAGTTTTAATAATATATGTCATCCATAATCGTTCATTATTTGCCATAATGAAAACGAAGGCCGAAACTACAGGTTATTTTTTCAAGGATGACTACGAAATTTTTTTCTAAGAAGTGAATAGATAATTACCTGCTTCGTGGAACTTATTAACATGTGGACATAGCAACCTTTACAATATCATACATTATGAAAGAATAGTTATAATTTTCCTTACAGTCCAATAAAAACGGACATGTCAGGTCGAGGGTCAGAATCGGGGACTGAAAAATTTCCTTCAAAACCGGAGAGTCCAGTCGAAAACCGGAGAGTCCGGTCGAAAACCGGAGAGGTGGTAAATCTCAACCTGTGGGTCGCAACCATGTTGTGCGTGTACGCGATGCTCGACACCCGATACTCGAGATTTTTGATGTTTCTGATGTTGGAAGCTCGATGCTCGACACGCGAAACTTTAAGCCTACTCAAACAGCCCATAACTCGATTCCCGAAATTTTAATATCACTCGAACTACCGCTACTCGATAGCAGAAATTTCTTAACTTTTACTAGCTATTCGCTACGCTCATAGAGGGGGCTGCGCTTATACGACACTCAACTGAAAAGTTAATTACGTGCACGCACAACACTAGCGCTACGATGATCAATGAGGTCCCTCTGCAGAAATTCTGAAGAGGTCTTATTCCTGCAGTCGCTGTTCTCAGTTCTCACTATGCATGATAAATTTCGGACGAATACAAATATTGTTTAATGCTGATTATCCCATATTAGCAGGGTTGCCGTGCGGATTGAATTTTGAGTCCCCACCCCATACCCACAGAAAAGCCTGTGTGTGTCACCACAGAATCCCCATATCCCCACAGGATAAGGCATCTAATTTATATGCCAATTTTCTTCATATGGAATAGCTGATTTCCAGTATTTCAATCTCAGTAGACTAAGAACTTTACGCCATGCGGCAGCCACCTTCTTTGATGACTTGATTGTAAGACAATGAGTTCCACTACAATTTACTTTCTGTCACCTTATCAACTAATGTGCATGGATATTATTTCTATAACACAATCGAACTCAGACGAATACATTTGTATTGAATTGACTCTTCAATGATTGCCAAAGAAAGGCGACCACACAGAAACTGTATTAAACAGAGAGTTGTTAGTGACAAGGTAATTTCAATGGGTGAATGATATTGTTAGAGATTTGTTAGCCTAATAGTGTTTCGGTGTCGTCGCCCCAGGCCGTCAGACAGCGGGTTCCAATTGACATCATTTGTGCTTGGCCAAAAGTAACGCACCAAGACAAATGGCTTCATGCAGTAAACTTGCCAAAGTCTCATAAGACGATGCAGAGTCAGCCGTATCACTCAGGATATAATTTTCCTCATAAGCAACTATTGCTGTACTGTTATTCTTCGTAATTGCATGGCACATGGTCATCACTCACTGGAGTAGTTTCAAAATGAAAGTGTTTATAAGTTTATTGACAAGTTTCCTGCAGTGCAGGCAAATTGATATGCTTATTTACTACCTTTCGACGAACGAGTCAAAAGAAATTGCTATGTTCTGACATTTACTGTCTTTGAGCACATTTTGGGTACCGATGTTTACCTAATCAGAACACGCCGATGCGTTGCTAGAGTAAGGACCGTTATTGGTAAGGCAGACGTGAACTACTCGTTAGACGAGTCAGTTTTGGGAAAAAACTTGCATTGGGTATACCCAAAACAAGTTGTTGGCCAAAACTTGGGTCAAAACCCAAAACCCAAACCTAAGTTTCAATAAATGAGTAGAATCAAGTAAGCGAAGTACATTCTTTGTATTTTGTGCTGACATAAAGATTCTTCTATAGGCAAGCATTCTTTTTGGGCCCATTAGAAGTGTGACATTAGTGAGAAACGATTTTTTATTGCAATAACTGTAAATAGTAGCTTAAGCACATGCATTATGTTCGAATGCTTTCCATTCATTTAACCTACAATGATGTATTGACTCATTAAAGATCTTTGATTAAATTATGATTGCATTACACATTGCTCATAACAAAACAATTGTTTTCATTTTGTCATTCAGAATTATGAACAGATTTAATAAATAACATAGCTGCGTATAGTGAGTGCATGCTTAAACATATTCAGAATACGAAATTTGAATGAATTTATTTTTAGATGACTGTCGGCTGTCGCAGATATTACAGCGGTGCGAGGATGGCTGCAAAGATATGAAATATATAAAAGTTCACAAATACAACAAAATACATGTAACTGCAAGCCTACAGCAAATACAATATGGACGAACTTTCAATGTGTGGTATTGCCAACCTCAGAATGAAATAGCCAATGGTCACAAGTATTTCAGTTTTGAAATATTCTGTGAATTGAGTGGAATTTTGATGAAAAATCAGAACTTTACTCTCTTATCACGTAGTTCTTCTAAGATTCAAATCAATATATAAATTTTTATAACTTAATTTGTATATATACAGCATTAATAGAAGACCCAAGTTTTGTATCACTGACCCAAGGTCGACCCAAAACCCAAGGTCCAACCTTAGACAAGTCATGCACATGGATGGGAAAAGTAGAAAAATATAAGGTCACAATGTTGATTGAAGATTTCGGATGACCTCTCAGTCGTTTAGCGGGATATCTTTGGTATAACCAGAGTTTTCATTACATCACTGTCTTTTCCACAGACTATTACTTCACTGACGACATTTAGAAAATCGTCTTAGCTCAGTGAAATTGAAACGAAATTCAGTCATAATGAAAGCTATATTTCTTAGTAAGGGTAGATGTTAGTTTTTCATCAATTTTGTGGTAAAAAAATTAAAGCTTTTCTTTCGTCTACTACACCACAGATTTGGAATAAGCGCATATACTAGGAAGTAGGCATACTGAAATGGGTGATATGTGGTGTAGAAGATAAACAAATTTGAGCAAATGGATGATCATGGCTTTACCCTCCCGAATTCAAAGAAATCGTAGTCATATGCACTGTAATCTGGCACCTCCTAAAGTGGAAGAAATCTGCATCCTAAAGCGCCACACACTAAAATTTCAGAAGGCTATGTTGAATTAGTAGGTGAGCATACTGAAGAGAACAATCACCCTTAGACGTAAGCAGCTGCATAGAGGAGAGCGTGAGTCACTGCTTGCCAGAAAGCAGGAACGTTGTCGCATAACAACAGCTGCTATTGAGGACATCATAAGTTCACGTTGCTGTATGTACATGAATCATTCTCCGCTTCATCTATCCGAGGTTATGTAGCTGACTTTGACTTCGAGTGGCAGGCTGACTTTCCGTTAGTGATATTGCAATTAAATTGTTTATTGAAATTAGCTGTTGAAGTTGTGCAGTAGTAAATTGCAAATATATGGATATCATGGTGTCATACCAGGAGACTACATCTTTCCCATCAACGTCGATCGAAATACGAGATAAAAGGAAAAGAAATATAGTAAGACTTGAATCCAAATAGCCGAAAATCTGCATTCTACATTTTCTCGTGACAGTCAATCGTGACAGATATACTAATCAATCTGGTTCATCAACTAACGCCAGCTCTGAAAAATGAGGTGAGTTTCCTGTTGCTCTGATAGCCTATTCGAAAGAGTTGTAATACATGCATGCTATATAGCACTTTAATGTAAATCAAGTTCTTCTGTAGTTAAAACTTCTGTAGTTAAAATGCCACTTTTTATAACGGAACTTAATTACTTTTTGCGGATAATGGAAATTATAAATTTCAAAAAGCTGTAAATTTTCGAGGTAGGCATGCATTGTATTTGTCAATTTCATGCATTCATTCGCGTTATCTGTGCTGGGTGAAGCCTCTTAGAAGCAAATGCGCACTCATAGAAACTGCTCAAAGTGCTCATCTGTTACAAGTGGCGTGTCCAATAAGGTTTCCGAACGAAGGTAGAAAAATAGTAGATGCACGCATGTGAAGGGTTAATTGAATTGGCATATCAAGTTTAGGATTCAATGCAAAGTTCTAAATGCTTTGATGTACACATGCATCATTTATGTGTGGTCAATTATATTCAGAATATTCGAAAATTCGTTTATTTAAATGAATTTTAATAGAAATACAACAATCAATTCTGTACTTAGTTTATTGGAGGCATACATTAGTTGAATGTAACCTGCTAATGTAACCATTTATCACTAACTGTCATGATAATCTATAGTCAGATAATAGTATAGACATCGAAAAAATGCAATAGACGACACTGAAGGACATTCGTTTCCATTATGTAGTAGAAGTCTTTCCTGATTCATACATTTAAGAAGAAACATCTTTGTAAACATGTGCTTAAAATTTCGCACTCAATCTTTTAAACGTTTTTATCTAATCTATTAAAATTCTGCAGTCATATAGTTGTGAACTCGCTTAATAAATATTCATCAAAATATATGAAATTCCGGATGTTGAACTATGGGCCAACAGACTACTGACAAATTAAAACTTCTATACTTCTGTATAAAATCTTCTGTCAATAAATATCCTTCTTGTCAGTATTCAAATATCCGCGGTTTTTCTACAATGTCCAGACACTATTGGATACAAACGTATTTTTAATGTACGACGTTAAGTGTTCCACTTCTATAAATATTCAGTCAATCCTGTTGGCTACTTTTAAAAGTAAATCCATTTTAGCAATGAAAGCATCTTTCATACTCTATTCATATCAGTCATTACTATTAAGTTCTCAACGTAGCATGATATCAAGGCAAAGATAGACTCCAGCACAAATAGGAAAGACTAAACAGTCATCAACACAAAAAGAGAAGATTAATTAATTAATATAGAATGTTTCTATTCTGTAAAAATACATGATAAGGTAATTCTGATAGCAAGAAAATGTCCGCCTATTGAATGGAACTTTTTTATTCTTTTTCATAAAATCATCTTAAGATCTTTCCATTTTTTAATTTTTATAAATTTTCTGACGACGATCTTGGGCCATATAAGCCATGCCAGTTATTATTTTTGAAGTCAACTTAGCTCATGCATGTTTGGTAGAGACCTGTGACGCTCATATTGTTTTCATCTGATTAATAAGTACGGCTACTTGTTGTCGACACATAGAAGTTTGCAGGACAGTGCATGCTGTCTGAAGTGGAGAGTCAATAAGAAACATATGCAGTATTGCATTAGAACTTTCAAACGAAAGTTAGTACTTGTGAATATGGATTATTAGCATAATATGTGCTATTTTTTGGAGATATGAAGCTCGTAAATTTCCATAATCTGTAGAACATCGAATAACTAAGAAAGGAGCCAATTTTCTGCAACAAGAGGTTTCAATCATTTTATCAAAGTACATGTGTATGTATTCAATTCAGCATTGATCAATTATATTATCTAGGCGTATATCAGAATAGATAGCGTAATAAAAATAATAAAAAAATACGATATGCTCTATGTATGCATGATTATAAAAAATTCTATTTTTTTCAATTATCTGTCAAATCAAAAACTTCGAATTTTTGAAGAAATCATAATTTGTTCAGCCTGCTGCATGTAACATGTAGATCTGACGTCCTTGTATCTTAAAGTTAACTATTTTCTTCCTGCTTTCACTCCATAGTTCCTAACTAAAATTCCTTTTTTTTCAGCAATCATTTCGACTGGAATATCAGTGAATACTAATCTATGGTGTCCAAATCTTATATGTGTGTTTGACGGATGCAGCATCTATGCCATCACGGTACATGTAATCTTGTTTCTAGCATGTAATCTCCAACGCAATCGACAGTATTTGGCCACCACAGAGACTGCTGGAAGGACTTCTTCGTGTGCGTCACATCTTCACCAAGATCAGTGCACAACTCTGTGAATTTTTTGGTGCCATAAATTACTTTGAATTCTTTAGTTTCCATCTTTCTATAATAATTCCTTGATGATTTCCATGATGTTTTAGAGCTGCAATATCTGTTAGTTTAGATCGTAATTTACTTGAACAATAATAGAGATTGATTTGCATATCTAGAGCACTTAATTGTTATTCGATATTCGCATCTTGAGAGAATCTATTTGTTACTTCATCTCTATTACAACTGTTGATCTACGATTTCACACATGCTTTTATCCACATAATTCTGTAATAAATATCCTGCATGTTTCTGACATTTTTTACTGTTCCGACACTATATTATGTAGCATTTGTATTTTTTCACCGAAAATTGCGTGGTGAGGCCAAAATTTTCATTGTACATGCATACATGAGATTTCGTTGCATCTGTTACATAAATAGACCTGTGATTGTATTCATTTTGGTACTGGGTGTCAATTTTATAAATTTCAAGTGAATTTCAGTAAAGTTTGTTTTATGTATTCGAATTGTACAACACTAATGTCATGTTCTCTTGAATTACAGTACTACAGGGGTTAAAGGGTTTTTATTTCTTTAGAGGGTTGTTTGTAAAGCAAGAAATAAATATTGAATGAATATAATGAGAGCTTTGTCTGCAATAAATCTCAATGCGTAACCCGTCTATTACTAAATAAAGATAGTAGTGTGCATTGTCATAAGGGAAAAGTAGAATATGGCATTGAAAAAATGTTTTAGGAGGTGAGAGGCTAGCCTTCTAAAAGGCGCATGCTTTAGGATTTCTTTATTAGTTACGAATAGTGTCTTGCTGCAGGAGGTGATTCAGCTCGCTTTAGGAGGTGCTGGTTTACAGTGTGTGGCATCAAATTTTCACATAAGGTGCCAAATTTGAAGATGGTGGAAGGGGAAACGCATCACTCTACACCAGTGACACAAAATCTCAGGGAAAAGAAGAATTCATGCATCACTACAACCACAAATGAGCGTTTAGTGGAAACGTTTCCGCATATCCTATAAATATCACTCCGCTTTGCTTATAAACCACCGAGGCATTCTTATACTTCGGATTTGTTGAAAATTTTTATGTGTCTCTACGAGAAGCACCATATGGGGACAGGTTGCACCACCAACGTCTGCTACACATTTTACTGAACACCCTGTGGTATACTTTGAAAAGTGTTTGGATCTTGGCGCGCGCCTAAAACATTGTTACATAACGGACATCATTTATTTTGACAATCATGTGTAGTCGAAATTATGAATATTGAAAAATGGCTTCGGCACTCAACATTTCAAGTTTTCTGTGGATTCCCATGTGTTTCCATGTATTGTCTATTTTAAACGCAAAGTGCAAAAGAGATATTTTATTATGATATCCTTTATATCAAATATGCAGTAGGCTAATGATAAATCGCATTTATCACGCATGCATAATTTTATATCACACTTCTTTATGAATCAAAGCAGGGATGTGGAGTCCTATCTTTTTGGTAGGACTCCGACTCCGGGTGGCAAGTATATACAGCCTAGTTTTTTTAAGAAAAAATGGTAACCTTATACTCGTACATCATAGATCATAGACTTACCTGAACTTATCTTTAGTGATCATTGCTGTATCAATTATCAGCCATTTTCGATGAAAGTTTATCAAATGTCTCTTTAAGTTGGATGCATGACGGGTTTTCTCCAGTCTCTACCAGGCAGGAAAATCCCCCATCCTTCTCCAAAAAATAGGAGTACACCAGGGATGCGGAGTCCTATCATTTTGATAGGACTCTGACTCAGTAGTAAGCAAGTGACAAATACTGGATAGCGCAAGATGGCCGCCGTCGTGTCTGAGTCCCCCCCCCTCTGGAACGACAGTGTCGTGGTGTGCCGTCCAGGTTGGCCGAGACAAGACGGTTTTGATTCGCCATGATTTTCTCGACCGGTATTTGGAACGGACCTAGATGCAGTTGTTTAGTATCTTACTGTCGTATTATGACAGTGTTCCGCAGCGCAGGAGCAAGGTTTCATTGCTATACAGCCTTCCTGAGTAAGGGGTCATACACATTTATTCGACGCAAGTTTTTGTCTGCTCCGCGCGACGATCCAGTGAATGTGACGGATTTCTTCTTTGGCAGACGTTTCTTTAGTTGTATCTTAAATTTGAAAATAGAAATGCCGGAAGATTTTTACAAAAGAAAAGAGATGTCGTGACCGGTCGCTACAGTAGAAAATCAAGAAGTCTGACAACGCCACACTGATATGGAAAAAACTTATGCGGGAAAAAAGTATCAGTTAAGAATGTGAGCTGAGATGTGATGGACAACACGAGAGGTGGAATCAATAGACGGAAAGAAAAGCACTATATATTTGAGAACAGTACATGTAGAGAGGGGAAAGAGTAGAATTCTTGTGACCCACAGAGACAGGATCAAGGCAGCATAGGAGATGTGCAAGTATGAAGAGAAAGGGAAACAGACAAAATTCAGCGCTAGCGATGTGAGCGTAGACAAGCGAAGGAAAAGAAAAGATCTGCCTGTAAATCATTCGTCTACTCGCGTGAGGGAAAAAAACAAGCAGTCTCTTACAAGCGGACTGTTGGGGGGATTAGTAGGAAATCGACTTTGGAGTCTTCAAAGCAAACAGTAAATACATGGGGTGGCCTAGACTCAGTGAGAACTTCAGGCATGCCGCTATGATGAAGTTAAAGACACGTCGGCCAGTTTCGTAAATTGGACACCATGAGATCAAATAATGTCAACAGAGACTCCTGACTGCATTATTATTCTCCTGTTGCAGTCTCTCTGATGTCATCAAAAGGGAAAAAGGCGTGGGAAGACGCCGGTCACGTGCTGGACTTGTGGGTACCAACAAAATTGTGAGGAAAAGTTACAAGAGGAATTTCTTAGAGTTGAGTCCCCTAATTCAGCGAGTTATTAGCATTTCACCATTTCGTTACAGTTGCTGTTCCGCTGCGCAGCACACAGTGTTTTTCTCCACCAAGATCGGTCATACAAAATGCAACATTGATGATTAGCAAGCCTTGCTGGGAGAGAGATGAATAACAGTGAATAACCTGTAGTGTGAGGGCTAAGAGAAGAAGATGTACAGCAGAAAAGAAAAAGAGAAATGGCGGAAAAATGTGCTAAGTTCGATACTCCATCTTCTCAGTAAATATTCTACATCAAGAGTCTGCCGCGGAAAAGTTCAAGAATTTGCAGCGTGGTTCTGAGTCAGGCCTTCTACAGGTTACAATCAAAGACTTGAGAATCTTATAATGATGCCAAATGTGAATAATCGCGCAGTCAGTGCCTTGCAAGCAATGTACAAATATGCAACTCTTTTGACGGATGGATTCTTCTCATCAGCAGGATCATTGCCTATTCGATTAAAGCGGACACTTGTTGGAAAGGGAATTTACTTTGCTCTCCACTAAAACTTTGAGTGCAACACATCGATTAGTTGTGACTCCTGGAAGGATAAGATAGAAATGGTCGAAACAATCAACACTTTCATGTCACACTATTCCCTTCTATCAGATGGTGAGTAGAAGAAAATTAGTTGATGGCGTGATGAACTTGCTAAAGAAGATGTGAAACCTTGTCCTTGAAGTGACACAAAAGTTTGAAAGGAAGCCTTTATCAATTTTCTGGTCACCAAAGAAGTATCCATCATCGCAATACCGAAGAGGAGTTCAGTATGTCAAAAATCCGATCAGACTGAAAACGAAGGGATTCGCACGAATGTTTTCAGAGAACTTTTCTTGTCAATGGGCCGATAGAAATCCAGGCGCAACAGCTACATGTGGAAAGGCTCACAGACAGGTGGTTAATACACAAGGAGGTGATATAGGAAGTTGACCTGGGGCGAAGGGGACTGGTGCTGCCTTTGCCACAGTGTTTCAGACGACCTTGCGCAAAACTGGGTTGAGGCTGTTTTATCGCTCACTTTGGGACAGCATTTCTCGCCGGATATATCGGCAGTCCATTCAGAGAAAATCACACATTATTTCGGAATCACCCATCTTCCTCACCATACTCGTAATCGGTTCCACATATGCAGTCATGCAAGAAGTGTGCAAAAATACCCAAATACAAAGGATTCAGTGATATTCACTAACTGATGAGTCAGGAACGTGGAGAAGGGGGTGTCGTACGGCGTGAGGCTATGCTCTCTAAAGAGGATCTGGCCGATAGGGCACGATTGCACAATCGGTACTCCATCCTCTAAAGCGCAGAAAAGATTTCGCCGTGTGCGGTCAGCAGGTAGTAATGATTTTAATCAAACAAGTTGTCGAAGGAAGAAATCAGGATCGCTAGGACCGACTGGTTGAATGATATTGGAATCGGAAATAATATGTCCTCGATGAGACGGGATAAATTAAATGTCATGTTTTGTCCATATACAAAATTAGATGCACTAAATCACAGCTGGCTTGTCATTGTGATGAAAGCCCTAAGAATTTAGAATGTGAAGTTTCTACCAATCATGATTGATCTCTAGCTCACGTTGGCAATTCCTCAGCGTTCGGAAACTGGCTCTTGTCGGAATGCTGGTGTCATCGGTCAATATTCACATGCAAGAAGATAGAATATCAGGAATCATCACGGAACGTCCCCCACAAGGAGACTCAACCGGTGAAATTGAAAAGTGATATTGCTTTGAGGCCGGTGGCTGTGGACAGTGATCATGTTCAAATATCAGGATGGCCACCGAAGAAAAGATGAAATCTTGTATGATGTTTCGAATTCTACATTGTGATGGAATCCACCAAAAAATAGTTGTTAAAAGGGGGGCTCTATTATGACTGTGAATGAAAGCCATTTCCTCTCTTATCATGACTGAAAAAACTCCCGGAAACTTACAACAGTCCTGATGTGCATTTCGAGTGCTTGCTTGGCAGTTCATTAATCAAGCTTTCATGTTGCTGTGTTTTTCGTGACTGTTATCTAGGTCGGATTTCGTTGCTATTCTGCATTTCAAATAGTTTGTTGCTGCATCATGCTCGCTACCACTTCATTTTTGCTTTTATTTGCAGTTTGCGGCGAGTCGGTGCTTGTAGCTCATTTCACATCAGAGATTAGCGGTCATTTGCATATTTCTAAAATAATGGGAATAGGTCGGCCACTAGTAGGCCTCACTTAGATTGGGCTCTTTGTAGAGTATTCCTATGTGTTGCGCTGCATTTCATGCTACAAGTCGCCTATAAAGCCCCGATCAGCCTTCTTCATTCTCGTCTGAAAAAATAAGTTACGATATTGTAGCAATCGCAGGTGGGATGCGCAAACTCTGAGGGCCAATTTAAACCGATAGCAATTGCATTTATACGTCCATGTTAAATAATTTGTATGGTAAGGTTTGACCGGACGAGCTGTGTACATTCTAGACAGACGGTACGGTTGCTGGATTATAGCCTGTTCGGTTCCGATTGTCTGTTTGGTGCTCCAATAGTGTTCTTTCGATTTCTGTATGTGAGGGGGATGGTCATGACATGAGTCGCGACTTATTTGCTACTCAACCGATCGGACGTTGTGTTCCTCACAGTTTTAATTCCTTCTGAAATATTACGTCTTTAGTCAAGAGGGAGAGGGGGGGGTCAGTGATTGACACCATCAGTTTTGATCCACCGTCGGGTCTCAATTACCGATTCTCTGCTCAAAAAGTAAATACCTTTTTCTGGTAAGTTGGCTTACTCTAGAGATTTGATCTCAAGCGTTGTTTTAGCTATAACTGTTCTTTGCGAGGTTACCAGGACAAGATAGGCTCGCAGGCCAATGCTTTTCAGTAGAAAAGTAATTAAAAGTCGTGGCTAGTGGCTGCCTTTAACTAAGAAATTGCATAGAAAACCGTCCGGGTTACTGAAGTTACATCTCACGTTTTTCGAGAAGAGCACTGGCTTTGTTGTCAATCCAGGTATATGGCTTTTGTTTAATTCGAAAGACGTCATTGGCATTATGCTTGCTTGAATGTAAGACGCATAATGTCACTTTCAAGAAACAAGCTGAAAGCATTATGTCTTCACCATTTGTTATTTTAGAACCTATGATTAACATTTTGTCTGATATAAAATTCAGACTAACTGCTGGGTACCGTGGGCCGTGGGAAAATCTGTCTCTCAATTGTCGAATTTCAGACAAATGAGAAAATGCTTATTCAGAGACTGAGACGACGAAAAGTAATATCCCATGAGGACGCTCCTCCGACATATAGATTCAATGCTTTGATTGCATTATCTCTCTTAGAATATACGATTACTTTGTTTGGTCATACTGCTTTAGAAAGAACATTGACCGGTGCTTACTTACAAATGTATGCGCTATCTTAGTGAATCGGTATTGTTTTCTAGGTCAGAGAGTATTGGTGATTTTGTCTATAGTCGTGTGCCTTGAAATTTGCCTTATGTTAGATGTGGATATAGATCATGGTTAGAGATGAATATAAACTTGAAATGATAACTTATATATAATGCTCAGGTCACTCAATGAGTTATGTTGTTTTCAGGGTTTTTACAGCGGATACTTTCGTAATTTTATGGCGGCTCCATATTTGAATTAATGTCGGTCATATTATTTGACAGTGACATTGCAATCTTCTAATTGGCATTAACAAAAGCGATGTCTCTCAAATGGAAGAGGGATAATGGTTCGACTTATTTATCATGTTCGGTAATTCATTATTGGGCCCTAAAATACTTTTTGTTTTTTATTCATTTTGCCTAGATACAGCCCATTTTTATAACCATGGCGGCATTTTGGAAAGCTTGGTAGCCCATTAGCTGGACTGCATGCTTACGAGACTCGCAATGAAATATTAGTGAACAAAGACAATTAATAGCGGAGGACGTCTTCCTGATCCTGGAGTGCATGTTCACGAGGAAAGGATTGTACCAGAACACAGCTTGACTACATTGATCTTCTCGACCTTCCACATAGCCCCCCCCCCGGGTCCTTCACTGTGCGATGGTTCCTCGTCGTGAACGGATGCCATTTCCTTTGTGTTCTGCACTCTCTGCACACACACACACACACACACACAAATTCTTGTCTTACTCGCCATTCACTACGACGAAGAATTTTGCGTTGACATTCCCTACTGCGAAAGACCGTTCCATTGTCAGAAAGCAAAACCTCAGAGGGGACCGCGAACTCCGAAAAAATTTTGCGTGAGATGACTGACTTCATGGGTCGCCGCCTTCATTGACCATAGAACGCCATCATTTTTAAACCTTTAATCCCGTGTCAATCACTGTTAGGAAGGGCTTTTTCCGAACCAACGCAGCGTGCCCCGTGGTGCAAACGGAAAGTCGGCCAAAATCTGGGCGAAGGGTCGGCCGAACAATTCGGCCCGAACGCGAACGTGTCCGGAAGCCCCTAAGTCGGGGTCGGTCGGGCGTCCCAGGTTTCGGGTTGGATCGACTTTTCCGCCCCGTAAGTGTATTTACCGCATGTAGCGGGTCGATTTTGGTGGTGGCCCGAATCCAGTCCCGCGAGAATCTGCCGTTGGCTTGCCATCAACCTAACCTAGACCCACATGTAATAACAATAACAACTATACTCGACTGCGAGAGTGGAAAAACTTACTAGACTGAGTCCACTGAACGGTCAATTTTGTAAAACGTAACATCGTGGATTCCAGTTGATTGTACCTCAAGTAGTAAAGGAATCCCGCCAACTGCGCACAAAGCGCCCACCCCTCTGGGAGTCGTGAAGGAATGGTTTTTGACGGATTCTGGGGTCCGACCGTCCGTGTGGTCGTGGTCAAGCATGCCGGCACGGGTGGGCAGGGTGGGCAAAGCCCATGCTGCCCTTTTCACATGGTGGGCAATGCTGCCTTTTACAGGAGGGGCAAATTTGTTTTAATTACCTATACTACGTCCGTATATGCCTCTTTTTTTCAAGTACGGCTGTCAAGTGGACTTCAATTAGGATGCCTTCCTTTAGACCGGATGGACAATTTAATATGTGTCGCCTTTTGTTAGACAGAGGTGGGCAATATTGATCAACTATGATTGCCCGCTTTTGTTAGTGGTGAGCAAATTGAATCTATTTTGCCTTTTTACATGGTCGGCATAACTTATTAATGTACATATGTTGCCTTTTTTTACGAATGTAACAAGGTGGCACGTTTTCCATGTTGCCCTTTTTTGCGCGGCGGCCAGTTATTATTCTAACTGTGTCTTGCATTTTGACAGGTGCAATTTGAAAATTGGTGCAGTTTATAGAGGATGGGCCCAAATAGAAACAATGCTGACTTTTTCACAAAGCGTGGCAAGTCTGGCGGTCACATTACAAAAATAGGCAATGTCCATATACATCCCTCTTCACTTCGTAATTTGCTCCTAGATTTTTCACAAGGCAGAATATATAAAGAGTGGTTATTTTTATCATAACAAAATTATGTAAAGTATGAGGGCAAGGTCCGTATTTATAAGGGGGATGGGCTAATTTGGGCATAGCTTCGGTCCCGGTTAAACTGAAATACACGTAAACAAAAAGAATATTGCTTGTTCGTTTGATAATCATTACAAACATAATCAATTTGCGGATCATAATCGGAATGCACTGGTTCCAATAGAAACGCTTTAAGCACAGAATGAAAATTTAGAATGAGAGAAAAGGAAGACAAACGATTATTATCACGCCTCAATGATGCCGGGCGGTGACTTCGGGTAACCTCCTCTGACGTTAATGTCAGATGTGCACAGTGTGATTTGTGTAGAGAACCAAAAATATCGCTGGGAAGGAGAGGCTGTAGCCAAGATTGATCTCAGTTTGTGCGGCGTAGTTAAGACTTTCGTTTCAATTTTCATCGCGCAATAATTAGGCAGACAATAGTCATTCTGACTTAACAGAGGATGAAGCTAGGTACGCATACCGCTTTTGTGATTATCATAAATGATAGCTTCAACCCCTTGAGTGCGATACTTACAATTTCGTAAGCGGTTATTATGCCGAAAACATTCCCCCCCCCGTGTTTTTTCGCTACTCATCTCGACATTTGTAGAGCTACTGTGCAGATGTCATCTGTTCCGTATCGAGCGGACTTCTACAAAAACACCAGTCGTTTCAGATCTGGCGGTCTTTTCGTTCAGTGTTCATTCGTTCTTTCGCGCGCGTCCCCGGCAGCTTTCTCATCACGAACATCTTTCTCATTATAGCGAACAGAAGGATCAATTCATGCTGCTGCTTAACTACATGGGTTTTGATATTACTGTAAGTATATGATTATTTCAGTAAGCTACAAAGAAGACAGCCGTACACGTGACACTCGAATAGTCGATCTGAATACGCTAGCGTTATAATATACATGCACGTCCGATTTATGACTCATGCAACTTCGCCATATCGCTTATGTTTTGAAGCGAAACGTGTTTACATAATTCCACTTGTGGAACATCACTAGATTTTGGAAATATGTCTTATTGACTGTGGGGCATATGATATTACAGTAAATAATTGCAATGTTTGGCAACCTTCGTGTGTCTTGGTGTGATCTGACTCATTAAAATATCATATCTCTAGATTTTATGCGCACAATTCAATCAAAAAAGATTTGTTATGTTTTTCAATTTTCAATTTGGTTTTAGCGATTTTTCAGCAGCTCTTTAAGGACAAAGAGCAATTGAATGGCTTTCAGATTTTTAGCTACTTAATAAATATGTATACCCTCTTCATATAGGTATGCTATATACAAAAATATTTCATATCCCTATTATATTTTTCGAAAATATAGTGACAAATTCATAATGATTCCACTTGTGGAACATTGGCGCCTTGGCCCACACAAATTAGATCGCTGACAAAATATTCGTAAGGATTTAATAATGGAAATATCTTGGTCTGCCTGTCAATCTGATTTGAATAGTAATTTCTGCTAGTTTGATAAATCAGAATAAAAAGTTTACCATTTTTACATATTTTTTGTTTAAATTCAAAAAATTGAAAAGCATGAAAGTTTTGTTTTGATTCTGAAATAAGAAACGTCCTGTGACCAAATAATTTGCTGCTTTAACATGGTAAGTGTAAGATGTCTGGTGCAATAACCTTCCTTCTTAACTAATGCTGCCAGTAGTTGATATATAGATGGTCTTGTTGATTTTCATTCTGCTTTATTTTATCTATAGGCTTATGTAAATAAAGATGTTGTGAGGTATTTGTCGGCATAGAACTAATATAGCTAACGAAAGGCTGACCAAGAACTAAAAACTAAAACCAAAAACCATAAAAACCAACTAATACCACCAAGCAGCACACTAACTAAAAGAAGAAGGGAAAGCGGGCACATAAAGCCATAACCAAATGAAAACTAATGCCCGAAAAAAAAGAAATACAAAACCCTCAACATGGTACAAAAAAAAGTCACCGCAAACCCAGGCCGAGAAAAACCTCCCAAAACACAACAACACATACCACAGATTCTCTCCCAACAGAAACGACAAACCTAAAGACTACGCAAAAAACCCTACACCAGCAACCCCCTTCCCCCCCATCAAGCGTATCCCCCCCCCACCACCCCCGTACCCTTCCACCCCCCACCCGCGAACCCCCCGACTACCCAGTGTCCACCCCCATCCCCGCCAGTCCCCACCCCTCCCCCCCCCCCCCCCCCGCGGGCTCACTTTGACCCTCACCGCCCACCCCCGAACCCCTATCTCACCCGCTTTTCCACCTCTTACCCCAACTCATTCGGCCCCCCCCACCTCCCACCGACCTTCCCTCGTCCCATCCCACCCCACCCCACCCACCCACACCCCCCCCACCCAACCCGCTCCAGGCCCCGAACCCCACCCCCCCCCCCGCCCGCCCCCCACCCCCCAAACCTCCCGTACCCCCCCCCGCCCATTTACCCCCCACCTACGGCCCCACCAACACCCACATCGCGCCCCGACCCCTCCACTGCCACCATCTGACCACCAAAACAACACAAAAATTTCTGCCCCTAGCGATACAAGGTTTGACCTAATCTTTAGTTAAAACAATTATTAAAAAGAAATAAGTTCAGTTATAACTTAAGACTACAATGCATATAGTCTAAAATCATAGTCTCAGTCAAAAAGGCAGATGAAACCCTATTCATGCAAAAGTAACAGTACGCGACAAGCGAGTTTCCATGGAAAGATGAAAATGGTGGGATTTTCAAATCACCTCGTTTACTATTGTCCAACAAATCATCAATTAATTGCAACTGGTGAACATTTCATGATGAAACAAAAAAAATTGTTCTAGAATTACTTTAAAAGCACCTCATTTGTCAGGGTTTCATCAGAATTTTGTGTTATGTGTCCCTTGCACTTCACGATCCAAGCGTCAAATTTCTCTTTTGGTCACACTGACGCTACGAGATTTTTTTGCAATATTTTCTTTTTTGAGTCAGGGTCATGGGTTAACCATTAAAACCATACCTAGAGAAAGCTTTTTGATGATGTCACTTTTACTTCTGGCCTGGTATTTGGCGCAGGCGATTCTTGACAATGGTCCCAAAGGTTCTCTATCTTTCAAATCCGGTGAAGAAGAGCGGCCACCTTAAGAGCTGGAATGACCTTTTCCCGTTTGAAATGGTGCAATTGGATTTCTTGTGACACATGAACAAGGTGCACTTGTCTTTTGTCATAAAAATTCCACTACCGTCAGGAAATGTTTCCACTCAGTTGTTTGAATACGAGTTCATGTCGTCGACGATAAGCTCGATGGTATTTGTCACTGTCAAGACGTTCCGTCCGACGACATGAAACCTCGCCCAGTCCCATACCACCGAGAAAATTCACTCACACCAGAGCATCACTTTTGTAGGGTGCTTCACTGAAGTCTTGAAGTGCTCTCTCAGACAATGGATAACCGTACTACAACAAGTACGCAAAGCGAGGACACTCAAATCGTTGGCATCAATTATGGTTTCATCTCACCACAAAATAATTCAACCCGTTGGTCAACGGTCCACGTCGCGTGCTCCCAGAGCCCATGCGCATCTCTTCTCAATATTCAATTGGCGAAAGATATGGTTTATTCTGCGGTTTCTGACGGAGCAAGCCAACCAGGCCACGTGGAGGGTTCCTTTGAATTGTTCGAAGACTCACGCTCCTCAGCAGACTCACCCATAGCCTCGTGAATGTCAGCTGCTGTGGATCTTGGCGATTTCACAACCGGTGATCGAAGATGTCGCAGGCCTCTCTCACAGAATTTCTTATTCTGTCCACCGGAATTTTCATATCGGGTTTTGTATCCGCCACTTTCTTCATATTGTTTAATAATTCTCGAGACAGTTGATTGATTCATTCACTCCAACATCAGCGGCTATTTCATCATGAGTTTTTGACGTGTGGCTGTATAAAGTGATGAGAGAAGAGTGAAGAGGAAGAGAGTGTATGAGGTCCACTTTCTCCTCTTTGAAAACAACATTTGCGATGTGCCGACCCTCACGGACGATCCAAATGCGACTCAAAGTTGCTATGAAGGCGAAGGTGTGAGATGTCTTCATTTATCAATTAAAATGAATGGCGATTTGGAAGACTTTGTCGTACGGAAAGTTGTAAAGAAAAAGCCGAGTAAGTCCCTCTAAAGTCATCTACTCTAAATCGTCTCTCATTCACTGTCTTTTCCTTTCAGAGGTCTTTCAGTAGTCGTGGAAGTCACAGTAGTGTCGGTGGACGGAGAACGCCCCATGAGCCCTCATAAGGGCTACCTTCTAATGCAGCTAAAGTGGTCCCAAGCCCGCCACACATCTTCGGATAGTTGGAATTGCAGAGGGAAAAAAAAAACAATAAATGATGAAATGGAGGATGCCACCCTTGCACCACATGCAACACAATGACCAGACTTCTCTCTTCGGTAGTGACAAACTCTGAACGTCATAAGTTACTTTACTGTATCGCAGTCCGATTGCTATACAAGTATTGAAGAAAACGTAAAGTTACTAAAATCACAGAAAAAACATAGGAGAGATGTGATGTTCCAAATATACTTATTTCGAAGATTGAACTCAACATGATAAACCATTGATGAATAATACTACGACGAAGTGTAACAAGTCTACCGTTTATAGAAATTAACTACATGGTATCAGTAGAGACTCGTTACCTCTAAAGTATAGTTGGTAAAAAGTCGCCATGAAAAAATACTTTATTTGGTCTTTGATTTAACATCATTGAAACCCGCTTTACTAATGGCAATGACAATATGGTTTATTTTATTCAGAAGCGAATGATCGCCGTAACCAGGAAAGTCGTCCATCCGAGAAATAATCTTCCGCAGATGTCGTGTATAAAACTCAGAAGCATCAGTAACATAGTCTTGTCCGTAGGAACTAAATTGTAAGTCAACACTTTCCGCTTCTTCACCTTGTGGAAAATGAATGTAATTGACATTTGCAATTAAGTGAGCCTTGATGATACTCTCTTTGAAATAAGATATCAACTGCGTAAATATTTCTCGTGTGTAGTCTAAACATGCTTCCAGTTCTGTCTCCTCCCTTTGAAACTCAAGGATGTAATCTTGTATTAAGCCTCCGAAGCACTCTTGATGAAAAAGAATCGTGCAATCATCATGTTTCAATGTATTGACTTCAGGTGCCATGGTTGAGTCTATTGCTAAACATCATGTTTGTCTAAGACGATTTCAATAACTCGTTACAAATGTACGTGCACACATCGGAAACTCTACCTCGTCTGTGATTGGATGAGAGGTCTCATCCATTCACCGCTTAGGAACATCTTATAAAAGGCAGTATACTAGCTCTGCTCTTCACATTTATCTTTCACAAGGTGAGTGTCGGTGAGCTCCTGCTATCAGGTTGTTTTGACTTGCTATCAAGTTAAATAGTCTCTTGCTATCAAGAGATTCACTTCTGCTCATAAAACATATCATCGCTGTAATACTTCCTTTGCTCGAGCGTTCCTTCGGGTCGGCGGGTACAGCCGTAGAGGGATTGTGTTGCACGGGTTGTTCGTCGTTTGTTAGACCGAAACCTCTGAGCCGTTGCTCATGTTGGGCGTTCGACTTCATACTCAACGTGACGCTTTCTCTCGCCAGGTCAGAGTACTTCAGCCATTCGACAAAGGTTAGTCTTTATGATATGGAGTATAGGGAAATGTAATTCATTAGATGTCACTTCAATGATTGTTCCCATAATAAACGTTGACTAGGCAAATGAATCGATTCTCATCTTTCCTTTTCAGTGATTGAAGTCTTACAATTCATTACCTACTATCAACTATCCGTCCTGGAGTTTACGAAAATTGAAAATTATCGCATATCTGCTAAGATGGAGAAGGTCACCATCGACCAATGTAAGTATTTGTATCAAGGTTGACTCACTCTATTACTAACATCATTAGGGTAGACATCCTAATTAAAATCAAGACCTGTCATCTCCCCTCTTTTATTCATGTTTAAATCGAATCCAAATTTTAGCTCTGCTTATCTTTGCTGCCATTCTTTTTCAGTGCATGAATGTATTCGTAATGGGGAACCCGTTCCCCAAGGAGCAATCGGGGAAGCCTATGAGCGGCTTGGCAAGTGTAAGTATTTTTAACATCTCATGTTTAGGCTGTTTCATATCCTCTGCATCATCCTTGTCTCAATCTCTAATCTCTCTTTCCTCTCCATAGATTTGGCAAAGATGAAGAAATGGGAAGAAGCCGCGAGGAATTTCCGACCCTACCTTCACGTCCATCAACCTCCACTCAAAGTCCGACTCCTTTCTCGGGCACCGTCATCGACCCACCTGCACCAGTCCCTGCTCCCCGTCACCACGTCCCTCCGACACCCAAGCCAAGGACCCTTCCACCCTCGGCTCATGTCCCACTCCTGCCTCCTCCTCGACCATCGGTGTTGCCGGAGATCAAGTCCTTAGATGGTAAGTAATTGTGATTGGGAAATAGGGGATAAGACTTCAAACTTCAAATTATTATCATGTTACTAATCTCTTTTCTCTTTTTCTCAACAGATCTGGCGGCCTACCTCCTGGACGGTGACGTTCACTCCCGCCCCATCATCATCCCAGCATCGCCACCACCACCTGCAGCAGCGAACGACCTCCCTCTCCTCTCCATCGAGTCGGTGGAGAGACTGTTGGAGCAGGAGGAGTTGGAGAAAGTCGGAGAGGAGAGGGAGATTGATGTCGAGGTGGAGAAGGAGGACTTTCGATGCCAGTGGTGTGACAGGGTCTTCGCCTCAGCCTACAGTTTGAGACGTCACACCGCTGCCAATGCCTGCAGGGGAGGAAAGCGCCGACCGATCCCTCAACGATCCAAGTGTGAAGGTTGTGGACGCACGTTGTACAACAGCACCAACTTGCGAGTCCACATCTAAGGCGGTTCCTGTGGCAGTGTGAGGCAACCACCGACAACAACAGGTAGGAAGCATCCCTCACCACCCGTCGGCTTTTCCTGTTCTTCGTGTCGGAAGACCTTTCCCTCAGAGTTTGTTCTCTCTTCGCACACACTCTATCACACACATTCCGCTGAGCTTTACACTGACAACAACGTCACTCTAAGGCTGAGCAAGTTCTCCCTTGGGAGGCTCGTTCGTGACTATGAGATGGAAAGCTCTGAACTTATACAGGATATTCATCCATTCCTGTCAAATAATATAGGTTTAATTCATCAAATGTTGACGAGTTTAGACAGGTTTTTGCTCAAAAGCATGTTTTACGTCTCTGCTCGCTTCAATAAAATAGATAGCAGTACGGGAGAAGTAGAGCCCACTGTGACGATTAGGATAGCCTCATGTGCTGCTGATCTCATAGGTGATGAGAACGAGTGGATAGAGAGACATGCCACCTATCTCGTCAAAAACCTGGAAAAGTTCCTGGAAAGAGACAGCGGACTGGTCTTTGATGGGATCGAGAAAGTAGATTTCAAAATTAATCTATTAGAAAATTTAGAAGGGAGCGGTTGTTTCACCCTCCCCAAAGCACTGGCTGACAAAAAGACTGTCATCAATGTAGAATGTCAGTCCCAGTGTTTCAAATACGCCTTCCTCTCCAAACTTCACTATAATGATATAGGTATAAATCGTGAACGAATCACCAAATATCGTAAATGGGAGGATGAGCATGTGTGGATCATCTCAACACAAATTGGTTAAATGGTTGGTTTCGATCTTGAGGCCTGTGGAGAAGGCAGTAAGTGGTCATACGGTAAAAGACTCTTTTACATTTGCCGATGATTTACGAGAATTTAATATGCAGGATGGTAACGTGATGGCTTCCTAAGATGTTGTATCGTTGTTCACGAATGTCCCACTGTTGGATACTATTGATATTATAGAAGAAATCATTTTGACCCATGGACTTCAACTTCCTGTCCCATTCTCAGTTCTCAAGCGCCTGTTGAGATTGGCCGTATCAAATGTGCAATTTCTCTTTAACGAGAAATACTACCTTCAAATTGATGGTATCGCGATGGGCAATCCCTTGGGCCCGGTACTCGCCAATATCTTCCTCGGATACCTGGAATCGAAAGTATCTAACAGCATCCGCAAACAACTGTACTTGCGGTAGCAAGTGTGTCGGTCGGACAGAGAGGAGACTATCTGAAAGGATTTCTGAGCATGTGCCACGGTGGTTGCTGAACGGGGACCGACGTTCCAAAGCTGCAAGCGCCATCACACGTGTTAACCTATAACGATGTTCACTACGCTTCTGTCAGCATTCATTCCGGTGTGTCCCACGTTTAGAACCGGCGAAATACATCGGGTCATCATGAATACCTTGGTGTTATTCTTTGTATACAAAATGATATCCATCAAGGGCGTTTTCAAAATCTTAAAATTGTTAGATAAAAACGCCCGTTTTCATCAACGCTATGAGACGGAGCTCACTAGGAAACCCATGTGTTTCACAGAAGTCGATAAATTAAAATTTGATGGGATCGCAGAATGTCACCGCTGCTGTTCATCCTTTGATGAGAAGCAGCATAAGAAAGTGAGGGACCATTGCCATCTCAGTGGCAAATTTAGGTCTGCCTTTTGCAGTAAGTGTAATTTCTCACTTAGGCTCAAACACCGAACGCTCCCCGTCGTCTTTCATAACTTTAAATGTTATGATGCGCATATTCTTCTTCGCCATGGTCTAGGACATATGAAGTCATGGTCGACGAACGTCATAGCGCAAAGTAAGGAAAAATTCATGTCTCTGTCGGCCAAAGTCCATGTTGACAAGACGAAGGAGGGGAAGCCTGTCTTTTATGACATTAAGTCTATGGACAGTGTCCAGTTTATCTCTTCTTCCTTAGCCATTTTGGCTAATAATTTAGACTCACTTCCCCTCACACAAAATTTAAAGAAAGACTATCCTATTATTAGTGACAGTCTCATGCAACGGAAAGGGGTGTTTCCTTATAGTTATTTTAGTTCAATGGATACATTGAAAGAAACATCCTCCTGGCGTCCATCGATAAATTTAAGAACAATTTGACGGGTGAGGACTCTTCGCCTGATGACTATAGGCATGCACAGCAGGCATGGCAAGAATTAGGTTGTCACTCGTTTAGTGACAATATGCTTGCCTACTTAAAATTAGATGTTTTGCTCTTAGCCGATGTCTTTGAGGCTTTTAGGAAAGTTACATTGGAGCAGGACGCGTTGGACTCCGACCATTACATTAGTTTATCGGGGTTGTCCTACCAGTCAGCTTTTGAAATGACTAGGGAAAAAATATATTTATTAGACGATCCCCAAATGTACACCATGTTTGAACGCGGGATCCGAGGTGGACTGACGTTTGTCAACAGGCATGTTGTCAATGAAACAGTCGATGGTAAATTTGACACCCACCTGATGTACATCGACCAAAATAATTTATATGGAAGTGCACTGTCGAAACCTTTGCCGCAATCCTATTTGCTTGGCTTAACCCCATGAGGTTGAACACTTTTCCAACCCCCAGCACATTTTAGGACTGGAAGATGAGGCCTACATAGGTTATTTGTTTGAAGTCGACCTCACCTATCCAGAGTGCATTAAGAATAAGACATCAGACTTTCCTCTTGCTCCAAAGTCTGGTATAGTGACTGAAGATATGTATTCTCCCTTTATGGAGCAACTAAAGTCTAAGTATGAAGGAGAAAATAAAATGATATATCATCCTGCTAGAAAGCTGATGGTCACCCAGTATGATAAAGAACATTACATTGTTCATTACAAAATTCTCAAATTCTATTTAAGGATGGGCATGCAGTTACAAAAAGTGCATAGGGTTGTTCCATTTCATCAAAAAGGAGCGTCAAAAGGAGAAAGAGTAAAAGGAGAAAGAGAAGAGAGACTGAGCGGAAAAGAGACAAGAGAAAGAGGGAAGGTCATCAAAAGGAAGGAAGTAGGAGAGGCAGTGGAGAAGAAGAAAAGGAGAAGAAGAGGAGAATTATAAGGCTTTCCGTCTTCTCTCCCTTGTCCGCGTTTGTCCCCCTGAACATCTATTCCCCCCTTCTTCCCGCCCACCTTCTGCACTACATCTCCTTCTTACTCCTCTTCCACTTCCCTCTTGTCCTTGCTTCTGCTCTCCTTTTCTACCTTTATCTACTTCTTTTCCGCTTCATCTTCTCCTCGGTCCCTTGTCTGTCTCCCTTCCCCTTCCCTACTCCTCACTCCCTCACCCCTCCCAATCTTCCATTCGTCTTCCGCTCCTCCACTCCCCTTGCCTTCACTCACCTCCCTTCCTCCCTCCTTAACCTTCCCCTTCCTTTGACGTACATTCCTTCGTTCTCCTCCCCTCACCCCCTCCGGCCTCCTCCTTATCGATTCTATTTACTTCTCCTTATAACCTCAATCTCCCCTCTTCCCTAATCTTCTTCCTTCCTCCCTTACCCTCACTCACTTCTGCCTTCTCGTCCTCTTCTTTGCCTATACCCTTCTTCTCCTACACCTTCCCCAATCCCACCGTCCCCTACCTCCCTTCTGCCGCTCACCCCCCCTTCCCCTTTCTCTGCTCCTAACGCCCGCTACCTCATTCTATTCTCACTTTTTCCCTCCCAATTCGTTCCCCGCTCTGCCCGCTCCCTGTCCCCTTCCTTCTCCCCTCCCCTTTCTCCCCTCACCTTTTCAACATCTGCTCTTTTTTAAGCCCCTACATCTTCCTTCTTCTCCTTTCAACATAATCAAGCTGCCACTACAGCGCAAAAACAGCAAATTCAAACTTCCCGCTTGAGTCGCATGCTGGTATTACAGAGTAAAAACTTTGACTGTCTAAAGAAGTCTAAATTCAGCGGACCATATAGCTGACATACTCTACTATCTTTAATCATAGCAGATCGCTTTACAAAGCCACTGTTTGTTTCAACATCAAATTTTCCTGCTTCATCTCTGTACCATCCCATGGCTTCCATATGACTTTTTTGTGCTGCTGGATGAAACTGTGATACATGATTGAAATATGATTTATAGGGATAATCGCTTTGACCACCTTCCACCTGCTGCTCTCCAATCGTTAGAGAAACATCACGAAGTAATGTAGTCAATGGTAAATTGTTCAGTCCAACTTTATGTGCATCGTCAATAGCAGTTCCATCTGCTTGCTGAATTCTAAACCTCAAATCAAGCATCGCATAACTCAAATCTATGTAGTCATCACTACCACCAGGAATAACAAATTCAATGGGGCCAGCATTCTCAGCTGTTCGAGGATGATAATCTACAATACTTGAACTAAGAATATCTGTCTGTATGGCTTGTTGATCGAACAAACAAAAACCGGAAGTTTTACACTCCATGATTAGAAGTTATAGCAGCGTCGTCGTTTAGCGCCTGATGAATGATTAGAGCCTCTGCGACGTTTGCGTGAATGCCTTTTGACTGAAGATCGCACCTTACCAGCTCCGCGATGTTTCCTCCTTCCTTTATTCATTCGTTTAGGTGATTTCTTTCCTTGAGTAACACCAGCAATGGTCTGCTTCAATGTTTTTAAACCGCGTTCCTTCCCACGATTCAACAAACTGCTCTTAAAACTTCTACCTCTGGAAAGATCACTAGCAACATCACCAGCAAAGCCAACGGCATTACTTAAAACATTTCGTTTTAAAGATCTACCGACATTGGATATGAGAGGTGCTACAACAGATTTCAGTGCACCAAGTATGCTACCTCCACGTTGGCGGCGAGCACCGATGTAAATTTGTCCTCCACCACTTACATAGGAGGGTCGTGAATAAAATGAGGCAGTTGGATTCATAGCTCAAACCCTAAACATTGTTAGTTACAACTTTGCATGAATCACTGTCGATCACTTAGATGAAAGATGTCGGCACGACGCATCCAAGAGTTCATACTTGAAGGATAACCAGTCCATTTAACAAGACACCATTCTTCACCTTGCCGTTTTTTACATCGAATGATTTTCTCTACCAAATATGTTTCACTTTCAGTGACTACCTCAATCTCATCGCGGTAAAAGCTACCCTCAATTTCTTCATTATCGTAATCTTTCAACTTGTAGGTGGTCGGAGAGTCTTTTTGATTAATCCTTGATACTGTAAATACCTCCTCTGTCCAATTCGGGAGGTACCCTTTAGCAAAAACACTTTTCACTTTTGAGATACGAACTTTATCGCCAATTTTCACATCACTTTTCACATGAGTGCGTTTACGTTGGAATGATTCGCGCACTTTATCTACATTGTCAGCATTTACATCTACTGGTCTGAGTCCAATAGAACGATGGATAGAGTGATTGTAGGCATGGAGTGTATCTTGTAGAACCTTTGTCCAATTTTGTGTCAAGTTGGCAGTAAAATGTCGCCACAAGCGATTTTTTAATGTGCGATTAAAACGTTCAACGAGTGCAGCTTTATAAGCGCTCTTTACACTAAACAACTCAATGTCATGCCTCTCAAATAATCTTGTCACATGCTGATTTTCAAACTCTTTTCCTTGATCACTCTGAATTCTTTTTGGAATGCGACCTTCTCGAAAAATTGTTTGGAATGCTTTTGCTACTCCTTTCCCTTCTTTAGTTTTTAAAGGTTGAGCCCACGCATAACGCGAGAAAATATCAATGACGGTTAAAATAAAATTATTGCCCGAGTTATGTTTTGAAATGGAGGCAACATCGCACAAATCTGCTTGCCACTGTTCATCGATGTCATGAACAATATAATGGCGGGTGCGGTACTTCTTTTTCGCTTGTTTGTGGAGTGTATAGGTAGCCTGACCCTTTAACCATCGTTTCACTTGTGATTGTGGAAGACCACTCGCTTTTGATAATTTCTTGATAGATGCAAATCCTGCCGGATGTTTTACATCATAATAGATTGACTTCAAACGTTCAGTCGATGACGGCTGACTCTTTTTCCTCCTTCTCATCTTTTTGTGTTCTTGCCTTTCTACATTTACAACAACTGCAGCATTTAGCTTTAGCGGTTTTGCGATCGTGTTCACATTGCTTAGGGGTTTCATTATGAGAGCTGGCGCAGCAAGTGCAAGTGACAACGACATTCACCTCTGGCGGCTCATTACATGGCAAGCAACACATCTGCTTCATATTAATAGTCTGAGAACATGTATTTCCTAGGAGGAGCTGTTTTACGTTTTCCTTTTACCAGTTTTAGTGGCGATGTAGATCTACGTCGAGTTCTTCCTCTTGTTTGCTTAGTGAGTGTGGGAGGGGATGTAGCAGGTGACGTCTTAAACCAATTTGTTGGCATTTTCATCGCCTGAAGCATTGGAGTAGTAGCCACTGTTGAATCAAGTTCTTTCAATGTCTCATTATTTAAAGCAAATTTTGGCACATTATGCTTTTTCAATAGTTTAAGAAAGTATGACCAACCAGGTGGAACATAGCCCTGACGGCGCTTTCTACGTGTCGCATACTGAATCAAGTCTTCATAACGTGAAGCATCAATCACTTTATTTTCATCTGTAATGATTTCTCCTCTATCATTTACATTGAGATGGGGTTCAATACTGTTGAAAAGAGATATGGCATGTGCGCGAGATGCTAAAGGTGTAGCAGTCGATACAGAGTCACGCATCTTATTCTTCAAGTTTTTCAATTGCTCAACAGTTTCCGATTGTAATAATACAGCACGATGTGGATCTTTGATGTGAACATTTTGCTGATAATCTATTTCTTTCCTATACATTTGATTTGCAAGAGGTTGCTTTACTTGCTGCATGGCAGTCAATTGTACATATTCATCCTGAGGAATAACAATCATGCGAGAATAAGAACTCATAGTTTGTAGATAATCATGGGAGTTTTCAAAATATCACTTCGAAATCTAAATTCTTCCGGACACTCTTGCGTAAAGTCAATGAATAAGTAACCGTATGGTTTTTCAGTAGCTGCTTGAAAAATTTCAATTAAGGCTTTTGATCCTCTGGGTGCAACTTGTCGCGCTAAAATTTCAAATTGACTTTTATCTCGCGGATTCTTGAAAATAGCATAATAGTGTGTATTCAGGTTTCGTGTACGAGCTTCTTTTCCATCAGGAAACAAATTTTGTGTAATATAGATGATAAAACACCTTTTATGGTGTGCTGCGCGAGTGAACATATCTGTAACATCTTTTGAATTCTTACTTTCTTTTAATAAATCATCCAATACAACAACATCATTAGACTGAAGTTTATCCACTGGAATAATTCCTTCATGTCGAATAAAGTTGCGACTTTGCAATTCCTGAAACAGCGACGGTTGATAAATACCATAACACCAAATCACTCGATTGATAGGTTCCTTAAACAACTCCCTTCTTTTATCCAATAAATTCAGCGTGAAAACAGTTTTACCTGCATGAGATGGACCTGATACAGTCAGAACTTTATCACATTGAAGTCTGAAATCCATTTTATTACTTTGAGACTCAACATTTGCATAATTAACGCTTAGAGCCAAAGATATTTCCCAATAGGTTGCCCACGGCAGGAGCTATCATTGGAAGTATTGCTGAAAGGAAACCGCCCTTTTGTGTTAGAGTTTTCCTCTTTCTTTGAAGGGCGACTTTAGGATTGGAGATGAAACGCAATTTCGTAGCATATCGCTTAAGTAACTTTCGTTGTTTTGGCGCTAATTTCTTCGTCCTCAACTTCCTCACATGAGAAATAATTTCACAAATGAATTTATCGTTAGCATGTCGTATAGCATTGTATCGCTGATTTGCTTTCATTCGTCGGAGAGCTTGAATGGCTGAAGAAAACTTTTGACTTTTACGTTTCGTCATTTTACGTTTCGCCATTTTCCGTGTTAGTCTTTGCTAAAACCTATCTTTACCACATTTGCATAGGTACTAACTATTGCGACATAAGTGACACTCGAAATGAGCAATGTCACAGTGGTTACATTGGCAAAGTTGAATGCAATTACGTATGAAACAGCGTTGACAAAAAGCATGCTTACATCTCTTGAAGATGCGCTTTTCATTTCCATCCTTTCGCTTACATACATCGCAACACATAGTTTCACCGTTACTGATGTCTATAGCAAGTCTTTTTGAAGATATGAATTTGCTAGCCTTTTCTAAATAATAGACGCATGTACAGAAGGAATATACTTCGAGAGTGAGCAGACATAGCTCGAAAACCAGTTGTGCTACAATCAAGTACCACTGCATTTTCAATTTTTCTTTATGGAAAGTTGAATGTGAATATCTGAAATCGCTTCAATCACTAGACTGCTACCATGATGGTTAAATGCGTTAAGACGTTCAGCAATTTTTATCATATGTCTTTTAAAAAATTCTTGGGGTGATCTACCACTTCCATTGAATAAGAAGCAAAATGGAAAGAGCGACTTTCCACCTCTTCCTTTCCAAAATGACTAAACTTAATTTTCGCAACTAATCGCGCCATGATAATGCTATCAGAGAATGTATTCATTAACTCTAGAAATAGAGTGCTAGCATCATCGACCACTGCTTCGATGTCGGTCTCATCTTTATGAAATTTTATCACATAATCTTGAACAGCTCCTTTTAAACTTTGCCTATGAAAACGTAATGTTCCGCAGTCGTTTGAGAAAGACATGATCGCCCTTTATCTAACCCATCCATTGCATGAAAACAACAACTCTTCTCATAGTAACATTTATTGAATAATGGTAACAAGCATGCATTATAAATCAATGGTTTGAAAGAGATAAAATAGATACAGCTGGTAACTATCATACAGCGAGCAATGATAACCATACAGGACTTTGGCAGTGTTGAGGTA